>CM032488.1:16395350-16558523 GCA_019059595.1 Marasmia exigua
AATAACAAATAAAACAACAACAGACAACACAATAAGACAGGTCTTATCGCTTGTAGCGATTTCTTCCAGACAACTTTTGGGCAGAAGAAAGAAATAACATATTTGTAATAGGGAAGGCAGTGCAAAGCAGTTTAACAAATGAAATTGGAAATGGCAGAAATATATATACGAGAGTATCAGCCTATAAACTATCCCACTGCAGGGCAAATGCCTCCAACATAGGAATCAAGTCATCGCTACTATGGTGGGATTAGGCTTATTCACCACGCTTGCCAAATGCGGATTGGTGATCACAAACCCGAGCTATGTTCGAAAAAATCGAAACATACTTTTCGCTCAACCCGGGAATCGGACCCTGAGATCACGGCCCGGTACTTAAACCACTAGACCAACAGGGCGTTTATATACATATTTATACAACCTGTTCACAACATCACATACATTGATCTGACTTCGAGATAGGTAGCTCAAGCACCTGTGTTACGAATATCAGAATTAACAGTGGGATTATACATATAACACTACTATTTTGTAAATACATACTTAAAATACATAGAAAACGCCCAGACCAATACAAACAGACATGTTTATGCACACAAAAGTTTGTACTACCTGTGCGGATAAAGAATGGGATCAGAAATGACGGCGCATCTATTCACTTCTCGCTGAAAGTGAAGTGAAGTGAAGTGAAGCGAGAAGTGAATAGATGTGCCGCCATTTCTGATCCCATTCTTTATCCGCACATGTTGTATATTAATAATATTACATAATATCGTAATATGTTTATATGGTATATGTGTATGTTTTATTGTATTCCCAGGTACTTAACGGCTCACAAGAGCTCGGTACACCCGCAGTCTTCGAACGTGAAGCGCTACGTGTGCCCGCACTGCTCGCTGCCGTGTGACTCCAGGAAAGCATTGACAGAACATTTTAAGGTTATTTCAACATCATCATGTCAGCCATAGAGCATCCACTTTCTACCACGTACCTGTTATGTGGAACGGTTTGGCTGCAGGAGTATTTCCGGACGGTTACGACTTAGGGACCTTCAAGAGAAGAGCGTACTCTTTTTTAAAAATGCCGGCAACACATTAGCGATCTCTCTGATTTCGCGGATGTTCATGAGCGGCGTTGATTACTTTCCATCAGGTGACTCGCTTGCGCGTTTGTCCGCCTGTAGCATAAAAAAATCCAATTATTCCTTATTTATACTTCATTACCCGACTACGGCGAAGCAAAAAGGAGGGTTATGATTTTGATCTGTATGTATGTATGTACGGTTCCCTCATAACTTCTAAACTAGTTATCATATTTGAACAAATGAGGTGTCGTTAGAAGCGTCTTGATTGTCTTCTGGTTATAGGCGATATGACGTCACGTTAAATTGACTACCGCGCCCTCTAGGGGACTTAGAGTAAAATTTTGCTTGACGGTACCGTGTGGGGTATCAAAAGAAAAAGCTTTTTTAGCACATTTCAAATTTGTAATTTTATTTGCATAACTAAAAATATATTAAATAAAAATTAAGTTTAAAGCCTAAAACCCGACTTCCAAAAAAAACACGCTCTAAAAAGTACGAAACAAGAAAATAGTCTCTGCTGAAATTATTTTGCCGTATCGCAATGTGTTTTATGAGTAATAGTTATCTAAACCGATATTTATGTTATAGGCAATGTGTATTAAATGTAAAATCTTTGCTGTACCCTTACAGGGTGCATGTGCTGTACAAAATGCATTGTAACATCTAACCATAACCACATGTGACACAATAAATGATTTGTATTTGTATTTATAATGCAGGCATTATATACAATACCTAGGAAATGTATAGAATGCCGGGGTAGTCCAGCACTTTTTCTCGGGTGTACTGTTATAAAATGTTATTTGAAGTGTATAAAGTGATAAAAATATTATTTTACACTTTTTAGGTCGGGGTATTTGAAGGCGGTTTTTTTCGCAGAATTTTTTTTAATGATTATTTTATTCAGACATTAAACTTAAAATTAAATCCATGTAATTTTGAATCTAAGTAATTTTATTAAATATCTGACATTATAATTATTTGCGTGCTATTATATTGGTCTAGTACCAACAGGGCGTTATTATTATTTTGAGGTTTAAGATCTTTATTTCTCAAAAGAATTTACATTCACTTATTTATTTATTCTTTCCATAGGAGCACGGAATAAAAAGCAGTTTTCTGTGTGACCTGTGCGGCAAGACTCTCTCCAACGCGGAACAGCTCAAATTCCACAAGAGGATGCATCTTGGAGTCAAGCCCTACTCTTGCAGGTGAGTTAATACCAGGGTCATTTCACTGAGTACTTTTTTCTTTAATATGGTAAATATGGTTCAGCAGTTTTCGTTAGATGGCGCTTGTAAAAAGCAGATGTAGCAGTAAACAATCAAGCAGATGCTTCGGCGTAGATGTCGCTATGCATTATTACATCGCGCTAGTAAAGCGTGTTTTGCAAACAATGACCTCAAGCCGCCTGCTCACATTACCAATTTTAAATCAGTATGGTTATTTCCCATACTGATTTACAAGAGGTCCAGAAGGTATTGGGAATTTTGTTATATAGGAAATACAATTTTTTCTGATATATTTTTTTATAGAAAACTCAATCAGGATGACCTCACTCCGCCTGATGGTAAGCGGCCGTGAAATCCAAATATGAGGTTGACAGGCACAAAAGAACTAACAAAGTACCCATTGAGTCTGCCATCCTCACCCTGATGGCCTGCTGAGATGCCGCTTCACGCCCCGCCTAAAAGACCCCGGATTGTATCAAGGATATATATATCTGTTTTAGATTTGTATTTCAGTTCTTCGATGGCCATCAGCCCACGTCACATCGACAGCCTAACAGGACAACAGTCCATAGACTAAAGCATAGAGCAGCATGTTTCGTTTACACTTCCAACAGGCATTCCATGTCTTGATGGCTCGGGGCAGGAACGAGGAGCCAAACCTCTTGGTGCGCGCCGCCATTGTCTGGATGGTATGCGGATGGCAACGCTGTCCAGCACGTGTATTACGTGTGATATTTAATTTAATCGGCTGCCTGACTGATTCTCGAAGGTGCACGTTCTACATAGCCGTTGAGTTTTGATCGGTTTCCTCTAGATGGCGCTAGCACTGGCTAGCCGACTGATGCCTCTATCTCAGTATGTATAAGTTGCTCTATAGTTAAAAGCTCATCATAATCACATGAGGGTTACGGGTTCGATCCCCGCACATTACAAACATTTGTGTGCATGAACATGTCTGTTTGTATTAGTCTGGGTGTTTCCTATGTATTATAAGTATGTATTTACAAAAGAAAAGTGTATTATATGTATTAGGGTGGGACTTTTGAATTATCCCCGGGGCACTTTCTCATTCGATTATATACCTCTAAATATGAAATAAACTCTTTTCTTTTTTTTTTGGTCAAGATTTAGAAGTCGCTACCAGCTGTCAATTTTTTTACAAAAAGCGTTGAAGGTTATTTTAAATCATGGCTTTATTAATGTTTTATCAAAGTGTTTGTATCACATTTTACGTGCTAATGAACATCGCATAGATAGAATAGACAATCGCTGCTTGTCCCCTTCCCTCCCAACCCCTCTTCTGTACCGACGCGTCGAAATTAGCCCGCACCGCACTTCAGTTCTAATAAGTCTGGTCTACATCGAGCTGGTCTACATCGAGCTGGTCTACATCGAGCTGGTCTACATCGAGCTGGTCTACATCGAGCTAGATGGATGGCAATAGCCTTGTACTGTCTGAAAATTTATATATTTAAGAATCAGTTTAGCTAACGAAGAAGGACGAAAAGGCTGTGAGAGAAATATGCATTTTCACGGTGATGATTTGTATAGAGCGTATTCTTTTTATAAAAAGGCCGGCAACACATTAGCGGTCTCTCTGATTTCGCTGATGTTCATGGACGGGGTGATTACTTTCCATCATGTGACTTGCTTGCTCGTTTATACGCCTCTAGCATAAAAAAAAGTCAAGAGTGGAAGTCAGTCAAAGTCAGTAAAAGTCGGTCAAAGTCAGGCAAAGTCAGTTAAAGTCAGTCATAGTCAGTCAAAGTCACATAATAATATACGGATTCCGCCTATACCACTTGGAAGATCCAAAAGGTCTACACCTATAACAACAAAATTGTTTTCCCCAGCACGTGTGACAAGTCATTCACAAAAAAGTTCAATCTCCAACTTCATGAGCGAACTCACAGCGGGGAGAAGTCTCACGCATGCGCGCTGTGCGGCAAGTGTTACACCCAGCGGAGTACACTATTGAGGCACCAGAACAGGTATCTATCAATATTTGATATTTTTTTATAGCAATCTTTAGCAATTTCATCATCATCAACAGCAACCCACACTCGTCCACTGCTGGACATAGGTCTCCCCTAATGCACGCCACTGCTCCCGATTTTCGACCACTCTCATCCAGCCCACACCAGCTAGCCTTCGAATGTCATCATCCCATCCTGTCGCAGGGCGTCCAACACTACGCTTATCGAGTCGTGGTCTCCACGCGGTCTTTTGCAATTTATTCTCAAGTAAATAACACACTTAAAGGGGGTTTAAAGGTTGGCAGCGCACTTGTGACTTCACTGGTGTCGCGGGTGTCCATGGACGGCGGCAATTGCTTACCATCAAGTGATCCGTCTGTTTGTCTGCCTACCTATTACATAAAAAAGGCGTGACTCGAACCCATGCCTTACACAATCCGGGTGAATGTTCTACCAATTAGACCACTGAACGCGTTACTAAGCCGACGAAATTTGTAAGTGCTTGATTCGACATAAGCTATCGATAGTCTCTACAATATTGTAGGTATATTTATAATGTCCAGTGGAAATGTTATTACAAATATTTTACCACTAGTAAATCAATAGTTGATATTTTTTATAGCAACCTTTTGCAATTTATTCTTAAGATGACGGGTAGGGCACACTAGCGACAATTGTTGGGTCTGTTTTTGTACGCATTTGTGAGTTGGACCCAACATTTGTACATGGTTATTTAATAAATAGTACCTATAAGTGTTTGCCGAGAGGTTGTAACCCCGAAATTGTTTAAAATAGATCCGGTTTAGTAGCTAAAAATTAATATCGATTGGCGTCGCTGCTAGTCTGCCCTACCCGTCATCTTAAGTAAATAACATACTTAAAGCTTTTAAATGTATTATTGACTTATATATCTATAATAGGCAATTTTATTTCTGGGGTGCTGAACAGTAAAACTATAACCAAATTGAGTTGCTCTGAAAAGAGAATTTATTTTATTACAAGTACTTATCTAAAACTTTAACATAACATTCTAACTTAGGAATTACATCATTAACAAACTCACCTGAAAAGAGAAACAACATTTAAAGCTATTGTTTCACCGTTACTACACAATATTTAATTCTTCTTATTATAATCAAAGACCTTATAACATAATCTCAATATAATTAATATTCATGTCACCATCCGTCAATATGACTATGACAGTTCCATAGAATCAACGATCCCACAGATAAACTATACCTTCGAGTAAAATAATTATGCGGACTCACACGTGGCAAATTCAAAATAAACAAAGTGCAACTAGATGCAATGCACTTTGTTTACATATCTATCATATCATACAAGTCTATCATTGATGATCACTATCAATGATGACTACTATCGTTGTCTATCACTATCATTGACGATCACGATCGTTTACACGAAACTGGAATTCAAGACCAATAAAACTACGACAGATACGTGACTTTCAAATCTGTTAAAGTCACTTATGTCACTTATGCCACGCTTCGGCATGAATAGGCCGGCTAGACCGGAGTGATACTACGGCCTCACAGGAAACCGCGGCGTGAAGCAGCACTGTGCTGTGTTTGAGGTTGCGTGAGTGAGGGTACTGGAGGCCCATTCCTGGGAAAAGGGGGGTTTAAAGGTTGGCAGCGCACTTGTAACTCCACTGGTGTCGCGGGTGTCCATGGGCGGCGGCAATCGCTTACCATCAGATGATCCGTCTGCTCGTCTGCCACCTATGACATAATAAAATATCATTGTCAAATCAAGTTTTCCGGTTCCACTATTAATGATGACCACTATCGTTGTCTGTCACTACCATTTATTTATTTATTCATATAATTAAACGGGGAAAACCCAATTACATTACTATGCAATACAAAAACTCAACAGCTATTATATTTTACAAACAAATATGAAAATCATTGACGATCACGATCGTTTACGACCACCATTATTGACAATCACGATAATTTACGACCACTATCATGGACGACCATCATTGTCGACCACTGTTATTTACAACCAATATAATTATCGATCACGACCATTGACGACAATGATAGATGACACGACCATAGGAATTGACGACTACAGTATTGACGACCGCTACCATTGACGACCATGATAGATGACACGACCATAGGAATTGACGACTACAGTATTGACGACCGCTACCATTGACGACCATGATAGATGACACGACCATAGGAATTGACGACTACAGTATTGACGACCGCTACCATTGACGACCATGATAGATGACACGACCATAGGAATTGACGACCACAGTATTGATGACCGCTACCAATGACGACCATGATAGATGACACGACCATAGGAATTGACGACTACAGTATTGACGACCGCTACCATTGACGACCATGATAGATGACACGACCATAGGAATTGACGACTACAGTATTGACGACCGCATCCATCCACGAACACTCATTGACAACTACGGTCAATGATACGATCACGATAATTTACGACCACTATCATTGACGACCATCAATGTCGAACACTGTTATTTACGACCAATATAATTGTCGATCACGACCATTGTCGACCACAATAAATGACACGACCATAGTAGTTGACGTCTACAATATTGTCGACCGCTACCATTGACTACCACGATAAATGACACTACCATAGTAATTGAGGGCTACAATATTGACGACCGCTTCCATCCACGAACACTCATTGACAACTACGGTCAATGATACGATCACGATAATTAACGACCACTATCATTGACGACCATCAATGTCGACCATCATTGTCGTCCACTGTTGTTTACGAACAATATAATTATCGATCACGACCATTGTCGACCACGATAAATGACACGACCATAGTAATTGACGAATACAATATTGACGACCACGATAAATGACACGACCATAATAGTTGACGACTACAATATTGATAACCGCTACCATTGACGACCATAATCATTGACAATTACGATCAATGATACGTCCATGATCATTGACAATCATTGTTGACTACAATATTGACGACCGCTACCATTGACGACAACTTTCATTTACGACCATAATCATTGACGATTACGGTCAATGATACGTTCATGACCATTGACGACCATAATAATAGTTGACTATTATATTGACGACCGCTACCATTGACGACCACTATTAATTATGACCGTAAACATTGACGATTATGATTAATGATACATCCATTATCATTGGCGACTATAATAATTTTCGACTATCATGTTGGCGACCACAACCATAGACGACCACTATCATTTACGACCATAATCATTGACGACTACGATCAACGATACGTCTATGACTATAGACTACTACAATCGTGGTTGACTACAATATTGACGACCGCTACCATTGACGACTACTATCATCTATGACCATAATCATTGACGACTACGGTCAATGTTACGTCCATGATCATTGACAACCACAATTGGCGACTACAATGTTGACGACCGCTACCATAATACGAACACAATCATTGACAACTACAAACATTGAATTTCTTAAGGTGACGGGTAGGGCACCCTAGCGACGCCAATCGGTTTAAATTTTTTAGCTACTAAACCGGATCTTTTTGAAACAATTTCGGGGTTACAATCTCTCGGCAAACACTTATTACAAATACTATTTATTAAATAACCATGCACAAATGTTTGGTCTGCTTTTGCACACGAATTTTGTATTACCGCCAAAAGTCACTTTAGGTGTGAATTAATTTTTCGCGGACAAAAACGGACCCAATATTTGTGCATTGTTATCTAATAAATAGTATAGTCTTTGCCGAAAGCATGTTATCCCGAAATTGTTTAAAATAGATCCGGTTAGTAGCTAAAAAATAAAATCTATTGGCGTCGCTAGGGTGCCCTACCCGTCACCTTAATCAACGAATTGATGTAAACTGACGTAAAGAAGGATGTTTATGTTCGATACATTTATTTCGTTTTTTTTTACAGACAACACTCAGATACGAAACAGCACAACTGTACAAGGTGCACCAAGATGTTTTCGTCATCAAGCCAGCTGACGTCACACCAGAATATATGTATATGACATACGTCTATATATTTATTAATGTGGTTACGCAAAAGATACTTCTTTATGTTAATGTATTCGAATACTTAATTTTAAAGACTTGTAAATAAATGCCACTGAAAAAGAAACTTTTTCATTTCTAACAACTAATAGGGTATGACTAATTTATTTATTTATTGTTTTTCAAAATCTACAGCTCTTAAATTATACTATTTAAAGTTTATATACTACCTACAGCCAATAATAGATTTTAAATACATTGACAAACTATATAAATAGGGGAGAGTTGGATAATACCGAGCCCCTAAGGAATTTCACCTATAATTAGGAAACTGTTTGATATTAAAACAAACAAAATTTTGTAATTTTTAGGACATTTATTTAGGTACGCATACCGTTTAACAAGAGCTTACAAAATTCAAACAAAAAATAATTATCTTCAATTTACGAAAATAGCTAAAAGCGCGGTATTGTCAAACTGGTCTGATAATATCGTGCCCAGGTTTGATAAAATCGTGCCCACATTAATTGCACTCTAGTTGGTAGATTACAAAAGTAATAATAAAAAAAAACCACTCTAAGTATTTTTCTTGTGGAAAATAGGGAGACTCAAATCTTTTTCTAGGGATTAAATCAGTAAGCATATAAAGACTCATCACACAATAAGTATTAACAAAAACTTATAATTTATGACAACAAAACGTAAATCTTTTTTTATAACTAGAAGTCTTACATAGTCTTTAAATTATTTATAGACTAGTCACTCTCAAAAATACCTCACATCAATTAAACATTTTACAGCAAGTTAATTAATCACAGCAAAAATCACATATAAAATTATTGGCAGAATCTTTTCCGCTACATTCCTTATGTATCCAGTTAGCGCATCTACAACAACGGAACCAGATTTCCCTATTTCGACCAAACTCTTGACATACGGCGCAAATATATCGATTTTCTATATCGTCATCTTCGTCATCATCGCATAGCTGAGTTAGCGGCACATCATCCATGCTATCTTCACTGCTGCTGTCAATCATTTTCTTATTGTTAGACTTTCCTTTGCCTTTCGGTTTTCCTCGCCTGACCTTTTTCTTATCGCTTTTCATATTATTATCTTCATCCTCACTAATTTCACTACCGTTCAAAACTCTTCTCTTGACAGACTTTCCTTTAGTTTGTTTCTTTTCTTTAACTTTGTTCACTGCAGTGTTATTTTCTTTTGCTATCTTCATTTGTCGCTTTCGTTCTTTTTCCTCTAACTGCTCCTTTAATGGAGTTGATGACTGATAATACCGCGCCCCCGGCGCGGAGTTATCGAACTTGATCATTTTATTTTTTAACCTCAAAATTATACGCAAAATATTATAGCACGCAAAAACTTACTCTGGCATTAATTCTACAGTACAAAAGCATTCAAAAAGTATAGTATCAAAGTATTATAATATAAATACAGTATTACTTACCTCTTAAGGAAAGTATACGAAAAATTATAAGCAATGACGAAAAAAACTTCTGGAGTGCGTACTATCTACGTCGTCGCGCGGGCCGTAGTGGCGGTGCGTGGGGGAGGGTGTGGGCATGTCCGGCTTCGATGAATACGCGCTACAGCGCAAACTAGTGGATAGTTTTTGAATTACACTGACGCGCGGAGTTATCAACCGCGCGGTATTATCCAACTCTCCCCTACAACAGCCAAGGGGCAGCAAAAAAAGATTAATAATGTATTTATACGTGTGTGTGTGTGTGTGCGTGTGCGTGAGTGTGTGACTAAGCTCGAGATTTTACAAAATACAAATATTTTATCAAAATATAGCTAAATATGTGCCAATAGTAAAAATTCTCAATTAAAAATATAACGTCTAGCCGATTTTATGGTCATTCAAAGATTAATGGGCAAGTCCATTTTAAAAGAGGTCCGTGTTTAAAAGTATGAAATCATTAAAAAATAATTATATCATTGAGTAACCCATACAATTTGCAACAACTATTATAATAGAACCATTCACATAAACGAAAGATTTGATATAGCTACCATACAAAATTCAAATGAAATGAATACAAAAGAATATCGCGTGACGTCACATCTTAGTAGCCATTTGTATGGAGCGTTTTAGGTTTGCTCAAAATAATGTGATTTTAAAGTTGTGATATCCCAGGTAGTTTAAATGAGAATCAAGTAATTCTTTCAACGATGTTTCTATCATTGAGAGGTCTTTTGATTACAAAAAAAAATAGTCAAATAACGCATTGGTTACCAGCTGATTCTCCTGTTCGTCTGCTCACCTTTTTCTTCGTCTTAGCGTGTAATTTCTCAGTTGCGTCCAAAGCTGTCGCTTTGGAGCCCAGGGTACGCTTAGGTAATGATTCAAGATTTTTGAATTCGGAGGGCCTAATGTAAAACAGACATTAAAATGCCGTAGCAGCAAATGCTGAGGTTGGGACCTGATTGACCACACACACTCACATCTCTTCTTGTATCATCATCATCATCATCATCAGCCCATTTAAGTCCCCACTGCTGGGGCACGGGCCTCCCTCAATCACATGAGGGGTAATTGCCATACTCACCACGCTTGGCAGACGGGTTGGCGAGGGTTTTGATATAAATGCAGAGTTTTGCTTCTCTGGGTGCTGATGATCATCTGCCAGCAGATTTACCTTAGTCGCCTTTTACGACACCTCGGTAAGAGTGAGGGTGGCCTATTCTACTCTGCCGGGGACCACACGGCCACACGGTCTTCTTGTATATCTACTACTATCTTCCTTGTAACCATCTCGTGTCATGTGTAATTGTATCGTGGGTACTTGTAATACTGTACTTGTTCTATGTTCTGCAATGTCGCTATCTTTGCTGTGAATGTTGCGATGGTCAATAAATGTTTTTTCTTTTTTTCTTACATTACGACCGAATCGGAGTTTTCCCTCTCTTTCACACGCGCTTTGTGTCGTTTGTTTGGATGAGACAGATAAATTCTCGTTTGTTACGGGATGGCTTCGAATTAACCCACCAGGTAATTACAATGAGACGACTGCCGTCTTACCTTTGCAACCATACAGGGCAACTATTGGCCGTGTGGTCCCCGGCAGAGTAGAATAGGCCACCCTCACTCTTACCGAGGTGTCGTAAAAGGCGACTAAGGTAAAGCTGCAGGCATGATCATCAGCACCCAGAGAAGGAAAACTCTGCATTTATATCAAAACCCTCGCCAACCCGTCTGCCAAGCGTGGTGAGTATGGCAATTACCCCTCATGTGATTGAGGGAGGCCCGTGCCCCAGCAGTGGGGACTTAAATGGGCTGGTGATGATGATGTGATGAGGGCAACTAACCAGACCAACCAGTTTAACTGTGGAGAGCCACGCAGCATGAATGGGCCGGCTCGACCGGAGTGATACCACGGCCTCACAGAAAACCGCCGTGAAGCTGCACTGTGCTGTTTCGCTGCGTGAATGAGGGTACCGGAGGAACATTCCTGGGGAAAGGGGGTTTAAAGGTTGGCAGCGCACGTGTGACTCCTCTGGTGTCGCAGTTGTCCATGGGCAGCGGCAATCGCTTACCATCAGGTGATCCATCTGCTCGTCTGCCACCTATGACATAAAAAAACACGGATACACGTTCAGAAGCTAACGTGATGGTTTCCCCACGATGTTTTCCCTCAGCGCTAAGCATTGGTGGTGATGGTCACCATCATCACCACCAATGGACGTCAGCTCCAAAGAAACCAGATGCATTTCCACCCCAAGGGCGGATCTACCTACCTAGGCTTTAAGTCGGAAGGGCAATATCTAAACTCATGGGCGTAGCCAACCATGGTAAAGCAGTCACGGACTTAGTCAGCCTTAGGCTCAGGGTGGGGCAGCCAGGGATTCAGGTTGTGGCAGCCATGAACTCGGGGTGGGGCAGCCATATACTCAGGGTGAGGCAGCTATGGAGCCAGGGTGAGGCAGCACAGTAACTAGCGCGCTATTTGTTTGGATCACAATTTTAAAAGGTTACTGACGGCTCTCGAGTGTGAACTTTGAATTCATATTGATGTCCTTAATACCTAAATAACTAGATACCTTACAGGTCAGAGACAGTTTACTTCTTATCGATAGGATGCGCGAGTACCTGGCACACGACCTGGAAACACACTACCAAAACGCAGATCTAATGTGGTCTAAACTAGAAGAACATTGCATAAGTGAGGCTCGTACCGCATTGGGCATTTCAAGAAGAGGTGTCATTACAGTCAAAGACCCTACGTGGGACAAAGAAGTGAAAGAGGCCGTTAATAACAAAAAGGATCTTTTCAAGACTTGGCAAAGCTCTCAATCAGAGCATGATCGAGAGTTGTACAAAGAAGCCAAGAAGAAGGCCAAAGACGTGTAGTGCAGTCCAGAGCGCAGTCACGGGATAACTTCTACACTAATTTAGATAACGCAACTACAGATGCCGATGTCTTCAGATCCGCCAAAAATAGACACAGATCTAGTCTTGACTTTGAAGGCCAATAAGTTTATAAAGAACAAAGACAACAACACGCTACTCACCACTCATGATGACATTAATAACAGATGGCACGAATATTACGAAGAGTTGCTTAATGAAGAATTCCCTAGCCAAGCACTCGACCCCTCGGCACCAGCACAAGGACCAATTCATGAGGTTACAATACATGAAGTAAAGCAAGCCGTTCAAAAAATGAAGAATCGTAAAGCGCTGTCAGGGCCTAGACCCTGACGAGACCCCTGTAGATCTTTGGTAAGGCTCTTGGGCCCATCGCAGTAGTATGGCTCACACGACTTTTCAATACAATAATGAAGAGCAACACGATTCCAGAATCTTGGCTACCTTGTACCCTTTTATTAAAACAAGGGCGATATTACTCTGTGTAGTAATTACAGGTGCATAAAACTAACCTCCCATACCCTAACTGTGGGAGCGCATCCTAAATAAACGCTACTTGAACATCTGCGAAATTACGCCAAATTAATTTGGATTTACTCCATTCAAATCAACAACAGATGCCATTCAGGCAGTGAGGATACTGATGGAAAAGCGTTGTGTGAACAATGAAGATCTTTATTTCGCATTTATTGATCTTGAAAAAGCGTTCGACCGAGTTCCAAGAAGGCTGGTGTGGCGAGCGATGCGAGCCCAACTAATCCCTGAAGACTACATCTTACTGGTCCTAGATATGTACCGCAACATCTACACCAAAGTTAGAAACCCGGCTTTAGGAAAGAATTCGCGGTTGAAGTTGGAGTTCCCAAGGCTCAGCACTCAGTCCCTTGCTGTTTAATATGGTAATAGACTTTGCTACAAAGGAAATCCAACAGCCCCTACCTTGGAATCTCTTATAAGCCGATGATGTTGCGCTTGTAGCCGAATCTGCCGAAAAACTGCAAATATCACTGAACGAGTGGATAACCGCTTTAGAAACCTCAGGACTTCGAGTAAGCAGATCTAAAACAGTACATCTTGAATGTAAATTTAGCAACACAACAAGCACCGCTAACATCCATCACCCAGATGGCACGCAAGTACCTAAAGTCGACCAATTTCGATTCCTGGACTCAGTGATAACGCAAGATGCAAATGTCGAAGTTGATGTATCCCATAGAATAAATGTTGCTTGGCAAAAATGGCGCACACTTACTGGCAGTTCTATGCGACCCGCGCATGCCCATAAGAACTAAGGGAAAGGTGTACAAGACAGCAGTAAGACCAGCGATAGGTCGGACGGAGTGACTAAATTGGACAAAGGTATTCCGAGGTAGTTTCAAAGTCGCCCCTGTCCAGGAAAAGCTCAGAGACAGCGAGCATGTGATCCAGAAAGCACTGGCAATCCCAGAAGGCAAGAGAGGAAGGGGACGGCCGCCCTTGACCTGGTGGACCAGTACAGCCAACCTAGTTAAGAAGTCCGAACTACCTGACCCGATAACCCAGGACAGATTGTCCTGGCGCAGAAGGATAAGGAGAGCCGACCCCACCTAAAGTGGGAACAGGCTAAGAAGAAGAAGAAAATACAGGTCAGAAACGGGGTGGAGCAAGTGCCCCAACCTGCCCCACAATGGCTTCGCCCATGTATGTAAAGTTTCTTTAGTTTAATTTGGTACCTTACAGGTCAGAGACAGAGTGGGGCAAGTGTCCCTACCTGTCCCACAATGGCTTCGCCCATGTTTGAAAAGTTTTTTAAAGTTAATTAGGTACCTTACAGGTTGGAAACAGGATGGGGCAAGTGCCCCAAACTGCCCCGCAATGACTTCGCCCATATAAGTTTAATTAGGTAACTCACAGGTCAGAGACAGGGTGGGGCAAGTGCCCCAACCTGCCCCACAATGGCTTCGCCCATATAAGTTTAATTAGGTAACTCACAGGTCAGAGACAGGGTGGGGCAAGTGCCCCAACCTGCCCCACAATGGCTTCGCCCATGTATGAACTTATCAAGTTTTACATGGGTGACGGAAATCGCTTATCTGACTGCATGCCGCCACATTAAAGTTCGATCTTAACACCTTATTTCACAACAACATGTACATTGATCTAACTCCGAGATAGGTAGCTCAAGCACCTGTGTTACGGATATCAGAATCAACAGTGGGATTACAAATATATACATATAATACTTTTCTTTTGTAAATACGTACTTATAATACATAGGAAACATCCAGAGCAATACAAAAAGACATGTTCATGCACACAAATGTTTGTATTGTGCGGGGATCGAACCCGCAATCCCTGGACCAAAGGCAGCGTTCACTACCACTGTTCCAAACGGGTCGTCGACCGTTATTGTTTTCAGTAAACATTTCTAAGTGACGAGGTAGGTATGGTAAAACCGTTAGCGGTGATAATGTAAGGTCAGAGGTGCTTCGTGTGGACCTGTAGGTACCTACTTTATCTGCAGTAGGTAGGTTTGCTACATTGTATTTCGGGTTCAGTACATCAATGAATAATATTGAACTAGATAACGTGATATTGTCACTGAAAAACCGAACCCAACTATGCTACATCCATGGGTGTTGGCTACGCCCATGTATGTAGTTAGACTGTATGTGACCGATTGGTCCCGTGCGTTAAGCGTCGGGCCGCGGAGAGCGTGAAACGAGAGGTCCCTGGTTCAAATCCTAGACAGAAATCTATTATTTGAGTAGTTAGACTGTAGTTTCGGTAACACCTTTTCTCGAGTGTACTGTTATAAAAATATGTTAATTGAAGTGCATAAGTGATAAAAATATTATTTGACACTTTTTAGTTCGTGGTATTTGAAGGCGGTTTTTTTTCGCAGAAAATTTTTATTTACTATTAGCTTAGCTTTGGGTATCAGTTATTGTCTTAACTTTTGGTTCTTTTGTTCATAAATGTTCCTCTTAATTAAGGCAATAAGGAATTTTCATCAATGTTTCCCTACGATAAACATAACGTATCCCTTTACGGGTAGGGGAAGTGGGGGGAATTGGCACCACTGTAGGAAAACGACCAATAACTTTTGTTATATTGAGTATTATATTATTTTATTTGGTATTTTGTATACTACTACTAATCAGCCTTAAGGCCTTATCATCAAAATTACAATCATAATACGACTTGGGACGAAATCATCATATAAAAAAAAAGTATGTTTGGCCCCCATTGCCCGAGGGTTGGGGTAACAAGAACCAGTGGATGGGGTAATGAAAACCATTGGGGCAATGGTAGCCAGAACACCAAAACTGCACTGAAACATAAAATCATAAACTTTAAAACGTAACAATACCAAGACAAATAAGACCCCTGTCATCATTAAATGTAGTAAAAACCATAAGTGGGTTAGTGGGAGCCAGTCGGTTCCCATTAACCCAAAAGATATTTTTCGAATTACAATAACATTATGAAAATACCGTTGAGTATTTACGAATAATTATTACTGTATCATAATCTCTAATGATCACTTTCAACACTACAGAGTACTTACAGAAGTTAAAAACAATGGCACAAGTATTTAAATTTCGTTCTCGAAGATTGGTAAAAATTAAAACGAACCAACCGAAAAGCGACTTGCATCCAATTTGTAGGTGCAGAGTGAACTGAGACCGATGCGGGGGTGCCGTGCGTGCTCCTCCCGTACCCCTTCACCGTTTGCAGTTACAAGATGCGTTCTATCTTATATAATTATGGCCAAATCAGACTGGTTCCCATTCCCCACTGGCTCCTATTCCCCCCTGTTCCCCTATAACATAGATTAAGATAATAATGGGTAAAACAAAGAATTAAATAATTACATATACATTTCGGTATTATACCTATTAGATTACTACAGAGTATTATTACATTACTCTATGGTCTATTATCAGTAAGAAATACGTCAGTCAGAAACAGCGACGGCCATAGACAGACGTGAATCGTGTTCCTACAAGAATGCAATTAGCGCATTAAGTAGAAGTACTACGGCAATTAGTAAAATATGTAAAGGATAAAGTGTATAAAATGAACATTAAAGTGATATTTTTCGCCGCTTTACTTGTAAAAGTACGAGGTAAAAAAATAGTTCTAATTATAATTATAGAATTACCCAGTGGAGTTCGTTAAAAATTGATATTTCCTACATAATTATTTACTCGTAGTTATTTACCTACATATTATTTGACGACCCGTTTGGAACAGTGGTAGTGAACGCTGCCTCTGGTGTAAGGGTTGCGGGTTCGATCCCCGCACAGAACAAACATGATTTGACGTTGGCTACTCTACTTACACCAATTTCATGAATTAGTCTGGATTTGTTGTTGATGTTGTTTGATAAAAATTTGTACCTGAACTATTTTCTAATTTTAGCTTCTACTTTATGTTGTACCTTTTGGTTGTGCATAATACAGTGTTTCTCGTGCGCATCGCAGTGGTCTCTCGAGGTGTTCACGGAAGACCAGCATCGCGTCGTCAGTAGACGACACGATATTATGCTAAGTGAACGCCTTTTTCACTGACACTATGTATAAGTACTTTTTTATATAAATATTTCTGTTTTTGTCAGGAAATAAATTATTTTCTATTCTTCTATTCTAAACATTTGTGTGCATGAACATGTCTGTTTGTATATGTACCTATGTATTACTTTAGTTTACTTTCTTCGGCGCTACAACCCTTTGTGGGTCTTCGCCTCTTCTAATATGGAACTTCTAATATGCCAAGTGCGTCGTTCCCTGGCTGTCCCTCTCCAGTTCGTAAAATGTTCCTACAATCATCCTACAACCTGTGCGGATAAAAAATGGGATCAGAAATGGCGGCGCATCTATTCACTTCTCGCTCGCACACTATTTGCGTCTATACTCGCACTCGTGGGGTGCGAGTATAGACGCAAATAGTGTGCGAGCGAGAAGTGAATAGATGCGCCGCCATTTCTGATCCCATTCTTTATCCGCACAGTTAGTACCTATGTACGGGTGTATCTGTGAACATTTACATCCCTTTAACCACGTGTTCTACTAACCATGTTATGAACTACGTTTGTTCTATCACTTTTGGAAATTCGCATGAAAAAATTTCAACTTATGATACAAAGTCGGTCACGTAACTTGGTCATTTTGTATGGGAAGTCGAAAAAATGTTCGATGAATTTTGAAAAGTCGTTGAACAAATGTTGTTCAGAATGGTTTGTAGAACACGTGGTTTAAGTGATGTACCTACATGTTCACAGATACACCCTGTATGAAGGTATTTACAAAAAACAAGTATTATATTCCACTGTTAATTCTGATATCTGTCCAAATCCATTCATATATTGTAGGTATAAAATATATCTTCTCTATTATAACCTTATAGTAGTATATTTTATATAATTTTATATAATTTGTGTAGGTTATATTGTATTATAGTAAGGTAACATTCGTATATATTAGTGTATGATAACGGGTTTATTTATTATCTAGATATATGTATTTATACTATAAATTTACTTAATCAATGTTCAAAATCAAAAGGATTGCACCACCCTCCCCTCTTCTATCTAATGTCCTTTACCTGAAGGTTGTCTGGTAGAGATCGCTCCCAGCGATAAGACCGCCTAAATTGCACATTGTATCTCTGTATACCTAGCTCTTAAGTTTTGTATGTTGTGCAATAAAGAGTATCTATATATCCATCTATCTATCCGTAACACAGGTGCTTGAGCAAAATATCTCGGAGTTAGATCAATGTCTATGCGATGCTGTAAAATATTTAATAATATTAATACAGGTGTATTTGTGAACATTTACATCCCTTTAACCACGTGTTCTATCAACCATTCTCAACAACATTTGTTCTATGATTTTTGGAAATTCGCATGAAAAAAATTCAACTTCTCATACAAAGTCGGTCACGTGACTTGGTCATTTTGTATGGGGAGTCGAAATAATTTTCGACTAATTTCGAAAAGTCGTAAAACAAATATTGTTTAGAATGGTTAGTACAACACGTGGTTAAAGGGATGTAAATGTCCACAGATACACCCTGTGTCCTATATTATTACAAAAGTACAAACATCCACACATCAGGTTACTAGAATCTGTCAAAATTCCGAATCCGATTGATATTGAACCGAACGTTCGTTTGACTGAAGTTTGACAGTTTTGTATGGGTACTTTGATGTGTGGCTGTACATACATGTGGCTTATATTCTAAGGACATTATGTCATTCAAACAAGTGGTTAAAAAGATCCTACTAGAAAAAAGCTACTACAGTGTTAATGACTACTAATCTGATAAAACGTTATATAATTCAATATTTTGATATGAAAATAATAATCTAATTTAATTTATCCCAATGTAATTTAAAATATAACTTAATTTCATCATCAGCCCCTTTAAGTCTCCACTGCTGGGGCACGGGCCTCCCTCAATTACATGAGGGGTAATTGCCATACTCATCACGCTTGGCAGACGGGTTGGCGAGGGTTTTGATATAAAAGCAGAGTTTTCCTTCTCTGGGTGCTGATGATCATGCCAGCAGCTTTACCTTAGTCGCCTTTTACGACACCTCGGTAATAGTGAGGGTGGCCTATTCTACTCTGCCGGGAACCACATGGCCCTTAATTTAATTTGACTTATATTGTGACCTATTTATAAAGTGCTGAATGCATCCCATATAAGGTAGCGTAATCAATTCAATTTACTAATTCCATAATAATAAACAGTAGCCCAATTTTGCATGCCGTCTTTGGCCATTATGGCGAACCATTGTACAAAACTTAACAGGTTTTATACCTACCCATATTTTGCAAATATAGAATTTGTATTGGTACATAGTTGTGACCAAGAGAGAGCCAAGCTTTAGCATGAATGGACCAGTTCGATCGGGGTGATACCACGGCCTCAGAAAACAGGCATGAAAGAGTACAGGCATTATGATGTTCGATCATCAACGTAGGTTTAAAAATAGATTTCCTTGTGTATTTAATGCGTACAAGTAGAATGTTAGGTAATTGGTAAATTGTTTTTGTAATCAGAATATACAAAATATATTCAAATTCGTAAAATTAGGTAGGGTAAACTCTTTATTGCGTTAATATAAAGTTCAATTTACAACGGGTGATTCTGTACCTACAAAGCGGGAGAAGCTTCGAAACTTCCTATCACCGTATCAGGTGAGTCACCGAATTATGCGAGTTTACAGTAGATAGGTACAAACAATCAAACGTTGGGTTACGAAGTTCATACTTAATAACATTTTCTTATTACAGAAGAGAGCCATCCGCGCCATTTATGGCCTTAGATCGCGCGACTCCCCTAGAGGCTTGTTTAAAGAAATCGACATACTTACCGTGGCTTCTCAATACATCCTTGATTGACTTATGTACGTAAATAAGAATCTCCATCTATTCTCGAAGAAGTCTCGACTGTCACAGCCTGAACACTAGAAATAAGCACAGACTTGCCGTTCCAAATATCAGGCTCCATAAGGTCGGCAGTTCATTTATAGGATTGAGCATAAAAATGTTTAATATGAGTAACTCAGATTATTATTGACTTGCCTACACATAAGTTTAGTTTCTGTATAAAAAACTGTTTAATGAAGAAAGGCGAAATTAAATTAGACGATTTTTTGAATGACAATAATTTAGGGACATATTAGTAACACAAAATTTGTACTATATTTTTAAGTTAATGGTGACCTTTTGTATAACTTTTTATTTAAAAGAGTAACTGCTGAGTTTCTTGCTGGTGTCTTCTTGGCAGAAAACTACATTCCGAACCAGTGGTAAACATGTTAAACATTCATAAGTATTCTGTATGGACTTAAATTGAATAAACAATTTTCATTTTCATAGTATAATTACTACAGTCAGCGATTGAACAATCAATCACCTCCTGTTTTTGAACCCTTAGGGTTAGATTTTGTCCACTTTATGTGGTACCAACTTTGGTATATATTTTTTAGCTACTTTTTAAGATATGTCGCAGACGGCAGTCGGATCACCTGATGGTAAGCGATTGCCGCCGCTTACGAACATCCGCAACACTAAGTAGTGGAATCACAAGTGCGCTGCCTACCTTTAAACTGCCTTCCCTCCGGATAGGACTTCCGATGCCCTAACTCACTCGGCGAAACTTTAAATCGGTCTTCTGTGTGGCCGTGGTTTCACTCCGGTCGAGTCGACCCATTCACACCAAAGCATAACTCTGCCACGGTTGAGAGATGCGTTGCAGATCATCATCAGCCCATTTAAGTCCCCACTGCTGGGGCACGGGCCTCCCTCAATCACATGAGGGGTAATTGTCATACTCACCACGCTTGGCAGACGGGTTGGCGTGGATATAAATGCAGAGTTTTCCTTCTCTGGGCGCTGATGATCATGCCAGCAGCTTTACCTTAGTCGCCTTTTACGACACCTCGGTAAGAGTGAGGGTGGCCTATTCTACTCTGCCGTGGACCACACGGCAGAGACGGCGTTGCAGATGCATACTTTTATTTATTTATTTATTTGTTTGTTTGTTGGTTTGTTTGTTCGTTCGTTCGTTCGTTCGTTCATTCATTCATTCATTTATTCATTCATTTTTTTTCTTTATTTATTTATTATTACAGTATACCTGTGGCTTACAGAAATGATTCCAACACGCACACAAGCTTCAATTTTACTTAAATAAATTTTAAAAAACAAACAATAAAAAGCACATGCATAAATCAAATAATTGTCAAACGATATTCAAATAGTCAGGGGTGTACTAATATTAATAAATGTCAAAGGAAAAAAATCTATCTAAAATGTCAAAAGGATTATAATAATATGTCCCCCCCCCCAATTACGTTATGTAATACTTGAACGCTCCCCAAGCGATAAGACCGCCTTATTGTACCGTCCGTTGTTGTTGTATCATACTTGTATGTTGTGCAATAAAGTATATATATATATTTACAGGTACCGCGAACACTGAAACAATAAGCAATGTCAATACCACTGATACGTCCAGTAAAGTATTAAATACAGAACAAAACCTAACTACAACTATGAAACCAGAGGAAACTAGTGTGCATAATGATATGAAATCAACTAGTGGGCCAAATGTAATGAATACATCTATTGGTCAAGATGTAACGAAAATTGTTACTGAAAACAATGTAACTAGTACAATTAATAATGATAAGAAATCAACTAGTGGGTTAAATGTAATGAATACAGTTAGTGGACAAGATGTTATAAGAAAAACAACTGATAATAATGTAACTACTGCAATGAATAATGATATAAAATCAACTACTGGGCCCAATGTAAAGAATACATCTATTGGTCAAGATGTAATGAAAATAATTACTGATAACAATGTAACTAGTACAATTAATAATGTTACGAAATCAACGAGTAGGCTAAATGTAATGAATACAGTTAGTCGACAAGATGTTATAAGAAAAACAACTAATAATAATGTAACTACTGCAATAAATAATGATATAAAATCAACTACTGGGCCAAATGTAAAGAACACATCTATTGGTAAAGATGTAATGAAAATAATTACTGATAAGAATGTAACTAGTACATTTAATAATGATATGAAATCAACAAGTGGGCCAAATATAATGAATACAGCTAGTGGACATGATGTGATGAAAACAACTACTGATAACAATGCTACCTATAGTAATGCTATTGAAATTGATATAGGCAATCTATTTATAACGCATGTACTGAATAGTCAGGTAATTGAAATGAAGATTCGTAATCATAGTGTAATCAAATCAACTGATCAGAACGTAACCGAGAAAACTAGTGAACTAAATGTAATCAAAAATAATACTACTTACAATATTGACAAAACTAGTCCACAAATCATTAATAGCAGTAGTATATCGACGCAAAGGGATAATTCTATTGAACTAAATGTAATCAAAAATAATGATGATTATAATATTTACAAAACAAGTGCACAAAAAGTTAATACTAGCGATAATGTTAACACTGCAAGCGATTATGACAATAATTTGGACTCTTCTCCAAAATCTACTGTTACTCGTCAACAATATAAAAGTAAGTGAAATATGCACTTTTTTCTATCATTATACAGAGGTGCTCCATTATCAGTGATAAAAAAAAAATATGCCTTCCTCACAACAAGGCCCACCCGAAACTTCAGTTACAGTCTCTTACAGTATCTTGTCTCTCTGAATTAGGTACTTAGTTACATCATCATTATCATTTCAGCCAATAAACGTCCACTGCTGGACAAAGGCCTTCCCCAATGATCTCCCCACAAATCGGTACTGTGCCGCCCGCATCAAAGGGATTCCCGCGACCTTCATCAAATCGGCTTTCGGCCCACGCGGCCTCCACTCGAGGACCTTTCTGCCCCATCGGCCGTCGGATCTCCTCGCAATGTGCCCTGCCCATTGCCACTTGAGGCATGCAATGGACAACATTTCAAAATTGCTGAGCTATGAAACAAAAAATACCAATTCTTTATTTACTTTTCCGCTTCTCGAATATATATTTATTTATTTTTTATTTTGCTTATTTACTGAGAAAAAAATTAAAAACTAAAAAACGAAAGATGACGTCATCGGACGGCAGAATGTAAATTATTTCTTTGCTTAGCACATTATAGTTTTAAATTTACGTAACCCATGACATGCAACTGTCAAAAAAGACAACTTGTCAACGTTTAATGAATGAATGACGTTGACAATGTCGACACTAGTATTCTTTACTTTTGACAGTAGTACCTACCTTTTTTATTAAAGCAATGTTAAGCAAATGAATATCGCTGTTTTCAGCCGTGCGATGACGTCATTTGGCGCTTACGTCTATTTAGAATATAAAGAATTTCAATAATTATTTTATGTATGAAAATGGCAAAATTTTGAAAAAAGAAAAAGAAGGGTCTGTTCATTTTATGTCTATTTTCATATAAAAAAACATTATGGGCATGTTAAAATTAAGAAATGTTGTCCATTCCTTGGGCTTAGTTACATACTATGATGAAATAACTTACAATACAACCCACTTGATAGCAAATAAATAGTTATGTCCTTATTCCATCTCAAGTACTTCGATGAAGATTATATTATAAGCATTTATCAATTAATTCAATGTGTGTGTTACAGTCTCTTCCACTAACCACAGCGATGAGACGCGGACAAGTGGTACAAATCATACCAACATAAGCAGTTTTGATAAAACAAATACCATACGAGGTAAATAATATTTATTTGGATATATTGCACTATTTTTTTCTTCTCATTCATTTCTCTCTTCATTAAGGAGAAGCTCAGCCTCGGTGGCACAGTGATTAGTGGGTCGCTCTTTAAAGCGACGGCTGCGCAAGAGGTCCCGGGTATCCCCGGGTCGGGCCAAAAATTTGTACCTACCTATATGTAAGAAATTATTAGTGTTAGCCCGAAGTCTGGAAATTGGCAGTCGTGTACCCCCGTGCCTCGGAAAGCACGTTAAGCCGTTGGTCCTGCGCCCGATCCCTCTGCGGTCGTGTCATACTGGTGTCCTATCAAAATATGAGGGCAAGGGACTAAAGAGTGCACTTTTGTTTGCGCACACACTTGAGCACTATAACATATCCTGCGTGGCTGATCGTTGAGATTGGCCGCCTCGAGGATATTTTTATTAGATGCAAGATTGCCTCGATGGCGCAGTGGCTAAGCCAGTGGCGTAGCGTGCCTTGTCGGGGCCCCGTATAAACATTTTGTTTGGAGGCGCTTATATGGGAGTAAAGTTTTTTCACAATAGAAAAAAAATATTGTGAAAATAAATATTTATTTATCATAAAATAATTCAATCATTAAAAAGTTTTTTTTTGACCTTTCGAACGCACGCTTAAGGTGACGGGTAGGTCACACTAGCGACGCCAATCGATTTTAATTCTTAGCTACTAAAACGGATCTATTTTAAACAATTTCGGGGTTACAACCTCTTGGCAAACACTTATACTATTTATTAAATAACCATGTACAAATGTTGGGTCCGATTTTGTACGCGATAAATTGAATTATGCTAAAAGTGGTCGCTTATGGCGGTAATCATTTTTTATCGGTTTAGTAGCTAAAAATTAAGATCGATTGGTGTCGCTACCCTACCCGTCACCTTGAGGCGGGAAAAAGTAATTGCTTTATAGAATTTTGTCATTTGTAAAATGAAATAAATAAGAAAGTTTTTATTTTTTTCCTTACACACTTTGGGGGCCCCCGTGGCCCTGGGGCCCCGTATAATTGATACACGTTCAGAATCAGTATCGCGAGAATTGTGGATATCTAGATTTATAAATGCAAAGGTTAAGCTTATCTCATAAGATAATAGTTGGAAACCCGCAGAAAACCCACAAGGCCATTACTCAGTTCTTAGCGTAAAATTACTTCATTCACCAGATAACAAGATAACACAGAGTTCAATGGTATTGTTATAATATGTAGTTAAGTTCATCTTAGCATGTGATCCCTGATGCATCCGAAGCTGTCGCTCCTGGAGCCCGGGGTACGCTTAGCACGATTCAGGATTTGGGGAGTCTTATAGTACCTATCCTCCAATCCAAAAGACCGTAAACAATATACAGAAATCTCTCAAATCACCACTAACCCAAATAGAAACAGTCTTGAAAAAAACCGGTACAGATCTCCCCCTATCCTAAACAACACTGGCGTTCCACAGGGCAGTATTCTTGCTCCGTTATTATATATAAATGATTTATCAAATGCTACTGAACACAGATCCCTACTTTTGCAGATGATACAACAATAATGATTAAATCCAATAAAAATAAACTAATAGAAGAACCGGCCAACACTACACTTTCAAATATCATAAAATGGCTAGAACTTAATAACTTACATATTAATCTTTCGAAAACTAAAGTCATGGAATACAGGTCATACAACACAAATTAAACCATAACGAACATAATATTGATAAAGTAAACAGTTTTAAATTCTTAGAACTGTAAATTAACAAACATCTGAACTGGAAGGGACATATAGATCATATGTGTAATAAATTAGTTCGCTATGTTTTTGGTCTTAAACGCTTACGACAAACTATATCTATAGAAGCAGCCCTTACAGCCTACCACGGGTATGTCGCTTCTGTACTGAACCACGGCCTGATTATGTGGGGAAACTCAGTAGATATTGAGAGAGCATTCATTCTTCAAAAAAAGTGTATCAGGTGAATCTGTAACGCAGGTTTTATAGACAGTTGCAAACCACTTTTTAAAAAACTTAACTTTCTTCCTTTGCCCTGTCAGTACATCAAAGAAGTATGCTGCTTTGTAAAATCATACCCACATTATTACAAAAAATATACTGAAGTCACAAAAAGAAATGTTCGAGATAAATATCATCATTTATTACATAAACCACCATTACACACCTACATATACAAACAGAACATATATAACATGTCAATAGCAATTTATAACAAACTACCACTACACATTAAAATACTAGAAGGTAAGTACTTCAAAACTAAACTGACATCTTGGTTAGCTCTAAAATGTTTCTATAGTATTAAGGAATACTTTGAAAATGAGAAATCTTGAGAAACATACTTAATGACAACGTTACTTTTAAAGTAACTATATCCTTTTATTTTGGTAAATATTAGGTATTCTTGTTGATGTGGTAAAGTTGTTTCTATTGAAAATTGTTATTTAGTCTTTGTCATCATCATCAGCACATTTAAGTCACCACTGCTGGGGCACGGGCCTCCCTCAATCACATGAGGGGTAATTGTCATACTCACCACGCTCTTGGCAGACGGGTTGGCGAGGGTTTTGATATAAATGCAGAGTTTTCCTTCTCTGGGTGCTGATGATCATGCCAGCAGCTTTACCTTAGTCGCCTTTTACGACACCTCGGTAAGAGTGAGGGTGGCCTATTCTACTCTGCCGTGGACCACACGGCAGAGACGGTGTTGCAGATGCATACTTTTATTTATTTGTTTGTTTGTTGGTTTGTTTGTACGTTCGTTCGTTCGTTCGTTCGTTCATTCATTCATTCATTTATTCATTCATTTTTTTTCTTTATTTATTTATTATTACAGTATAGGTACCTGTGGCTTACAGAAATGATTCCAACACGCACACAAGCTTCAATTTTACATAAATAAATTTTAAAAAACAAATAATAAAAAGCACATGCATAAATCAAATAATTGTCAAACGATATTCAAATAGTCAAGGGTGTACTAATATTAATAAATGTCAAAGGAAAAATCAATCTAAATAAAATGTCAAAAGGATTATAATAATATGTCAATCAAAATATTATCGATTTGTCAATAATTTGATGAAATAATGTCAATTATCACATCATGTTGTCAGAAAATATGTCTTATGTCGTTGTGCTGAGTGAGTATGTCATCTATGAGGCGCAATGCGCGGTTTGTTGGCGCAAATGCCGCCCGCTCAGTTCGCGTTACCGGTCTCTGCAAGAGACGCGGTCTACGGCGAGCCGCAACTGTCCCCTCCGCATTCTGCGCCAATCTTCTGGGCACCAGAAGTTACTAAACCGGATCGATTTTAAATAATTTCGGGGTTACAACCTCTCGGCAAACACTTATTCTATTTATTAAATACTCATGCACAAATGTAGGGTTCGTTTTTGTACGCGAAAAATTGATTACCGCCAAAAGCGGCCATTTTTAGCGTGAATAAATTTTTCACGTACGCGTTAGACCCAACATTTGTGCATGGTTATTTAATAAATAGTATCAGTGTTTGCCGAGAGGTTGTAACCCCGAAATTGTTTTAAATAGATCCGGTTTAGTAGCTATAATCTCACGTGAAAGCCTGTTTAATGAGTATAGTATAAAAAAATATATATAGCTGAAAATTAAAATCGATTGACGTCGCTAGTATGCCCTACCCGTCACCTTGACGTGCATTCCGAGGCCAGGGGGTAGTGACCGCCAACTTCCAGACTCCGGGCTCACACTGAGAATTCCTAAACAGAAAACTTATGTACAAATTTTGGCCCGACCTTCGCAACCATTAGACAGGGGAATCATACCAACTATATCACGGTTACACGTTCAAACCGTAACGCAACTGTACCTTATATAATAGGCTCGTGTCCTATTTTTCTCTTGTTGGTAATATAAGAACCCCTCAAAACTGAAAACATCGGTGAAAGAATGGATTTGTTAGCTCGGAAACTCTGCGAGATAGGACAATTTGAAAATCACTTAAAATAGACTTGCCCAAAACGCTCCATACAAACAGCGACGCGAGGCGTGACGTCAGCCCTCACTAGTTTGTGCGCATCGCGAGATAGCTTTGTTCGATAGTTATATGAAATAGTGCGTTTATGTAAATGGTTTCTTAACAAAAGTTGCTATAAATTGAATAAGATATCGATTGCTGTATAAATATTTCGTAAATTAAGACTTAAAATTTACTTGCCTATCTTTGCCTTTGAGGGCTCATAACAAAAATAATACATAAGGTTTCATGCTGAAATTTTGTACATAGCTCCTTTTGACAAGAATTTCTTATGGTATTTAAAAACTCTGCTAATCTCTGACCTAGTACTTAAGCCTATTGTTATTTTTTGATAGTACCATTTTCATTCCAGGAGTTCCAAAATGGAAGGTGGTCCTCATCACAGCCCTGGCGGTGTTAGCCCTGATCTGCAGCGTCGTGCTGATGAAGAAACTCATCCTCTCTGATAGGAACCCTTGGGAGGGGGCACGCCGCCCCCCTCCATACAGGGATTATGAGGTTCGATACCTTATCATCGAGGGAAATGCTTAAAGCGAGATTCTACTTATTTGATTTAATTTTGTTTAAGTGGGGATGTCCCATAACAGGCGATCATATTGTACAGTACAAAAGATCGAGATAAATCTACTGATTATAGGAAAATACACAGATAATTTAGGGAAAGATACGATCTGCAAACCTTCAAGAAAAGAGCGTATTCCTTTTTAAAAGGTCGGAAGCGCACATGTGACTCCTTTGGTATTACAGGTGTCTATGGGTGCCGGTAATCCCTTACAATCAGGTGATACCGTCTCTCGTCTGCCCCCTATCTTATTAAAAAAATGATAAATAAATGCAACATTCTAGAGCGATATAAATCTGAATAAAATATCATGTTATATTAATAAGTACTCGTGTAAAGCATATGAGGAGTGAGAGGATTAAAGGACATGAATTATAAACTGTAAATGACAACTGCTGTCACTTGTCACTATGACATAACAATTACGTTTATATTGTCTAAACTGACAGCAAACAACATATTATGTTAAAGTCGTTGTCGCAGCTGTATAATCTGCCGCTGTTTTTAGGTTGCCTAGAAGAGATCGCTCATAGTGATAAGGCCACCTTGGTTGTAATATCCTGTAATACCTAGTCTTAAGTTTTTATACTTTATAAATAGTTTATATTATGAGTGCAATTAAAGAATATTCATTCATTCATTCATTAACTTATGTGCTGTTCTGTATTGCAAAATTTTTTGTAATTTTTTATTTTGTACTTACCATTAAAGGTGGATGGTAACAAAGTGTTGTAGATTTATTAACCTATATTTTAAAGATCTGTATATGGTCTCATGGCCAGGCCTCCATACAATTTGGGACCCATCCTTTTGGAGATTAAATTGGCGCCCAACATGGGGGCATTAGCGTATTCCTGGTTAAACCCAAAGCTGTCGCTGTGGGGGGTGCTCCGTTCTACGCCTGTGTGGGTAGGAGACACTAAAACCGATTAAAGAGCTTCATCTTCATGTCCCTCCCCAGGCGGAGATCCGTTTATTTAGTGGAGCCGACAGTACTCCCCCCGGATGGGCTGGGGACCATTAGGTATCTCAAATATTGTAGGTATCCACAACTTTGAGAAACTATCCGAGCCGTGATGGTATTGGTAGTAAGATATCACGTCTATTTATTTTTTCGTCAAATTTTTTTCATATGATTAACCTCTTTGCTTATTAGTTACTTGAAGAAAATACATCATTAGTTGTTATATACTGGAATAGGAGAGAGGAAGAGCTATTTTATAAACAATTAAAATATACATTAAACTATATAAATAATAAATATTCTAAATGTAATATCTTATTAGGAGGTGACTTTAATATAAACATTTTACAAAATAGCCCCAAAAATGCATACCATCCAGACAATGGCGGTGCGCAACCAAGAGGTTTGGCTCCTCGTTCCTGCCCGGATCCATCAAGGCATGGAATGCCCTCCCAGCTCATGTGTTTCCTCCTTCATACAATCCGGGGTCTTTTAGGCGGGGCGTGAAACGGCATCTCAGCAGGGCCATTAGGGTGAGGATGGCAGACACAATGGGTACTTTGTTAGTTCTTTTGTGCCTGTCAACCTCATATTTGGATTTCTTACCATCAGCCGCTTACCATCAGGCGGAGTGAGGTCATCCTGATTGGCCTTTCTATAACAAAAAAAATCCAATCACTTTTCTAGATTTTATATTACGAGTAGAGTATAACTTAACAGCATATTAAGAGCACTACACACATTACAAAAAACGCAGCAACATGTTTAGATTTAATACTTACCAATTCCAATACTAAAAATACATATACATTATCCATAGAAGAATTCGGATTATCAGATCATTTGAGTACGATAATCCATCTATGTAGTTATCCCCCAAAAAATTAAATACAAAAAGAGGTGGATCACTATGAAAAGAATATTTAATACTAAAAACATCATCGTCAGCCCATTTAAGTCCCCACTGCTGGGGCACGGGCCTCCCTCAATCACATGAGGGGTAGTTGCCATACTCACCACGCTTGGCAGACGGGTTGGCGAGGGTTTTGATATAAATGCAGAGTTTTCTTTCTCTGGATGCTGATGATCATGCCAGCAGCTTTACCTTAGTCGCCTTTTACGACACCTCGGTAAGGGTGAGGGTGGCCTATTCTACTCTGCCGGGGACCACACGGCTAAAAACATCAACAACTTTAAACTAGAACTTCAAAAATTAATTGACAATCTGTAATAAACATAAATCAAAATATTAATACTAACTATAATTCTTTTACCGAAACATTAAATAGTATACTAAATAAATGCATACCAAAGCAAATAATAAAACTAAATTCAATATTTAAAAAGCAGTGGCTAACAGTAAGCATAAAAAAGTCCTGGAATCATAAACGATTATTAAAAATTATTTCATTGAAATTTAACAATCCTATACGGTAACAGCATTATAAAATATATGAAAAAACACTTAAAAAAACAATCACTACTGCTAAAAAGATCGAATGCATACATAATTTTAGGCCTAATAATAGATACAAATTTAAATTCGAAATCCCACGTAAAAAAAATAAGAAGCAAAATACCAAGTTTTTGTTATGCTCTTAGAGAAATAAAAAAAACAGTGCTGATAACATATTATGCTTATACATACGCCTGGTTTAGTTATGGAATCTCCTTATGGGAAAATAGTACTGATATACATTCCCTCTTCGTCCTTCAAAAGAAATTATTAGAATTATCGCAAACATAGATCAAACTGATAGCCGCAAACCGTATTTTCAACAGTACCAAATTCTTACACTCCCATGTATTTATATTTTAGAAAAATGAAAATTTGTTCGTAAATACCCAAATTTTTATACCAAACGTAAAGACAACACCGCCCCCTATCAATTCAGATATATTAATAAACTTAACCCACCGAACTCTCGAATGACCTTACACTCAAACAGCCCCTACGTAATGTCTATAAAAATATTGAATAAGGTACCCGAATTAATCAAACAACAAATAAATGATAAAACGTTTACAAAATTACTCAAACAATTCCTACTCAGTAAAGCCTATTATACAGTTAATGAATATCTCAATGATAAAAATACATAGATAACTTAAACACTATTATATATTTGTGTATACGCCGTGTGGTCCCCGGCAGAGTAGAATAGGCCACCCTCACTCTTACCGAGGTGTCGTAAAAGGCGACTAAGGTAAAGCTGCTGGCATGATCATCAGCACCCAGAGAAGGAAAACTCTGCATTTACATAAAAACCCTCGCCAACCCGTCTGCCAAGCGTGGTGAGTATGGCAATTACCCCTCATGTGATTGAGGGAGGCCCGTGCCCCAACAGTGGGGACTTAAATGGGCTGATGATGATGATGATGAAACACATATATTTACAGGTAAATACTAATAATGTATAATATATAAAAAATATATAATATATATATAATTACATACTTCATTTTATATTTCACTAAACTCATATCTAGGTATATATTTAAAGTTAATCCTAATTTAGTAATAAGCGTCCTCTCCCATATTGCAGTGCCCTCCCGGGTATATAGTGATACCTACATTTGTTATGATTGTATATTGTCACAAGAATTACAACCAATAAGTACCTATATAATTATGTATTGTGAAAATAAAGTTAATTCTAATAATGTTTTTTGATTGTGCATATTTTGTGCATATTTCGCCCTTTTTTAGTGCATATTTGCATGCATATTTTGGCATTTTGATAGTGCATATAATCCGATGTCTAGTTATGAACCAACTAATTATGTAACCTATAGATGCAATAAAGATATTGAGTATTGAGTACTATTTTATGGCAATTAAAAAGAACCTGCAACCTAGTCTAGACATAGTTCATGGTCCTTAATTTCAGAATAAAATAAAATTATACTTAAGGTGACGGGTAGGGCACACTAGCGACGCCAATGGATTTTAATTGTTAGCTACTAAACCGGATCTATTTTAAACAATTTCGGGGTTACAACCTCTCGGCCAACACTTATACTATTTATTAAATAACCATGCACGAATGTTGGGTCCGTTTTTCTACGCGAAAAATTTATTAGCGCCAAAAGCGGCCACTTTTAGCGTGAATAAATTTTTCGGATACGCGTTGGACCCAGTATTTTTGCATGGTTATTTAATAAGTAGTATAAGTATTTGCCTAGAGGTTGTAACCCCCAAATGGTTTAAAATAGATCCACTTTAGTTGCTAAAAACTAAAATCGATTGGCATCGCTAGTGCGCCCGTCGCCTTAAGTAAATAACACACTTAAGAATTTCATCTCTTGTACCTACTCAAATTCTTTGTAGCTAGGTGCTAAAAAAAGGGGGGGGGGGGGGGTTAAAAATGGGCTAAAAAAAGATCAAGTGATTATTGAACGGCTCCTTAGCCGTTGGTCTTGCCCTCAATCCCTCTCCGGTCGTGTCACGCTGGTGTCCCATCGGAATTTGAAAGTAGGGGAATAGCGAGTGCACTTGTGTTTGCGTACACACTTGAGCACTATAATATATCCAACGTACGTGGCTGATCGTTGAGATTTGCTGCCGTAGCCGTAATCTGTTGGAGGATATTGTAATGTTCTACACGACATACCAAATTCCTAATTTGCAATAACAAAGAGTCCAGACCTAATCTATGATTCACAATAGACCCCATAGATAAGATATGATTAAATTCTTTGTAGTAATCTATTTGTTAAAAATACAGTGGTCATATCAAACGTTCTCTGAATATCGGAAGCATCCTCTGATAGCTGGCCTGCACATCCCGTTCGGGCATAGAGTAAGCGACTTGCAGATGGGACAATTAATGGGCTATGGGAACAAATTTTTAAGTATGTTATTAATAATTTTTTCCAATGCCTTTTTACTATTTTAAGTAAATAATTTGTTTTTTTTTTTGGAAAATAGCAGGAAGTTATTTTTTAATAAATTTTTAAACATTTTGAATTCGAAGCTTATTTGTGATGTCATAAAAACGCTTAGTGTTCCCAAATGTCATTTTTCCCAATTTACGCGAAATATATCGTAAGAAAAAATAACGTAATTCTAAAAACGCCTTTTATCCGGGAAATTTTAAATGACTATCTGGTAACATTACGGTAAAACAAAATAAAGATAGCCGGTGTCTTAGTTTTGGTGTCACTCTGCAAATAAACGTCAAACTAGCGCCATCTGTTACTCGGTCCGGGTGAATAAGTCAATGAGATATTGTTATTACCACGAAGTTATATTAATGTTTTAGAATACAACAACATAACTAGCGCCATCTGTTACTTGGTCCGGGTGAATAAGTCACTGAGACATTGTTGTCACCTATATGTAAATCTTCTGAATACAAACTGAATAGCTAGCGTATGAAATCAACGTATGAATTCAAATGAAGGTCAACGCTATTTTATTGAAAATATCCTTGATCAAGTGGTTTTAAATTTTAAAAATATTTAAATATGTTATGAAATTCAAATGCCTCGAAACGGTTTTCGGATTAGAACCTGTTAAAAAAAATGCCCATACCCATTATTACAACATCTCCTACATACATATCAAATCAAAATCAAATCAAAAATGTCTTTATTCAATTTAAGTCCATACAGAACATTTATGAATGTCAAATATTATGTAATCTACCGCTGATTCGGAATGTCAATTTCTACCGAGAAGAATCAGCAAGAAACTCAGTAGTGACTCTTTTCAAATAATATGGTAATTACAATATTCATTCTTATACAAATTATGATTACAGTGACAGTATGATATACAATGCTTATAATCAATATCGTTTAGATAAATCGTCAAAGAAAAAGTATGAAATGAATTATACATTAGAGGACAGGCGAAGAGATCAACATGTCCAAGAATCCTTATCATTCATTGCATTCATGTTCATTAGTCACTCACGGATAATTTACAATAAAAGAGCAGAAGAATACAATCCTTGTCAAAATATATATGTTATATATGTTATAGCGGTGTTGGTTCTGCACCCGATCTCTCTCCGGTTCACTAGTGTCCCATCGGATTATGGGGTAAGATAATAGGGACTGCACTTGTGATTGTGCATATACTCTAGCTAGAGCTAGTGCTAATCTCAGCCATGTGTTAGGTTTTTAACGTTACGGTTTTAATATCCTCAAATAATTAATAAAGCTTAAGGAATTGTAAGTAAAAAGTCACTCTAATTTTAGTACACATCGTGCTTTTTTAAGCATCTTACTCCCTTAACGAGGGCAATATACTGATGATAACAAACATTATTCCACAAGAAAAAAAAATCCCTCACCATACAATTTGCACCAATCAGCTGATTACTTTTGTATGGGAAGGTGTTTTTTTTCTGTGAATATACTATTATAATAATGTATAAATATATCTTGCGTACATGGCTGATCGTTGTGATTGACATCATCATTTCAGCCAATAGAATAGAATTAAGATCCGTAACCCACAAATCCCCATTAACTGTCTTAGCATTCAATTGTTTTTTTTTGTAGACAAATCCATTCACAAATCCCCATTATAAATAACTAACAGATTTTTCTGGATTTTTAACTCAAGGCTTTAAAAATTAAAGTGCAGGCGAATATAGGTTTATAGGGTATCCCTACTCGTAAATTGTACCTGTCTTGTCATTTAAAAGAAAAAACTTAGTAGTATTTCAAGAAAATCGTAGTGAGCCCACGCAATAATTTGTCACATTTTTTATTCCAAATGAGAGAGCGAGTGAGAAGATAGTTATGCTTACGTACGACAGAGATACTCTTCAGTTGTCAAACATATTGCTTGCGATACGCATAATTTATTTAAGTAAAAGCTGATCTATCAAAGGAGAACCTGAACTATAGGGGAAACTTGAATTGTGGTCAAGGATTCCATTTACGGCTTAAGGGAGTACTAAGAACGGATTTTTGTAAATTCACCCCCTAATTTGGTAAAACGGGGGTTCAAAATCAGTAAGAAACTGTGCCATTTTTTAATTTATTTATGTCCCGAAACGAAGTGATTGCAGGCCACTAGTACCTGTAAAATCACCCCTCTGTAATACAATGTTATCTTATTCTTTGGTCTGGTTAAAAGTCATTTGCAAAATGATTCCACTGCAGTAACCGGGACATACTCATGTGGCAAACCAAAAAATAGTTTTAGTCCGTTTTTAATACTTTTGATTTTTATTTTTAATGTTTTATTTTGTTTATTCGTGATGTTTTTGAAGTGGATTTTGTTTTTATCCGTTTTAAATGTTATTGACGCACGTAAGTACTTGTTTCTTTTACGCCATACCTTATATGGGTTGCATAGTGAGCCCTATTAGAATTAAAGGGTTGCGAAGGTCAGACGGCAGTTGCTTCATTGTAATTATCATTCCTGAATCATGGTCTAAGCGTACCCTGGGCTTTACACGCAACCGGGAATTACACGCTAAAATAGTAGAAGAGATGAAGAGTGAGCCCTATTAGGTACGGACAGCCACATATAGGTATGTGAATTTTCTTTTTTCGATTGTCATCCTAATATGAAACACACTCCGTCAATATATAATCAGACAGCACCCGCCAGTTGTAAGGACTATTGCAGATAAGAAGGGAACTATGCCGGGTCTTTCTATGGATAGGATTTTGCTGGACTGGTTGCCGGGACATTAAGGAGACAACGGGACGCCTGCCACATAAAATGTCTCATCTTAATAATCATGGCAGACGGTGACTCGCCTATTCATGCCAAAGCGTGTCTCTCATGGGAGAGCCAAGAGCAAAAATCGCTTGCAGCTTGCATAACCATTAGGTTATGTGAACTGCAAGCTGCAAGCTGCTCATCAAGTGGTTGTTTTAGGCTTGATCTAGTTAGGTCAATGATACCTTAACAATCTTTCATGAACCTTCAGATCGGGAGGTAGTAGGTTCGAATTCGATTACCATGGGCGAAATATCGGCAGAGACATTAGGCCAAAAGCGAGACAGCGAGTCCATTGAGATACCATAGACCGATGGTAGCTCAATGGATACGAACGCGCCTTCCACGCAGGTGGTCGAGGTTCGAATCCGAGCATGCACCAATAGTTTTTTCAAATCTATGTTCGTATCTCTACCATGGCAGATGCAGATGATAATCTGCTCGGGTGAGGGAAATAGATAAAATAAATAAATCACTACAACGCATACATTGATCTGACTCCGAGATAGGTAGCTCAAGCACCTGTCTTACGGATATCAGAATCAACAGTGGGATTACAAATATATAAATATATCTAATACTTTTCTTTTGTAAATATATACTTATAATACATAGAACACACCCAGACCAATACAAACAGACATGTTCATGCACATAAATGTTTGTACTCTGCGGGGATCGAACCCAAAGGCAGTGTTCACTACCACTGTTCCAAACGGGTCGTCAAAAAAAACACCGTGAGGAAAACATCGTGAGGAAACCTGCACGTTTTGGAATAAAAACCATGATTCAGTTGGTCTGGTTCCCCTGTTAAAGGGTTGCGAAGGTCAGACGGCAGTCGCTTCATTGTAATTACCAGACCCAATCCTGAATCAAGCTAAAGTCAGATTCCCTAAATCCTGAATCATGGAGTAACTTATGTATACTGAGATAGATGCATCAGTCGGCTGGCCAGTGCTTGCGGCGTCTAGAGGAAACTGACCAATACTCAACTCATTCGAGAATCAGTCAGGGAGACCATTAAATAAAATATCAGAAATCATTTTATTTCCTATGCAACAAAATACCTTATGGACCACTGGTTCAGAGAGTAACTTATCTCCTGAATCATGGTCCAAGCGTACCGGCTCTAGAGCGGTATCTTTTTTCCGCCTGATGGTAAGCGGCCGTGAAATCCAAATATGAGGTTGACGGGCACAAAAGAACTAACAAAGTACCCATTGAGTCTACCATCCTCACCCTGATGGCCTGCTGAGATGCCGCTTCACGCCCCGCCTAAAAGACCCCGGATTGTATGAAGGAGGAAACACATGAGCTGGGAGGGCATTCCATGTCTTGATGGCTCGGGGCAGGAACGAAGAGCCCAAGCTCTTGGTGCGCGCCGCCATTGTTTGGATGGTATGCGGATGGCAACGCTGTCCAGCACGTGTTGTTCGGAAGTGGAAAGGGGAGGATTGGAATAAGTTGAAATAACTCATCAGAGCATTCCCCAATACAGAGGCGGTAGAGAACACTTGGACTGGCAATGTCTCTACGTAGCTGAAGAGGTTCTAGGATCTTAGTCACCTCATAATCTCCAACAATACGGATAGCAACCGGAAATGGAGAATGTTAATAGGTATACAAAATCGCTTAAAACTATAGTCTCAGTATTTATTTCATCAAAAAAATACCAAGTATTAATGAATTTATAGAAAATTAAAATTTCGCAGGCGCGCGCTAGTATTGTGACGTCATCGTAAAACATTTTTTTTTGAAATGGTGTATCTCGGGAAATACATGACGTAGGTATCGTAATAATATTTTCAGTCATGCTTTTCATTTTTAACCGAGTTGATGGAGATACGGGCGATGTATTACCGGGACACGCGAGTGGACTCAGCTAGTGTTGCGAAGTACTGGGACGGCGATGACGTCAACCCGTGTATTTTGAAATCAAATATCTTGGAAACTAGACGACGTATCGTAGTATTTTTTTCAGTCATATTATTTATTTTCAACCGAGTTTAACGAAAGCTAAAAAATAAAATGGGCGAACATTCTCCATTGCACACTAAGATGAGAAGAATAGGTCGAAAGTTGTAAAATATACTTTACCGTGGGAGAGCCAAGCTTCGGCATGAATGGGCCGGCTCGACCGGAGTGATACCACGGCCTCACAGAAAACCGGCGTGAAGCAGCACTGTGCTGTGTTTCGCTGCGTGAGTGAGGGTACCGGAGGCCCAATCCGGGGGACAGGGGGGGTTTAAAGGTTGGCAGCGCACTTGTGACTCCATTGGTGTCGCCGGTGTCCATGGGCGGCGGCAATTGCTTACCATCAGGTAATCCGTCTGTTCGTCTGCCTACCTATTACATAAAAAAAAACAATTATACCTACGGTCATGGAATGTCAGCGTGTTATAAAAATCAAGTTATACCACGAGTTACGTTATCAGCCGGACGTTCTGGTGTCCTCAGGAAGCGTCCGGTGTCAAGTGTGGGAGGTATTTACGATTTAAACATATAAATAAAATCATAAATAAATAAAATCATACATCGATCAAAAAATCCGGCTCGAAAGACCATTGGTACGGGTGGGATGCGATAGTTGTAAGGCACCGAGCCCCGGCGAACATAATATCAGGAAAGGAAGGGAACCTAACTCTCTAGTGAGGCTAGAGCCATATTGTCTAAGGCACTATGTGCCTAGAGCTTTAGCCCTGCCTAACCATGGGAATAAATATATTTCAGGACAAACTAGTTTGGCCTAGGCTCAAATAGTTCTTCCTATACGCGATAGGATTAACCAGTATAGCCTAGTTTAAACTAATTTGTGATGATGTGTAATGACGAGCCGTTTGGAACAGTGGTAGTGAACGCTGCCTTTGGTCCAAGGGTTGCGAGTTCGATCCCCGCACAGTACAAACATTTTTGTGCATGAACATGTCTGTTTGTATTAGTTTGGCTGTTTCTATGTATTAAAAGTATGTATTTACAAAAGAAAAGTATTATAAGTATATATTTGTAATCCCACTGTTGATTCTGATATCCGTAACATAGGTGCTTGAGCTACCTATCTTGGAGTCAGATCAATGTATGTGATGTTGTGAAATATTTATTTATTATTACTATTTATTTATTTGTCCTAAGCCCGGTAACATAGACCAGTTTAGACTAGGCCTTACTAGTTGGTCCTGATATAGATACGCACACTCAAGGATAAACTGGTATGGCCTAATCTAAACATTAAAGTATATTAAGAAAGGCAAAGTAAATAGATAAAATACTCCGTATTTGGAAAAATTATCATTTTTATTTAACTATAACTAATGATTCGTCGTTAAGTGATAATACGAAAAATCATACTATATTTAACAAATATATAAAATAATAATGATGGCGCTAGCCGACTGATGCCTCTATCTCAGTATACACCGTTATTTCAAAATAAGCGAAAAAAACATTATAGGGTGGATATTCCATTTTTTATAAAATAGCTGATTTTTTTCCCTTTTTTTGTTGATCTTTACATGGTAAATGGACTTCATTCACGATATCTACTATGAGGTTTTCGTGATGTAAACGATAAAAAAAACGGAGTATAAGTTACTCTAATATGTGAGCAAACGACAAGAAAGCAGCTTTCGCGTCGTTTACTCACATACTCAGCTTTTTAGAGACATTAAATTTTCAATTAAACATCTCTTCACATTTACTTCTAGAATACAGGGCGAGCCAATGCTCCATGCCGCGGATAACACACGGCAAGGTGCGCGGGCGCCAGAATCGGCGGATGGTCAAGATCACCTGCACTCCTGGGTACGAGCTGGTGGGCAACCGGTACGCTACCTGCAGGGACGGAGAGTGGGACACACCAAAACCCGTATGTGTCAGTAAGTAAAACTCGGAACAGTAGCATCATTATCATCATCATCATCAGCCCATTTAATTCCCCACTACTGGGGCACGGGCCTCACTCAATCACATGAGGGGTAATTGCCATACTCACCACGCTTGGCAGACGGGTTGGCGAGGGTTTTGATGTAAATGCAGAGTTTTCCTTCTCTGGGTGCTGATGATCATGCCAGCAGCTTTACCTTAGTCGCCTTTTACGACACCTCGGTACAGTAGCATAATGTCCTCCAATGTATCGATTATGGCGGCCGATTTCATCCATCAGCCATCGATGGACGTATTATAGTGCACGAGTGTTTGTGCAGACACAAGTGCACTCTCTATACCTTTACCCTCGATGAGGCACCAGTGTGACACGTCCAAAGAAGGATCAGGCGTAGAACCAACGGCATAACGTGCTTTCCGAGGCATGGGGTACAAGACCGCCAACTTGCAGACTACGGGCTGACACAGAGAATTTCTTCAGAAAAACTCAGTTAAAAATATTGGCCCCACACGGGGATCGAACCCGGGACCCCAAGCGCCGCGGTCGCTTTAAAGTGCAACGCTCTAACGACTACGAGGCAGTAACATCTGGTTTAGGAACTAATCCATGAAATATAACGTTTTAGACGTCTTTACTGAAACGACTCAGTGATCCGACTCAGCCAAATGATACACTATTGTTCCGAATCTCTTATGTTCGCTCCGAATGTATTATTCGACTCAAATGGATTTCGAGTCCGTGTGAGCCGAATGATCCGAGTGAGCTCAATGAACTGAATGATCAGAATGAGCGGAAAGGTCCGAATTCAGATCGAAAGAGTATGCTGTCGGCTATTCGGGATGAATAGGTAACCATCTTTCCATGTATTACGCGGGAAAGAGATAGGTATATTACATGGCACAGCAGGAGGGGATCGATTATTCATTCGTGTCAAAATAAATTAATCACCGATTAGTTTTTGCCATGTCTAGAATCTTTAATCTAAGTTCAAATTCTTATTTACAGAACCTGGCTGCCCAGTGCCTGATATAAAGCATGGAGTCAAGATAGTCACGAAAAGCAAAGCGTGGGTAATGTACTTCTGCCTGCCAGGTTACAGGCTGGTGGGGTCACAAGCCATTTACTGTGATGGGAAGCAGTGGAACACGACCGCACCCACTTGCATTGGTGAGAGCATTAACAATATCATCTTAATCATTTTAGCGGAGGGGGGGGGGTGGGTATCGCGGAAGAAAGGGGGCTGCGGTCATCTCAGCGTCAGTGGCGTACCACTGATGACGCTGAGATCAGTGGCGGATTTACCCTAGTATAAGTAGGCTAAAAGTCACCCAGAGAGCAATGGAGAGGGCTATACTCGGAGTATCCCTGCGTGATCGTATCAGAAATGATGAGATCCGCAGGAGAACTAAGGTCACTGACATAGCCCAAAGGATTGGATTGCATGCTTCAAGTGGCAAAGGGCAGGGCACATAGCGAGGAGGACAGACGGCCGTTGGGGCGGAAAGGTCCTTGAGTGGAGGCCACGTACAGGAAGTTGCAGCCGTGGCAGGCCTCCCACAAGGTGGACCGACGATCTGGTGAAGATCGGGGGAATCCATTGGATGCGGGCGGCACAGGACCGATCTGTGTGGAGAACATTGGGGGAGGCCTATGTCCAGCTGTGGACGTCTATTGGCTGAAATAATGAAGTAGGCTAAAGCGTAGGGCGGCAGATTTCAGGGGGCAGCAAATTTGACCAATTTTATCTCTCCCTACGACTGCCGTTAGACCTTTGCAACCTATAAACCCTCATCTTATGTAATTCCTGGCTCGATCGTACCCCGGTACGATTGGACCATGACTCAGGATTTGGAAGTTTGGTAACCTTGAAGTGACTGTCGTCTGACTTTCGCAACCCTTTAAGGGGAACCAGACCAATTGAATCTTAATTCGTAATACATAGATTTGTAAAATCCAGACGTAAGTATATGCTCGGATTTGATCATAGACCCCCCTATGGAAGGCGCATTCAAAACCACTGAGCCATAAACAAGGGAACTAAATTTACTCAATTGATTCTAAATAAAAGAAGGTTTTGTGCCTGGTATCACGGTCACTCCCCACTTAAGGACGATGAAAGTGGTTCCAGGGGTTTCAGTCGGTAGACCCCGCCGTGGGGGGGGGAGGGGGGGGGGCGGTTTAGTCCGATATAACCCCTTCGCATGCGTAAAGCATTTCCACTGGCGACGCCAATCGATTTTAATTTTTAGCTACTAAACCGGATCTATTTTAAACATTTAATTTTTTTTCCAACAAATTCGGACCTATTTTAAACAATTTTGGGGTTACAATGCAATTTTGGGGTTGATTAAATAACCATGCACAAATTTTGGGTCCGTTTTTGTACGCGTAAATTGATTCACGCCAAAAGTGGCCGCTTTTGGCGTGAATGAATTTTTCGCGTACGAGTTGGACCCAACATTTGTGCATGGTCATTTAATAAATAGTATAAGTGTTTGCCGCGAGGTTGTAACCCCAAAATTGTTTAAAATAGATCCGGATTAGTAGCAAAAAAATCAAATCGATTAGCGTCGCTAGTGTGCCCTACCCTTCACCTTAAAGCGCATACTCTATAATTCAAAAGAGCTCGCGATATTTATTCCTGGAATACGTGAAATTCTAACAGATTGGTTTTTGATGTGGGTACTACCTAGAATAGCATTGTATCACAATCAAGCGCTCGCTATGTGCAATAAAGTCTTAAACGCATTACCCGCCAGGTTAAAGACTCTGCCATTAAATTATTTTAAAAAACATGTCACTGATTGGCTCAAAGAAGAATTGTTTTATAGCGTCAAAGAAATATTGAAATTGAGGCGACGGGTAGGGCACACTAGCGACGCCAATTGATTTTAATTGTTAGCTAACAAACAAATTAAATAATTACGGGGCTTTAGTATCTCGGCAAACACTTATATTATTTATTTAATAACCATGACCAAATGTTGGGTCTGTTTTTTTACTAAAAAAAATAATTCACGCCAAAAGTGGCCCTGCAAAACCAGATCAAATAGCTAAATAAAACTATTAAATAAATAGAATAGGTGTTTACCGAGAGACTGAAGCCCCCAGGTTGTTTAAATTCTATACGCCATCTATCATGGGGAGTGCTCTGAGGAACTGTTTGATCTACTCCCTGCAGCTGAATTCTTACATCGAACCACACGCAAGCGATTGTCATTCCATCCCCATCATCTCGATGGATGGCAGTCTAGTACTGTGCGTTTTTTGCGGAACTTTCTACGACGTACATCCGTTCTGTGGAACAGTTTACCTACGGGAGTATTTCCCGACGGCTATGACTTAGGGACCTTCAAGAGAAGAGCGTACTCCTTTTTGAAAAGGCCGGCAACGCATTAGCGATCTCTCTGATTTCGCGGATGTAATGGGCGGCGATGATTGCTTTCCATCAGGTGACTCGCTTGCTCGTTTGTCGCCTCTAGCTAACAATTAAAATCAATTGGGGTCGCTAGTGGGGTATACCCTTCACCTTAAAATGATACATTCATCATCATCATCATTTCAGCCAATAGACGTCCACTGCTGGACATAGGCCTCCCCCAATGTTCTCCACACAGATCGGTCCTGTGCCGCCCGCATCCAATGGATTCCCGCGATCTTCACCAGATCGTCGGTCCACCTTGTGGGGGCCTGCCACGGCTGCGACTTCCTGAACGTGACCCAGAGAGCAATGGAGAGGGCTATGCTCGGAGTCTCCCTGCAGAAATGATGAGATCCGCAGGAGAACTAAGGTTACAGACATAGCCCAAAGGATTGCATCCCTCAAAAGGTCCTCGAGTGAATGATACATTCGCATGACTTAAAATATGGCCTAACATTTTGACAACAAACCTATATTTTGTGTACCCTATTTAAAGCAAATAAATGGTTAATGGTTGGCAAACGTAATGTAGGGCGCCCTCTGGCTAGGTGGGGGGAACGATCTGCGCAGGATGGCTGGCAAGAGCTGGATGCAAAAAGCCATGGATAGATCACGGTGGCGAACAATTGGAGAGGCCTAGGTCGAGCAGTGGACTGCGATATGCTGATGATCATCAACATCATCATCAGCCCATTTAAGTCCCCACTGCTGGGGCACGGGCCTCCCTCAATCACATGAGGGGTAATTGCCATACTCACCACGCTTGGCAGACGGGTTGGCGAGGGTTTTGATATAAATGCAGAGTTTTCCTTCTCTGGATGCTGATGATCATGCTAGCAGCTTTACCTTAGTCGCCTTTTACGACACCTCGGTAAGAGTGAGGCCTATTCTACTCTGCCGGGGACCACACGGCCAGGCTGATGATGATGATGATGAAATGGTTATGATTATTATTATGAGTACATTATTATGATACGCAGGGGCGTCTTTACCTATGGTGCGGTGCACCCGGGCGCCGGAAGTCGAAATTGATAAATTTATGAATGTGTGGACGTAAAATACGAATCCTACGAAAGTTTATAAACTTCCTAGTAAATTGATAAACTTACGGATCTTGTTATTTTCCGGTGACATATACATAGTATTACATATATATAATACTTCATCCACTTATATCACCTACTTACTACAGTACACACTATTAGACATAATACTCTATATTTATACTATATAATGATAATGGTGCGATATATATTGCTTGACGACCCGTTTGGAACAGTGGTAGTGAACGCTGCCATTTGTGTGCATGAACATATCTGTTTGTATTGGTCTGGGAGTTATCTATATATTATAAGTATGTTTTTACAAAAGAAAAGTATTATATGTATATATTTGTTATCCCACTGTTGATTCTGATATCCGTAACACAGGTGCTTGAGCTACCTATCTCGGAGTCAGATCAATGTATGTGATGTTGTGAAATATTATGTTGTGAAATATCAGCAATTTTTTTTTATGGGATAGGGGGCAGACGAGCAGTCAGATCACCTGATGGTAAGCAATTACCGCCGCCCATGAACACCTGCAACACCAGAGGAGTCACAAGTGAGCTGCCGAGCGAAAAAGGAATACGCTCTTTTCTTGAAGGGTTGCAGGGTCTTGAAGGGTTGCAATTTACTAGTTTACGCAGTACAAGAGCGGATAAAGAATGGGATCAGAAATGGCGGCGCATTTCTGCTCGCTCACTTTTTGCGTCTATACTCGCACCCCACGAGTGCGAGTATAGACGCAAATAGTGTGAAGTGCGAGCGAGAAGTGAATAGATGCGCCGCCATTTCTGATCCCATTCTTTGTACTTATATGTATTGATTTTTAAAAATAAAGGACTATAAGGAAAAAAGAGTATCGTCCTCACTTTTCCTGGTGCCACAGAATACCAGCGTCATTGCTTTTGAAGCAAGGACACAATGCTGAGTGGCGGCCATTTTGGTAGCATTTAATTTATATTTATGTTAATATTAGTCTTAAATTTGAAGCTCGAAATAAATATTTTTCTTTTCTTTTCTTTTTTCTTTTCTGATGATACAAATATGTAAGTAGGTAAATCGAAGGCATTGTTTCAGACACAAATATCCCTACCAAACTGAGCTGTGACTTCGAGAACCCAGACCTCTGCGGCTGGACCCAGGACTCTCTTCACGACTTCGACTGGGACCGGCTGAGCATGAAGACGCCCAGCTCTTTCCTCGAAACTGGACCGTCCTACGATCACACCTATGGGGAAGGACATTCAGGTTCAACCATTGTTTATTTTACTTGCTTATCAAAACCTTGGGGGTGTTCATATGATGAATGATAGCAGGCCTTTACAATATAGCGGAGTAACTTAGTGTTGCCAGATAATCGATTGTACGTCGAAATAATAAAATAATCGATTGTACCATCGATAGTATTAATTAAATCGATTTTCATTTTCAGTCGATATAATCTATTAAAAATAAAATAAAGCCGTGTGGTCCCCGGCAGAGTAGAATAGGCCACCCTCACTCTTACCGAGGTGTCGTAAAAGGCGACTAAGATAAAGCTGCTGGCATGATCATCAGCACCCAGAGCCATCAAATACCTCGCCAACCCGTCTGCCAAGCGTGGTTGCCAATGGCGTGCCAATTACCCCTCATGTGATTGAAGGAGGCCCGTGCCCCAGCAGTGGGGACTTAAATGGGCTGATGATGATGATGAATCGATTAATCGTTTAAATTGAAGATACTATCGATTATATCGATAATGGAATTAATCCGATACTATCGATTTTAATCGGTGAATCTGCAATTATTTCTAGATATAACCGTCATTCATACAGAAGATGTCCAAGAAAGCTTATTATAAATGACGATAATATCTTGAAAAAATTGCAGAATAATTAATTATAATCGATAATATTCTCAATTTAAACGATTATAATCGATTATATCGACCGAAAATGAAAATCGATACTATCGAAAGTACAATCGATTATTACATCATTAAGGGTGAAAATAATCGATTGTCGATTATTTAACAACACTAGCAAACGGCACACTTGGAGCCCAATTCTCGTGCTCGTGACATTTATTTTCATACGACATATATCACTAAAACATAGTTTTTTTGTATGGTTTTAGGTGATATCCGCCATGTTTTCAAAATATCACGAGCACGAGAATTGGGCTCTTGATGGACTTATCTTAGACAATCGCATCAAACGAGGCACCGAAAGGCGTTATCGGCCTTTCGGTACCTCGTAAGCTCGATAAAACTCTAATTTAACATGAGAATCTCTCTTTAATATTGTGTCGTCTTTGTGTATGTTTTGTTCTGTCTTGGTTTTAGATGGTGTTTGGTGCAAAACTCATTTAAAATAAATATTAAAAGGATTTAAACTCGCCACACCGGTCAATAACCATAAAAATAACGTGTCTCTCTAATCACTCGACACTGGCAGTTATTATGTGTTCGCCACGACTGGTCGTTTTCAACTATGGGATTCTCGAAAAACTTTCTTGCTCGCAAGAATAAACTGTAACCGATGCGATCTTCAAACTTCCGGAAGTAGATCGACCTCCTTTTTAAAGACGGCTTCTTACTCCACTGCACTGATGTGATGGCAACTTCTTGCCATCAGGCGTTCTTTTGATTGTTTACCTCCTATAAATCCTATAATCACACAAAATGCTACGTTTAACTGGATTTTGCAGTTCATATTAAAATTTGCTTGAAAGCTAAAAAACACGCTCTAAAAAATTGTCTCTGCTAAAATTAGTATGCCACATTGATTTTATTTTATTAAGGTGACGAGTAGGGCACACTAGCGACGAAAATCGATTTTAATTTTTAGCTACTAAATCGGATCTATTTTATACAATTTCGGGGTTGCAACCTCGAAAAATTGATTCACGCCAAAAGTGGCCGCTATCATTTTTTCTCGTACGCATTGGATCCAACATTTTTGCATGGTTATTTAATAAATAGTATATGTGTTGGCGGAGAGGTTGTAACCCCGAAATTGTTACAAATAGATCCGGTTTAGTAGCTAGAAATTAAAATCGTTGGGCGTCGCTAGTGTGCCCTAATGAATCTGTTTTGCTACAGTAGGTGGCATACGACCACGGTAATACGGCATAATAATTTCAGCAGCGACTATTTTCTTGTTCCGTATTTTTTAGAGCGTGTTTGGTAGTCGGGTTTTAGTTGTCCGTGGTCGTATGCCACCTACTGTAGCATAATAGATTCATTATAATAATAAAATAAAATCTATGTGGCATACGACCACTGCGATACGGCATAACAATTTCAGCACAGGCAATTTTCTTGTAAGGCAATGTAGGGCGCCCTCTGGCTAGGTGGGGGATGATCTGCGCAGGATGGCTGGCAAGAGCTGGATGCGAGAAGCCATGGATAGATCACAGTGGCGAACAATTGGAGAGGCCTACGTCCAGCAGTGGACTGCGATAGGCTGATGATGATGATGATGATTTAAAGCGAATAAATAATGGTTGGCAAAGGTAATGTAGGGCGCCCTCTGGCTAGGTGGGGGGACGATCTGCGCAGGATGGCTGGCAAGAGCTAGATGCGAGAAGCCATGGATAGATCACAGTGGCGAACAATTGGAGAGGCCTACGTCAAGCAGTGGACTACGATAGGCCAATGATGATGAATTTTCTTGTTTTGTTTTCGTGTTGTTATTTGAAAGAACATTTTCGTTTTTTATTTCAAAGAACACACTCTCAAATTGGTCCCATTTTCACTATTCAGGATCTGATGATGGGATCCCAGAGCAATAGTCTTAACACTTCGTACACTTCACATAACATTTTATTACAGTAGACTCGAGAAAGGTATCATTGAACGGCACTTAATCCCTGCCGAATAATTAATTGTTGTATATTAAGGTGACGGGTAGGGCACACTAGCAACGCCAATCGGTTTTAAACCGCTACTAAACCGGATCTATTTTAAACATTTTCGGGCTTACAACCTTTTGGCAAACACTTATACTATTTATTAAATAACCATGCACAAATGCGGACCCAACATTTGTACGCGAAAAAATTATTCACGCTATAAGTGGCCGCTTTTGGCGGCAATCAATTTTTCGCGAACAAAAACAGACCCAAAATTTGTACATGGTTATTTATTAAATAGTATAAGTGTTTGCCGAGAGGTTGTAACCCCGAAATTGTTTTAAATAGATCTCGTTTAGTAGCTAAAAATTAAAACCGATTGGCGTCGCTAGTGTGCCCTACCCGTCACCTTAAGTGCAAGATAGTATTGGGCGCCGACTTCGGTAACAACTTTTCTCGACTGTACTTCCATTCGTGGGGAGCTGTTAAAAGGATTCTGGTTGACGAACCTGGACCAATATGGTACCCGGACCTTGTGTCCTCGGAAGCGAACTTCGCCAGGCTGCGAGTGTTCGCGCATGGCTGGCATGGACGGAGAAACGACCCGGACTGCTAGGCGGTAGAGGGCGCCACTTGTGATGTGGCGTCTGCGCCCCCAGAATGGGGAGAAACGCAAATTTAGGGACAAGGACATCGATTAATAACTTGTTGGGAGTCAAGAATTGTGCGCGGTGGAGTGCAAGAGTCCCAAGGACACGCAAAATTCGCGCACATCTCCAACGATTCGGCCTGTATAACCATAGTGTTGGTATGGCCATGGGAGGTGGTGGGCTGTACTCTTATAAAATGTTATGTGAAGTGTATGAAGTGTTAAGAATATAATTTTACACTTTTTAGTTCGTAGTTTTTGAATTCGGTTTTTTTTCCAGGTTACTATATGTACACAGAAAGCTCATCACGCCTCCAAAATGAAACAGCGCGACTCATATCCCCGGTTTTCGATGGGAATCTTTCTACAAATGGCTGTTTTGCTTTTTACTACCACATGTATGGAAGGTATGGTCCTCAATACTCAATACTCAATATCTTGACTGTCCTCTTACTCTACTGTTAGATAGATAGATACTCTTCGTTGAACAACATACAAAACTTATAAGCTAGGTGGGTATAGGTACAGAGATACAATGTACAATTTAGGTAAAGAGGGGAGGGTGATGCAATCCTTTTGATCATCAGCAACCCACACTCGTCCACTGCTGGACATAGGTCTCCCCTAATGAACGCCACTGCTCCCAGTATCTGTCATTAGGGGGGAATGGACCATAACCCACCACGCTGGTCCAGTGCGGGTTGGTAGGTGGTTCGCCAGAGCCTCTTCTGTTGGTTAGCAGGACGCGCCACGGGCAGGAGAGGTTGACTTGGAACTCGAAAGATGTTGTGTGGGTCCCCTTACGTCCCCTTTCTCCTTTTTAATCCTTTTGATATTCAACATTAATTAGAGACATTTTTATATTATAAATACGTATATCTACTTAAAGTATTAGAGTTGTCCTGCTGCAGCATAGCGCTAAGAACCGAAAAAAATGATTTAGGGCGGGAAAATTCAGGAGCTTTCTCGTCCCATCTACGACGCAGCAGACGAACAAATGGATCGCCTAATGGAAATCGGTGCGTCCAAATTCTTTGCTTTGAAGCCTGAGGCTACCATGAAGCGAGTATGGTAAATAGAAATATAAATAAATATTTCACAACATCACATACGTTGATCTCGATAGGTAGCTCAAGCACCTGTGTTACGGATATCAGAATCAACATCGGAATCACAAATATATAATATTTAATACTTTTCTTTTATAAATACATACTTATAATACATAGAAACACCCAGACCAATAAACAGACATGTTCATGCACACGAATGTTTGTACTGTGCTGGGATCGAAAGGCGGTAAAATAGAGGGTGAAATGCAGTATGGGGGTTTGTCATTATAATGTAAGAATCTTGAAAATCGCTATTCGTTCCCCTTATACCTATTAAACCAAGAAAAAATGTTTTAATATCTTTGGAAAGGGGGTTTGAAGTTTGTATGGAAATCCGTAATCTTTCATGTTAGGATAGTGAAAATTTATATTCATAGTATAATTTGAAATAAAACAAAGTACACTTCAATGTTCTTGGAAAATCACCCTTTTGAGGGAGTACAATAGGGGGTAAAATGCAGTATCCCCTAATTGCTAATAAGTAACGTAAGAAACTCAAATTTGATGTTTGGGTATGGGTTTTTAATAAAAAAGGAACTTTTGAACTTCCAGCCCCCAAGGGGTAGTTTCGCGGGTTTGAAGTCTGAATTTGTAATAAAGACTAAACCTGCGTGAGTAACGCCGCGGGCTCAGTCTAGTATTATATAAATTAGGACCAGACTAACTGGGTCATTGATGATTTCTGAACTAAAAACCTAATGTTTTATTTTCAGAGACATTGGCGGCTTAAGGATATACCAGAAACCAGACAGCATACCTCTGGAACAGATCCTAGCTCTATCCGAGTTGGAGAAGCAGAAATACCTCCTTTTCGATATGTGGGGCAACCAGGGTGACATCTGGTTTGGTGACGTGTCTGAACTGAACGATTTTGGCGAAGATTTCCAGGTAAGCATTGTGAATGAAAACAGAAGGTATCAGGGTTCAGTTTTTTTTTATATATTATAGGTTGGCCGTGTGGTCCCCGGCAGAGTAGAATAGGCCACCCTCTTTTTACCGAGGTGTCGTAAAAGGCGACTAAGGTAAAGCTGCTGGCATGATCATCAGCACCCGAGAAGGAAAACTCTGCATTTATATCTAAACCCTCGCCAACCCGTCTGCCAAGCGTGGTGAGTATGGCAATTACCCCTCATGTGATTGAGGGAGGCCCGTGCCCCAGCAGTGGGGACTTAAATGGGCTGACGATGATGATGATGATAGGTGGCAGACAAGCAGACGGATCGCCTGATGGTAAGCGATTGCTACCGCCCATAGACTCCCGCGCCACCAATGGACTCACAAGTGCGGTGCTTACAAACCTCTGGTAGGTACCCTCACTCACTCAGTGAAACACGGCACAGTGCTGCTTCACGCCGGTTTTCTGTGGGGTTTTTTTATGTGAAAGGTGGCAGACGAGCAGACGGATCGCCTGATGGTAAACGATTGCCGCCGCCCATAGGCACCCGCGACACCAATAGAGGCACAAGTGCGCTGACAACCTTCAACCCCCCTTTCCCCCTGATTCACTCACGCAGCTAAACACAGCACAGTGCTGCTTCACGCCGGTTTTCTATGGGACCGTGGTATCACTCCGGTTGAGCCGGCCCATTCATGATAAAGTATGGTTCTCCTACGGTAAAAATGTATGTAATGTATCCATTCATTGAAGTTCGTTATTTATTATTTTATTGACATCTAAATTTTAATTTTATTGATTTTATGTAATTTGATTGACATATCATCATCATCATCATCATCCTGCCCTTTTCCCAGACATATGACCTATGTTTATTTCTGTTATATTTATATCTATTTTCTGTATTCCGTATTTTATTGTACTCGGATGACGGTCGAAATAAATGTTTGCATTCTGTTAGTGTCCTAAAGATTGGGTGATGTTAAGGTGACGGGTACGTCACACTAGCGACACCAATCGATTTTAATTTTTAGCTATTAAATCGGATCTATTTTAAACAACTTCGGGAGTACAATCTCTCGGCAAACACTTATACAATTTATTAAATAACCATGCACACATGTTGGGTCCTGTTTTTGTACGCGAAAAATTTCACGCCAAAAGTGGCCGCTTTTGGCGATTTTTTGCGTACTCGTTGGTTTGATTTGTTGTGTATTTTCCAAAATACATAATTTCAAAAAAGACAATACTAGTGTGAGCCTGCGAAATTTAAATTTTCTGTAAATACATTAATCATCGTCATCGTCATCGTCAGCCCATTTAAGTCCCCACTGCTGGGGCACGGGCCTCCCTCATTCACATGAGGGCTAATTGCCATACTCACCACGCTTGGCAGACGGGTTGGCGAGGGTTTAGATATAAATGCAGAGTTTTCCTTCTCTGGGTGCTGATGATCATGCCAGCAGCTTTACCTTAGTCGCCTTTTACGACACCTCGGTAATGAGTGAGGGTGGCCTATTCTACTCTGCCGGGGACCACACGGCAAATACATTAATACTTGGTCTTTTTTGATGAAACAAAAACTTGTGAGTTTGTATAGATATTAGCTCTACTGAGACCATAGTTTTAAGCGATTTTGTACATATATTAACATTCTCCATTCATTGATGATGAGAAGTTTTTTTATTATACTTTATGATTTCCAGATAGTGATAGAAGGCATCCGAGGGAAGAAGTTCACAAGTGACATAGCTATCGATGACGTGGCAATTTTACAAGGATCAAATTGTTCGGTAGCCAGATCGAAGATGAGCACACCGCCACCTTTGCTTCGTAAGCACATCAATATAAACTTTAAGAAATACTTTTTTTGTTGTAATATTTTTTATTGCAACAAATATCTTCTATATAAACACTATAGACAGCGATAGCACAGTGATTATATACGCAAGTAGTATGGACACTACGAACAAACGCTCGATTAAACAGACGCACACTTTACACGGATTCTAAGGTCCCATCGGAGTACAATCGCAGGAACTAAATTCAGGGTTGTCGGTTTCACTCGAGTGCCGCTTACTTTGAAATATCATTAGTTCTAATTTAACACGCACCAGATGATCATTGTTGCACCTAGGACCCCGCGATCACGGCCCGGTACTTAAACCAGTAGTCCCAAGGTAAGAATAATATTTTACAAAAATAAGAGGACAACCCTATACGGTAGGTATCTTTCTGTCCAAAATGGCGGAGTGTCGATACTGCTTTAGCGTTTACTGTGGCGATAGGTACCGCCTATTGGCGAGGCAAAGATTAGCGGCCATAATTGAAAGCTCTTTAAAAATGACACTGCTATATTTTAAAGTAAAGTTTGGTTAAAAGTTATGGTTTATTCATGTTTACAATTAAATAATATAAACCGGCTGATTATTCATGTTTACAATTAAATAAAGGAGAAATACAAAGTATTGTTGCGTTTCTCAATGTAATACGTACGCAGCTTCGGGAATAAGTTCCCAAAAGACAAAAATTTATATGGAAGACTGCTTTAAGAATAATCAAGCTAATTTTACTAGAAATGAGTTGGTTCTCATCATTTTCAGGCTACAAACTATTTTCCAAACAGAAAATAAAATTGTAATACAATCAATAAATTATTAAGAACCTACATACATCTTAAGTTTTTATTATTGAAAATCGTGTTATAATTATACGTAATTCAATACTGGTTAACTAGCCTAAAATGAAATATTTCGAAATAAACATTAACTAGACCATAAAAATAACAAAATATTATTTTCATCAAATGAAACTCTTCTGATTACTAAATATTTTCCTGTTATCATCACTCCACTCTTCAATATTTCCTAACCAGAACGCAATGGTCTGGTATATTCTGCTGACGCTTTTAGTATATTTATTATTGATATCATTATTGTGACTGAACCACGGGATTGGGATAAATCCCAAAAATAAAGAGAATATTAACCACTATCCCGTAAAGTTCTATGGAAAACTTTCAATTTGTCGTTCTTAAACAGCTTCCGAAAATTGACACCAGATGTGCTAGTGAGAATTTTTGCCTCGCCAATAGGTACTCTGCAGCACCTAGCGCCATCTATTAATATAAAATGGAATTGATGGCCCGAAATGAAGTGAGGATGGGCCACTAATATAAAGTAAAGTACCTATCAGCCTGTTTATTGTCCCACTACTGTCCCGCATCCATCTTTACAATCATGTCATCGCTAACTATGATGGGATTTTGCGCAAGCGAAACTTTTGCGCGATGTAATCCACGTTTAGCGCCATCTATTAGTACAGTTTAAAACTAATTTTCCGAAATAAAATTTCATACAATTTCATGCCTGTGTTTTCCAGCTGACACATGCGAAGGCCGATGTTTGAGTAAAAACCAGACCCAGCCATCACGAGGGTGTGGCTGCTCCTTGCGGTGTTTGATGGATCAGGACTGCTGCCGGGACTACTTAGAAACTTGTCTTTATGGTGATTGTAAGCAAACATTTATAAGATTTATATATTTTGAAGATTTACAGTCACGTGTACTAATGAATAGGGTACACAACCTCATTCAAATTTGAACCTTAATATTCCGCATTAAGGTGACGGATAGGGAACACTAGCGACGCCAAACGATTTTAATTTTAGCTTCTAAACCAGATCTATTTTAGACAATTTAGGGATTACAACCTCACGGCTAACACATATACTATTTATTAAATAATCATGCACAAATTTAGGGTACGTTTTTGTACGCGAAATATTGATTCACGCCCTAAAGCTGTCACTTTTGGCGGTAATCCAAAATTCAAGTGCAAAAGCAGACCAAACAGTTAACTACAAATATTAAATAAATAGTATAAGTGTTAGCCGAGAGGTTGTAACCCTGAATATGTTTAAAATAGATCCGGTTTAGTAGCTAAAAATTAAAATCGATTGACGTCGCTAGTGTGTTGCGTACCCGTCACCTTAAGAATCGAGGCCAGTGCCTCGATTCTTCCTGCTATGAAATGTCAATACATTTCATAGCAGGTTAGCATATGGTTACAACCTGTGCGGATAAAGAATGGGATCAGAAATGGCGGCGCATCTATTCACTTCTCGCTCGCACACTATTGGCGTCTATACTCGCACCCCACGAGTGCGAGTGCCATTTAGCAAGACATTTGGCCACAATCTCACCTAAGCCCATGGTCACTAAGTAACTGGTACACAATATACATACAAATATGGTAAATTGTAGAAATCCCGTGACTAGGTAACTATTCTAATGTTAGTAACCATGAAAGTTTAAAAGAACCTAAGTCTTGTATATCGCTTCTCGGCATTTTGGCTAAGATCAAAGTGTAAGTCTTGTATTTATTTTAGTGGCAACAACAGAAGACACAGACTTAACCACAGTTCAACTACCAGCAGACTCAGAAGCTGGTAGCTAAGAGCACAACACCACGAATTGAGACCACAACGACGTCTACAACAAAAACAACAACAACAACGACGAAAAAACCATCACCACCTGAAGTTACCGTCACAGTCCTCATAAAGAATGTAACAAGAGATGCTAAGACAACTATTTTACCTAAACCAACTACACCGAAATATGTAAGAAACGGGACTATTTTCCAAAAAGATGCCATCAGTGAGAAACCTAAACCTGTAACTACAATTGTTAAAACAACAAAAAATACTGTTGTTACTACTCCTAAAGTCAAATTTTGGAAACCAACACCGACGACTATCAAAGCGAAAACTACAGGAGAACCTACAACGACGACTACAGTAATAACAACGGCTAAGCTCACAGCAGATGTAAGTAAGAAGACTAGGTTTGTGCCAAGAACGAAATGGATGGAGAAGGAAAAGAAAGAAGATTCGATTCAGCATATTAAGAGTGTACCACGTAAGTTTTCATCTCTCTCAAAGTTTAATTTTTACATTATGATATTAATGATGACTCATACATATCGCACTCTTAGTAAAATACTGACCTAACTCAAAATTGTTGATAGAAGCTTGACTCTCCCACGGTATTCCATGAAACTTCGTTTTAAATTTAGTAGGGTTATAATCAACAGAAGGCCCACGAGGATTATTTTTCCTCCTGGTCCCTTGAAGGGACTACCACAGGGACCACAAGGAAAAAAGGATTTTTATAGCAATGTTTTGCCACTTATTCTTGAGTAAATAACGCACTTCAAATTTCATCTCGTGTTCATATGTGAGTGTACCTATTTACTAAACTCAAATTGTTGTTATGTTATCTTTCATCCCTGGATTATAGCCGATACTATTCTGACTTAAGCTTCTCAAAATTTTGATTTTGGTCAGTATTTTACTGTGCGATATGTAAGCCTGAAGCTGAATGGTAAAATAGACTAATTGAGAATTAGATAGATATATGCTCTTTATTGCACAAACGTTTACTGACTTACACAATTAGTAAATGCTATATAATAATAATAGTCCTCCAATCAGATATTTCGGTCATGGCGGCCAATCTCAGCGTTCAGCCATCAACGCAGGACATATTATAGTGCACAAGTATTTGCGCAGACACAAGTACACTCTCTATTCCCGTACCCTATTATTTCGATGGGACACTAGTATGACATGACCGTAGAGGGATTAGGCGCAGGACCAACGGCTTAACGTGCTTTGCCGAGGCACGGGGGTACAAGACCGCCAACTTCTAAACTCCAGGCTAACACTCAGAATTTCTTAACAGAAAAACTCAGGCACAAATTTTGGCCCGACCCGGCGGGGATCAAACCGGGGACCCCAAGCGCAACCGTCGCTTTAAAGTGCGACCCACTAACCTATTGCGCCACCGAGGCAGTTCGAGGCACCGAGTGAATGCTAACACAATGTAGGCGGTCTTGTCACTAATAGCGATCTCTCCCAGACATTGGGTTAGAGAAAAAGTATATGGAATTGAAATAAAAGGGGGCAGTGCAGGCAAGCAGTTGCAGGCAGGCAATCACATTTTTTGAAAACTACTAATCTTTCATCTCTTTTAATCGATATATAATTAGCGATAAAACTGTTTTTTTAACCTCGTAGATTCTTTATACGAGCAATGCTTAATTGTATTTTTTTTTACTTTCTTAAGGTAAATCCAGCGCATGGAAACCTGTATTAATAACAATAGCAGTACTTATGTGCTGCGGAGGTCTAGTATGGCTAGTTCTAGAGGCGCGAGGAGCAAGAGGTAGGGCAGCCATCGCAGCTCTACGCGGACGCACAAGGAACGACCCTGAAGTGTGCTACCTTCATGCTGATCAAGACGACGATTTATGAATAATTAGAATAAAAAGTTCGATGTTGTATTATTTAAAAGAACAGGCCCCAAAATTGACCCTTGTGTCACCCCTGCATGTTGGTATAAACGATAGTAAGTAGCATTACGATATGACACTATGCCACAGAATAAATAGAGCTGTATCGTGATCTCCTCGTATTCGAGTATTAAAGAAAATTATGGTGGAGGGTGTGAATCTGCAGCTTTGGTTAGCATTATAACAACTGATCCCAATATTGAACCAAGTGTTTAATATTGGGATCAGTTGTTGTTGGCGTTAGGGTACCAAACAAATAAAGAAAATAAGTATGGTACAGAGTCAGTAACACAAGTTGATCATTTAAAAAATCAGAGTGACTCACTTAGTCAAAGGCCTTTTAGAAATTCTAAAATGAATTATATTCCTAAAGTTTCAAAATAGCAAAACTGTTTAACTCATTTTGCTTAGGTTATTTATAAACCTTGGTGAATATTGCATTATCAAAACCATTAGATACTAAAATTGCAATATATTGTAATAAAAAGCGTGACAAGTGATTAACTAGTCCACTTTTTGAATACCTAACAATCGATTTTTTTCTATAATTTTATTAAAGTTAAAGTACTTGGTGGCATGTTAAAAAGTAGTTAACACCTATAATTTGTAAACCTAGATTGGCACTTTAAAAACACATTTTTCTCCTAAACCACAAAATAAATTCACTGTTGCAACACATCCAATGCTGGTATCCCCAAATCTGGAACCGCGCGCTCATACAAACCGTGACCTCGTTTCCACATCACCCCGTTGAGGCAATGTCACCAAGCATGGGGGTAGCCTTGCGATACCTTATCACCTACCAGCTATCGACCGTCGGGGTCGGCCATTTTGCCACACGCATGCGCAAACAGTATGCGACAAACTGACGTTTGCCATCCCAGTTTAGAACACCACGAATATCCCACGACTCTGTAAATAAGATTGTAAATATTCGAAATTTAAAAAACCTTTTTCGTTTTTTCCGTATAATTCGGCCATGAGCGCGTGTGTGTAGAATTGTAAGAAGACTTTCCCTGTAGCTTATGGACTAGGATAGAGGTGAGTCAATTTCTATTTTCTATTCTTTTTCTTATTTTAATCGAATTTGCACTGCGTATGATTCGAATAAATTGGATTTCTTACCGTTCTATATATGAATATTGTTTCTAACTTCTTTGTGGTTGGAAATAGTTGTAGTTTTATATAACTAGTGAGCTGTATGTCATATGTTGTATAGTTATAGTTGTGTTGGGTACTTGAAGTTGTAGAGGTTGATTAGCGCGCGACGGGGTACTTCCAACAAATTCATTGTACACTAATCTGATAAGAGTGGAAAGGAAACTTTTGTTAAAACGATCCGGTTTTTCGGAGCAATAACTATGCTAATTAGTTATTCAGAAGGCATATCGTTGTTAATTTCGTTTCTTAGTGTCCTTATTTTGTAGAGGGTTATTTTTAGAAGGTTCCTAAGACGTAATTCTTTTGTGTACTTTAAAAGAATTGCAAAGAAACTCAATTTATTTTCATGAATATAGATGACAAAGAAATTATAAATAACATTTTCTATAGTTTAAGTAACATCACAATTTAAGATTTTATGAAAAGTGTTAGGTATACTCACCTATTTTTATAAAAATATGGTGTTTAGTATTTCTTTTATTGAATTTTATATTTAATTTTAATCTAAAATGTGGCTAAGTTACTTTAACTACAATTTGGGTGTGTTTAAGTCGAGAGTGAATAGGCTTCTTTTGGGTAAGCACGCTACATGTTAGACCTTATTGTCACTTTTCATCAGGTAAATGAGTGTCAGTGCAAACCCATTTAATATATAAATATAAATACTAATAAAAAAAACTACGTTCTACGAGTAAATCACGTTGCTTGAGATTTCACAACAGATAACCAGGACGGACTTCGAAAGCCCAATCTCGTGCCGATTTTTGCATATATCTGAACCCTAAAAAACTATGTTTTAGTGATATATGTCGTATGAAAATAAATGTCACGAGCCCGAGAATTGGGCTCCAGGCCTCTGATTCACTTCCTTCAGCTGCAACAAAAGTCCATACTATATTGACTCTTTTTTCCCTGGAATAAGTTTCAGAATCTGGTGAATAAAGCTACTTCTCACCGTCCAGTATTTTGGAGGTCTTTTAGATTTAAACAAAGTAGTTTAGGAAAAGTTAATTTTGTAAATAAGGTTTCGTGGGAGAGTCACGCTTGCGGCATAAATGGGCCGGCACGACCGGAGTGATACCAAGGCCTCACAGAAAACCGGCGTGAAGCAGCACTGTGCTGTGTTTAAAGGTTAAAGGTGCTGCCAACCTTTAACCTGCACTTGTGACTCTGGTGTCATGGGCGGCGGCATTTGCTTACCATCAGGTGATCCGTCTGCTCGTCTGCCACCTATCATATAAAAAATAACTTCAACTAGATTTAATAATAACTTTATTAAAATCTTTTTTTACTGCCATATTAGCGCAGTGGGTCGGTTTGACTAGTGGGTCCAACTTAATAGCGAAGACTATGTTTAGGCTCCCAGTTTCGATTCTTGAGACTAATAATAATAATGTAGAAGCTGCCTTCAGATCCTCACAACGCTTAGACAGGGAAGAAAAACCAACTGGATCATAATAACACATTCAGAATCCTTATTATCATGTGAAGGTGAAAGGACAGTTCGAACGCATCATGCATCCATCCTTTTACAAATAAAAATATTAAGTAAAAAAAAATCATTAACTTTCTGGCGTTCTTATTCTTACAAAATAACAAGTACTTATTAAACTTTTCCAATTAACCTGAACAAGAACTTAAGAGTTCATCATCATCATCATCATCAGCCCATTTGAGTCCCCACTGCTGGGGCACGGGCCTCCCTCAATCACATGAGGGGTAATTGCCATACTCACCACGCTTGGCAGACGGGTTGGCGAGGGTTTTGATATAAATGCAGAGTTTTCCTTCTCTGGGTACTGATGATCATGCCAGCAGCTTTACCTTAGTCGCCTTTTACGACACCTCGGTAAGAGTGAGGGTGGCCTATTCTACTCTGCCGGGGACCACACGGCATACTTAAGAATTATTTAATTCAATTACCAATAAAATTTGTAAAAAGTATCTTATCAATTTGCATAATGCGCTAACCGGAAATTTTGCTCATAGGGATTGACATAAACAATCGCAATAAATCAGTAATCGGTATTGCGACCATCCAATCACCATTATTGTCTTGTGAAAAATATGTCCGCATAGATTGCATTAGAGACCGAGAGCTAGTTTTTTTTTTAAACGAAGGAGATTCCAACCTTCCGAAACGTCAAGCGAGTTGAGATGAATAAAATGCATATTATTTAATAAAAGGTGATTTATTGCATGTGTACCACTAAGAATATTTAATAATAATAATTCTCACAACATCTCATACGTTGACCTGATTCCGTACTAAGTAGCTTAAGCACTTGTGTTATAGATATCAGACAACAGAGGAACACAAATACATACTTAAATACATATATCACACCCAGACACTGAACAAACACAAGTGTTCATCGCACGAATGTTTGTCCAGGGTGGGGATCGAACCCACGACCTTTGGCGTAAGAGGCAGGGTCACTACCAATTGCGCCATCCGGTCAGTCAGTCAAAGTTTCAAAATTTCCCGAGCACGAGAATTGGGCTCCAGGCTCCATAAGGTCGGCAGTTCATTTATTGGATTTCAGATTATTATTGACTTGCCCACACATAGTTTAAATTGCATACTGTTTAATGAAAAAAGGCTTTAATAAAATAGACGATTTTTAGAATGACAATAATGTAGAGACATATTAGTACTTTATTTTTGTGCCATTTTGCAAAACAACTTTTTTTAAAAAGAGTAACTGCTGAGTTTCTTGCTGGTGTCTTCTTGGCAGAAAACTACATTCCGAACCAGTGGTAAACATGTTGACATTCATAAGTCTTCTGTTTGTACCTAAATTGAATAAACTATTTTCATTTTTCTTATTTTTTAAGAACATGCCATGTTGCTCAATAAGGTTGTGTGACGTGGACAATGAAACAAAGAGACAGATATTGGAGGCATTCTAGATGTGGTGCTGACGAAGAATGAAAGCCATTAGTTGGATAGAAAAGAATACGGATGAGTAGTTATGAAATGGTAAAGGAGAAGAGGTCTTTTCTCGAAGCTATACATATCAGGAGAGGCAAGATGGGACACCTGGTGTGACATGGCATTTTAAATCAATAAATACTTAAACAAAATAAAAATCGTTTATTGTCCCTAATTAACAAAAATTAAATTGAAATTTTAAAAAAACCCAGATGGCAGCCATATTGGATTTGAAATTTGTTACAATAAATACATATATTCTGCTACTCAAGCCCTTTTAGCCGCGTGGTCCCCGGCAGAGTAGAATAGACCACCCTAACTCTTACCGAGGTGTCGTAAAAGGCGACTAAGGTAAAGCTGCTGGTATGATTATCAGCACCCAGAGAATGAAAACTCTGCATTTATCTCAAAACCCTCGCCAACCCGTCTGCCAAGCGTATTGAGTATGGCAATTACCCCTCATGTGATTGAGGGAGGCCCGTGGCCCAGCAGTGGGGACTTAAATGGGCTGACGATGATGATGATGACTCAAGCCCTTTTATATGATACCCATATTGTGGGAGTTGTGTTAATAAAACATACAATCCATATCTTAGTAACGGCGGCCATCTTGGATCGATTTTTATCCAACATGGCTTGTTAATCTATCAAACAAAAAAAAACAAAACCAAAATCGGTTCTTTTGTTTGGGAGCTACAATGCCATAGACAGACACACAGACCCACATACACACACTCGTTTTTGCGGTGGGGGTTAAAAATACAAGGTTAACATTATGCAATAAGTAACAGGGAAAAACACTAAATCCACATAATCTAATTTGCCAGAACGAAAAGATAAAGGGATAAAGTTCAGCTCATCCTGCCTCGAGGGAGACCTCTCGGTCAGCGCTGGTTTTCAACTTCTCCCGACTCTCTAAGGCGGAAGATGAAAGAATGTGGTTTTGGCTGGTTGAAATCTAAGAAGCTAACTTACATCTAAAAAATTATATAACAGCTCCTCGAATATTTAATAAGTTTCCATCGACATTTAAGGTGACGGGTATGGCACACTAGTGACGCCAATCGATTTTAATTTTTAGCTACTAAACTGGATCTATTTTAAACAATTTCAGGGTTACAACCTCTTGGCAAACATTTATTATATATTAAATAATCATGCACAAATGTTGGGTCCGTTTTTGTACGCTAAAAATTGATTCACGCTAAATTCTTGGTTCATGGTGAACCTAAGTGTTCCCGGGCTTAAAAATGACGGAATTGGGTGCAACCGGAAATGACACGCGGAAATTATAACCCCACGTTGGGCGCCAATTTAACCTTAAAAAATTGACTTCATCAAAATTCACCCAAACAAGTAGAAACTCGCTTAAGTAGTCGTTACATAACACCAAAGTCCCATAGGTATATCTTCATTACGGAAACTACTGAGCGTTGATGAAAAAATAACATTTAATGACACACATTTAAATGCCAAATTGGCGTGATACGACAACCAATAGGACAGACCAATTACTTAAGGGGATGGAATAGGATTTCTGGTTATTTTTCCTACAGATCTTTGGATATAAAGAAAAGTTTTTTTATATTGTTAATTATTCTGTTTGATGTACGTTTAATTAAGATTTGTAATTAAATTACTTAATTAGGTAGGTCCCACACAGAATCTTCCCTTTGATAGAGCAAAGTGCTTTAATAATATTATTATCTAAGGGTCGATTCGACCAATCTTAATCCGATACTAAATCTATGGTATAGTGCTGTCATACAACAATCTGATGCTATACCATAGATTTATTTAATCATATCATCATACATGACTGCCTCGGTGGCGCAGTGGTTAGTGGGTCGCACTTTAAAGCGACGGCTGTGCAAGAGGTCCCGGGTTCGATCCCCGGGTCGGGCCAAAAATGTTTACCTAAGTTTTCGGTAAGAAATTCTTAGTAGCAGCACGGAGTCTGAAAGTTGGCGGTCTTGTACCCCCGTGCCTCGGAAAGCACGTTACGCCGTTGGTCCTGCGCCCAATCCCTCTCTGGTCGTGTCACAGTAGTGTCCCATCGGAATATGAGGGTAAGGGAATAAAGAGTGCACTTGTGTTTGCGCACACACTTGAGCACTATAATATATCCTGCGATCGTTGAGATTGGCCGCCGTAGCCGTAATCGGTTGGAGGATATAATCATACAGGGTGTTGCTGTGAACATTTACATCCCTTTAACAACGTGTTCTACTTACCATCATGAAAAACATTTGTTCTATCACTTTTGGAATTTCGCATGAAAAAATTTAAATTTTTCATACAAAATCGGTCACGTGACTTGGTGTTTTTGTATGGGGATTAGAATTTTTTTTCTATGAATTTCGAACATTACCTACATGCAACTTAAACTGCTGTACCGGTAAATCAATATAATATTACAGGATTGATACAGAAAGTAGGTATAAGTACATACTTCCTGTATCAGCCTCTAAACTGTCCCACTGCAGGGCAAAGGCCTCCATCATAGCAATCGAGTCATCGCTACTATGATGGGATTAGGCTTAATCACAATGTGTGATGACCAATCCGCGTTAGGCAAACGTGCCTAACGCGGATTGGTGATCACAAACCCGAGCTATGTTCGAAAAAATTGAAACATATTCTTCGCTCTACCCGGGAATCGAACCCAGGACCCCGAGATCACGGCCCGGTACTTATGTATTTTACAAAAGAAAAGTATTATTTAGGTAGGTATATATTTGTAATCCCACTGTTGATTCTGATATCCGTAACACAGGTGCTTGAGCTACCTATCTCGGAGTTAGATCAATGTATATGAGTGGTGTGATATTGTAAAATAGTATTGAACCCTAAAATGCCTTACACCTGACCTAGATCAAACCAGCTATTTCAAGCCCTTCGTGTGACGATAGGATCTTTAAACAGTTTTTGTAGGCATTCCTATGGTACTATGTAGGTAGTTGGAAAGAATGCTAACTTTCCTTGTTGGTTGGAAATGGTTTATGATTGCTTTGTAAACGATTTCGTCGAGCGTTAAAGAGAAACTGCTTCCATTTTTCTATTAAGAATATAAAGTTGCGACTGTTTTGACTTATTTAACCGTGGGAGAGCCACGCTTCGGCATGAATGGGCCGGCTCGGCTCACTGTGCTGTGTTTCGCTCCGTGAGTGAGGGTATCGGAGGCCCAATCCGGGGGAAAGGGTGTCTACTGGTGTCGCGGGTGTCAATGGGCGGCGGTAATAGTTTACCACCAGGAGACCCGTTTGCTCGTCTGCCACCTATCACATAAAAAAGCGCGGAATATTACAGCTGAGCTAGTGGTATAAATAGAAAGCAGACATTAAATTCCCTCTGAATTTCTGCCATTAGTTGCCGAAGGATTCTTGCTCGGATTCGAAACCACGACCTCCCTGTTAAAAGCGCACTTTCTACCACCGCATATAGTAGATACAGTTAAAACACTAATTTCAATTGCACCAATGCATGCAAAAATGTTTCCAGAAGTAAGGTAAACTCGCATCATTCGGTGACTCACCTAATTCGGTGATAAGAAGTTTCGAAGCTTCTCCCGCTTTTTAGGTACAGAATCACCCGTTTTAAATTGAACTTTATGCTAACGCAATAAAGATTCTTGACTTAAGGAGCCGAAACGTGGACACACGGCTGGTCCACAAGTTAAAGGTCGCTCAGCGGGCTATAGAACGAGCAATAGTCGGCGTCTCTCTCCGAGATCGAATCCGAAATGAGGTGATCCGGTAGAGAACATTGCTCACCGGATTAGCAAGCTTAAGTGGCAGTGGGCTGGCCATATTAGCCGCAGAACCGACAACCGATGGGGTAAACGAGTTCTAGAGTGGAGACCGCTTCTTGGCAAACGTAATTTAGGGCGCCCTCTGGCTAGGTGGAGGAACGATCTGCGCAGGATGGTGGCGAACAATTGGAGAGGCCTACGTCCAGCAGTGGACTGCGATAGGCTGATGATGAATAAAGATTCTTGCAAAAAATGTTGATGATTGTGCGACGGATATAGCAACAATAATGCCTTTACAAAATTTCATTTCATCTCCGAATTATGCGAGTTTACCCTACGACTTGTGAATATTCATCATCATTTCAGCTAATAAACGCTTACTGCTGGACATAGGCGTCCCCCAATGTTCTCCACACAGATTGGTCCTGTGCCGCCAGCAGCTAATGGATTCCGGCGACCTTCACCAGATCATCGGTCCACCTAGTGGGGGGCCGGCCACGGCTGCGACTTACTGTATGTGGCCTCCACTCTAGGACCTTTCCACCCCAACAGTCGTCTGTTCTCCTCGCTATGTGCCCTGCATATTGCCATTTGAGGCATGCAATCCTTTGGGATATGCCTGTGACCTTAGTTCTCTTGCGGATATCATCATTCCTGATACGAGCACGCAAGGAGACTCCGAGCATAGCCCTCTCCATTGCTCTCTGGGTGACTTTGAGCCTCCTTAATCGGCACATTATAAGCGAATGTTGTTGGGAATGTAACAAAGCTAGAATTGCCACCTCTTTAAAATCACCCAAAAAGGCCAATTTACTAAAATCAAAAATCACTTTCTAAAAATCAAAACACTCAATGATGCATACAGTACACCGCAACATTTCCAACAAGTCATCATTTTTCAATTACAGGGTGTATTCAAAACATTAATTTCACCGATGACATACAAAAGCTGATTGATACGAAGCGCCGACCTCCCCCCTCCTCCCTCCAAGACCGGAAGCATGCAGCCTGAAATACTTCGACAAATTGCCCCACTATTGGACAAAAGTGGCTTTCAGTGACCATACGACGGGAAATTTCAGGATTTCACGCAAATTGATTGGTTTTCACTGAAACTGAAACCTATTGTTTGCTGGCTCCTCTGTTCCCGTTTAACTTTATGAAATATTGGATGGGAAATGGATGACGCTTGTGGAATTGATACGGTGGAGTAAATACTGAACGATTGAAGTAGCTTTTATTGGTTCGCTCTTTTACTGAAGAAATGCGACGAACCGACGATCGCGTAAAGGTCGCGGGAATCCCTAGGATGCGGTCGGCACTAATCCTGGTAAAAACGTATCTTTCAAAAGATTGTAACATTTTCATGTGGATCAGTGCAAAGATGCGGAACAATGAAACGTAAAAACGAATAATTTGGAACTTCAACTCTCAGATAGATCACAGCTTACTCTTTCGCTCTTAATTTGGATCATTCCGTTCATTCGGATCATTCAGCTTAATCGGATCATTCCGCTCATTCGGATCATTCGACTCATCTGGACTCGAGAACTTTTTTTCTGATTAGTCTGTGGAGATCGGATCAGAGAGAACCAGAGCGAGCATTAGAGATTCGGAACAGTTTACCATTTGGCTGAGTCGGATCACTGAGCCGTTTCACTCTCTATCGAACACACATGTCTAGGCGGCATAGGACCGATCAGTGTGGAGATCATAGGGGGAATCCTATGTCCAGCAGTGGGCGTCTATTCGCTGAAATCATTTGAATGGGTTTATTGGTAAACAGTTTTAACTCGTTCTAGCCCCTTTTAACGTTGCGTGTTGCAACGGGTTTTAAGGTTTTAACGGTTTAGTACGGTAATAAATTAAGATCGCGTTCTGTAATAAGGTGGTTACATTCTACTCGTTGTACTCGTTATTCGAAATAATTTTAGTTTACAGGTTTATAGCATTACGTTTCACTAGTCAAACGGATCAATATAATAAGATGCCATAGTAACACTGAGACGATCCAGCATATCACAGGCGCTTGTAAAGCAATTGTGCAAACAGATTATAAGCACCGGCATGATCAAGTATCAGCAATAATTCATCAATACTTAGCATTCAAATACCAATTTGCAAAAGAAAAGATACCATACTATTAATACTAACCAGACGCAGTTTTAGAAAATCAGGACTTTAACATATACTGGGACAGGACTATAATAACAAACAAGATCATACACTACAATAGACCAGACATAACTTTCCAGGACAAGAATAATAAAACAGTAGGGTAAGGAGGGGGAATGGCGTTCACTTAAGGAAAAACATGTGTATTTTTTAAATTAATTATTTTAAATGAAAATTATGAAACGTAATAATTTTTTTAATTATCTATTAGTCAACAATTTAACTACAGAAGCTTATATCTTAGACCCATCAATAGTAGAAAAACATTTTAAAGAATCATGTTTGAGCGGCATTGCCCCTGACATCGAGTAATGCCGCTCTAAGTCCGGGCTAATGACGTCCAAACATGTTTCTTGGAAAATATCAAACAAGAGACATTATAATTTAACAAAATATTAACGAGGTCAAGTCTACAATCACAAATTAGCATATTAGTACTGAAGATCAGCCTTTTAGACTTACCGACATAAATCATGAGACGAAATATTAGATCAGTGCGGGCGCAAAAAAAGAAACGCACTTCACCGTCGCATGACGCGGGCTGACTGTCCCACAGAGTACTTTTTATATACTGAAACTGTCCGATCGCATCGTTGTAGGTTCGAGGACCCTTCCCCTCCACACAACGTGGCGTGTTGCTATGTACTGTTTTGACAGAGCTACAGAGGTGGGCGCTATTACCCACTGAGCGCTTTTCCCCCTGATTACCCTATATCTTATAGATATTGCTGTTTGTAATACCCACAATCTACAGTCTACACACACAGAAAAGCTTGCTAAGTACAGAGACCTCGCAATTGAAATTAAGACGCAATGGAGGGTTACAAATGTAAAAATAGTACCTATTATAATTTCATGCACAGGTGTTATCCCCAGAGAACTACATAAAAGTCTAGACACACTAAATATACCAGCACCCACATATAAACTCTTACAGAAAGCAGTCATCTTAAATACATGCCGAATAGTGCGAAAATTTCTTAATATAGAATTAGGTTTAAGACGCGCTTGGCTACGGCCCATGCTCTTAAAAAACACACCCGAGGAGATAAACAAATAAATTTACAGGATAATAATAATAATTTTCACCACATCTCATACGTTGACCTGATTCCGTACTAAGTAGCTTAAGCACTTGTTTTACAGATATCAGACAACAGAGGAACACAAATATTTACTTAAATACATATATTACACCCAGACTCTGAACAAACACAAGTGTTCATCGCACGAATGTTTGTCCAGGGTGGGGATCGAACCCACGACCTTTGGCGTCAGGGGCAGGGTCACTACCAATTGCGCCATCCGGTCAGTCAATATTTCAGACAAAAACTATTTCTTTCACCGTTTTTCACTAAAAACGGCAAAACAACTCTTTTAATAGTTATCTATCTAGCTACACAGATGTCACATTTCATTAAAAATCTTTTGCGTTAATTTGGTAAAGTATGTATGTGGTACTTACCTACTTTTTAAACTAACTTCTGATTCATGGTGTTGAACTGCTAGCTAGAGTAATTTAGATTTTTTTTTATGTGATAGGTGGCAGACGAACAGGCGGATCACCTGGTGGTAAGCAATTGCCGCCGCCCATGGACACACGCGACACTAGCGGAGTCACTAATGCGCCTTTTAACCCCCCTTTCCCCCGGATTGGGCCTCCGAAATCTACGAATAAAACCGCCCTAACTACAAACTAAAAAGTCTAAATTAATATTTCTTCACATAACATTAATAGTACACATGAGAATAATAACGCCTCGTTGGTCTAATGGTTTAAATAGTGGGCCATGATCCGGGGTCCTGGGATCGATTCCCGGGTCGAGCAAAGGTAAAGGTAGTTTTGAATTTTTCGACCATACCTCAGGTTTGTGATCACCAATCCGCATTAGGCAAGCGTGGTGATTAAGCCTAATCCTATCATAGTAGCGATGACTTGATTTCTATGATGGAGGCCTTCCAGCGATGACACATGAGAAAGGGTGTTACGTGTTACCGAAGAAAATGTTGAAAATAAAACCAACGTGATATAAATCGTAGCTATTTCTGTCCTAAATATTAAGTTAAGCTTGGAGACCCCACCCGGACCTACAACAATGTCGCGTTAAGAAATGGGCAAAGTTGAATTCTTCTTTTCTTTGCTCCTTCCGGGACGGCTCGAACTTTCTTATTCTTCGGTTTTCTTGAACCATTACCATTTTATTCAAAATTGGATTATCTTTCTACACTTTAGGATATTAAGTAATCGTTGAATGAAGTTTCAAAGAAGAATGAAACCCACTTAGCTTATAAAAGGGAAAAGTTCATCTAAATAGATAGGCAAGTACAATATCGAGCTCAAGATTCCAGTGAGACTCAGCACATGCTTACAGAGTAGCTTTGAGGGTTTATTCCCGCTGTCCACCCTCTGCTTGTCCACCCCGGGTGGACAGTGAAACTATTGTTATAAAAATTCCCGCTGTACACCCCTTCTTGGTTGAAAGAAGTCCACCCCGGGTGGACCCCCGGGGTGGACAAGCAGAGAGTGGACAGCGGGAATAAACCGCTTTGAGTTCTTTGGTCACATTTCCAGAAAGAGAGATGACAGTTTGAAGAAGCTACTTCTGACGGGAAAGATGAGCGGAAGAAGGCCTGGAGGCAAAAGCCCCATGCGCTGGTTCGATCAATTAAACACCACAGTCTGTGATGGGATCCACGCGGCCGAGGATGTGTGATACAGTGAGATGGCGAAAGATAGTCCGAGAAAAAAATACTCATCGAGACCACGACCCTCAGCACTGAAGACAAACGAGGAGGACAGGGAGGAGGGAGGACACCTAGTAAAATAGGTACCTAGGTCTCATCATTCAAAAAGTTTTTTTTTAAGTTACAAGAGTCAAACATACTCCCTCTTATTACAAAAAACTGCTCTGATACCGCTTTTAATCCTAACCTAGCAAGTTCATGATTATTATGGAATAATGTTAGTTCTTAAATTTTTATTACAAATCCTCTACTAATAGACAACTTAGTAACGCAGGATAGTGTCAAAATTGATCGAATCATTCAATCATTCCTTCAGAGATATTTCATTTGACATAACCTTGTTTTGTAGTCTAAAGTAAAAATTCTAAAGATTGGTTTTTAAGCAACAATAAATTTAAATATTGACCTAAGTAAGGTTTCCAAGTAATATGCATAGGAATTGCTTATATTTTTGGGATTAAATCCCAAAAATAAATTAACTACTTCCTCACAAATAACTTTAGCGTAAAACGGAATGAACTGTCACAGGGATAAGTTGTCATGGTTACTGAATCGAAATTTGGAGGTTATTATTTTAGTTCTCATTTTAAACTAGGGGTCCGGGTGGTTTAACTCTATTATAATAGTTGGTATACTAAATAACGTTAAACTTAGTTTTGTAATAATATTTGTTCTAGTTCTTCAGTTATTCGCAGTATTAATCACACTACTTATTTTAAACCACGTTTTGGAATAAGAGGGACTGGGATTCCTGTACCTATGAGGTTCTTCAGAAAAGGTTTTAAAGGGTTTTAAAGGGTCGGCAACACGTGTGTATGCAAGACCTCTGGAGTCCATAGGCTGACCGCGATAGATAGTAAGCGACTACTGAGTCGCATACTATCAGGGAGCTGCACACTTGCTTACCACCGAAATTCAAATTTGTTAGAGACCGTACAACTATTTACCCGCAAGTTGGGGACCTAATTGCAACCACACATAACCAAATAAAAATCGATTAGCGCTGCCAAACACTCAATAGGGAATTCTCCTATTTTTTCAAATATTTTTTATAATGCTCATATATATTAGATAATCAAGCATTAGGTATTTTTATTTCTGCAAAATATGCCTGCTAAATGTTATAAAAAAATTATCAAAAATTTGACGTAAAATATACGCGCTAAAACACTGACCGCCATGATGGTGACGGCGCATGACGTCACTATAACTAAATCAAAGGGCATTGAACTAAAATTGAGAAATGTCAAAATGCTAAAGTTTAATTTCGATGAACGTTGTAGGTAAGTAAACAAAGATGTCAAAAAGATGTTTTAGTATAATGACGTCACATCATGGCGGTCGGCGTTTGAAATCACGTGACATACAGATACTAAACTTTTTTGAAAAATAAAATTTATCTTAGGATTTCATGGGAAAATAACGTTATATTTGCATTTGCCGTGATGAAAACTATACAAGTAATATAATTTCATAATTTATTGTTGATAGATGAAAATGGCCTATTGCAAATAGTGAAAAGTAATGCATAGACACTAAAATGTCTATTATAGTGTACAACAAGCTTCCACAGTATCTAAAGAATATAGAGAATAATCCACTTTTTTTATAAAAAATTAAAAGAGCATTTATTACACAATTGTTTTTATAATTTACAGGAGTATTTCGAGCTAAGAGAAAAATAATTTATATTACCTAAATATAATGAAAGATGTAATTGACTGAGTAATATGTAATTTTTAGTTGTAGTTTTATATTGTGACATTTTAAATTCATAATATTTAAAATAATTTAATAAAGTCATTTTTAATTATATTTTTTATGTTTCACCTTTTTAATTCATAATATTTAAAATAATTTGATTCAGTAATCTCTGCAGTGGCCCTACGGGGCTCATGTTGCGAACCTGATTAATTTAAAATCTTATGTAACCAGCGCATGATGCAATAAAAAATGACTATGACTATGACTATGAAAAAAAACTGAATTTGTATACTCTTTTTACCAGCTTGCGGCAATAGTTATTATTTTTATTTTTTTTTATAAATATTCCACAACATCACATACATTGATCTGACTTCGAGATAGGTAGCTCAAGTGGAATTACAAATATATACATATAATACTTTTCTTTTGTAAATACATACTTATAATACATAGCAAACACCCAGACCAATACAAACAAACATATTCATGCACACAAATGGTTGTACTGTGCGGGGATCGAACCCGCAACCCTTGTATCAGAGGCAGCGTTCACTACCACTGTTCCAATCGGGTCGTCAAATCTTATCGGGTCGTCTATTTATCTTCGTATAATAATTCTCACAACATCTCATACATTGACCTGATTTCGTAATAAGTAGCTTAAGCTCTTGTGTTAAGTACCGATATCAGGCAACAGAAGAACACAAATATATACTTAAATACATATATCACACCCAGACACTGAACAAACACAAGTGTTCATTGCACGAATGTTTGTCCAGGGTGGGGATCGAACCCACGGCCTTTGGCGTAAGAGGCAGGGTCACTACCAATTGCGCCATCCGGTCAGTCGTATATTTATTTATCTTCGTAATATTATCAGTAATATCAATCGCTTACCATCAGGTGATCCATGTACTCGTCTGCCACCTACCACATAACAACGGTATTTTTCAAACACATTTATACATATAAAACAAGAAATAATCACATTTGTATACAGTGTGCGTCAAGTCCTCGCAGATTCATCTCTCGTACACAGGGTGTTCTCATAAGCGAGCACATTGCTTATTTATTGCAGTCTCTTCACTGCTTGGATTACTGATGTCAAAATTTTATTGCGCATGACATACGACCCATATGTTGGCGATCTCCTAGGGAGGGTCTCTAACGAAACCGTCCTGTAACAAATGTCACATTCAAACAAAAGCGTCTGAAAGGGATGGGGATATACATTCAGTCATGAATTTGAATTTAAAGGAAATCCATAATCCAAAATCTTTTCACTAAGATGATAAAGTATTATAATTGTGGGATGGGGTTAGGAATAAAGCCAGGGATTTGGGAATAAGTGGTTATATATATATATATATATATATATATATATATATATATATATATCTCCTCCCTCTTTCAACCAAGAAGGGGTGGACAGCGGGAATAAACCACATAAAAAAAATATTTATCGGGCAACAGTGATCCATAAGTTACTCTATGCACACAACTGAAATATTAATAAATTAGTGTTAGTAGTACCTACTTAATAACTAAGAGCGACTGAGTAATTTGGCATAATACTCGAGTAGTGGACAATCCCCATTCCCACCATAGGCGATGCGATGGCCTTCAGGACACTGTTGCGGCTTAAAAAAATCTACAAAAAAAACCGCCTTCAAAAACCACGAACTAAACAGTGTAAAATAATGTTTTTAACACTTCAAAAAACATTTTAACACTCGAGAAAAGGTCTTACCGAAGTCGGCAGCTACTATCTTGCAGTACAACATTCAATTAATCAACGGGGAATAGGCGCCGAATTCGGTAACACCTTTTCTCGAGTGTACTATTATAAAATGTTTATTGAAGTGTTAAAAATGTTATTACCCGACTACGGCAAAGCAAAAGGAGGGTTATGATTTTGACAGGCTATGTATGTATGTATGTATGTATGTATGTATGTATGTATGTATGTATGTATGTTCATCTGTTTCCACGTAACTTCTTAACTACTTATCAGAATTCGACAAATGACATATCATTATAAGCGTCTTGATCGTCCGCTGGTTATAGGCTATATGAAGTTTCACAAAATCTAATGTGGCGCCCTCTAGCGGACAAAACATACAGAGTAAAAAAATAAAGTTATGATAAATATGCCGTGTTTGGTATCATTTGAAAGCGCTTGACTTGTACATTTTGAATATATATATATATATATATATATATATATATATATATATATATATTACTAGCACTTGGACACCAAAATAGTACAAATAAAATAAAAGTAAAAAAACTAAAACCCAACTACGACAAAAAACGTCGCTGAAAAAGTATAAAACAAGCCTTCGTTTTTTGTCGTAGTTGGGTTTTAGTTTTTTTACTTTTTTTTAACACTTTTTAGTTCGTGGTTTTTGAAGGCATTTTTTTTTTCGTAGAATTTTTTTTTTATGATTTATTGGTGTCTCTTTTTTTGGTAGCAAAAAAAAGATTTCCTCCTCTTTGAACTGAAAAGAGAAAAAAGTATAGCTAGCGCCGACGCTGGTTTTTTAGCGGCTAACCTAAGACATTGTAGACTTTTTTTAAATCTATGTTTGTATTGACCCTTAATTGCCTTAATCGTTCGGTGTCTGGGAGTAATATATGTATTTAAGTATATATTTGTGTTCCTCTGTTATCTGATATCTGTGACACAAGTGCTTAAGCTACTTAGTACGGAATCAGGTCAACGTATGAGATGTTGTGAGAATTATTATTATTATAATTATTATTATTTCTACCATTATCTCGACAGTGAGGAAACCTGCACGTTTCAGATAGTTTCTGAAACGCCTAACCATGATCCAGTTGGTTTGGTTCCCCTGTAAAGGGTTGCGAAGGCCAGAAGGCAGTCGCTTCAATGTATTTACCAGACTCCCCAAATCCTGGATATTGGTCTTAGCATGTGCTCCATAGGGACAGCTTTCGACGCAACCGAGAATTACATGCTAAGATAAAGTCAAACCTAAAGATAGTTTGTCAATAAAATCGTGTAAAAAACATACAGGTCAAAATCATAACCCTCCTTTTTGCTTCCCCATACTCGAGTAATAAATAATGGCACCTATTCCCTTACGTCATATCTATGGTTATCTCAGAATAAAAAAAACACTTTCCCATACAAAAGTAATCAGCTGATTTAGCTGACCTCCAAAAGCGGCCACTTTTAGCGTGAATCAATTTTTCGCGTACAAAAACGGACCCAACATTTGCGCATGGTTCTTTAATAAATAGTATGTGTTTGCTGAGAGGTTGTAAATAGATCGGGTTTAGTATCTCAAAATTAAAATCAATTAGCGCCGCTAGTGTGCCCTACCCGTCACCTTAAATAAGCACGGTGTATAATTTTTATCTCATTGAGAAACTATCCAAAACTTAGATGTTTACTTAGACATTTCACATCGAACCAAATTAATATTAAATAAACTTGTCTTATAAAGCCAGACTACGAGTACTCGAGTGTAGGATATTCTTCTACGATTTAGATGATATGAAACATAAAAAGGCTAGATATTTCCAAGAAAAATCTGCCTGAGTCAGGGTTGACGATAAATTCTCGGCTTGTCTGCCGATACTACAGTAAAAAAGTTTTCAGTGGGGCTAAACCCGTACTTTGATCAAGAATATCTAAACTATACTTGGACGATTCGTTTGGAACAGTGATAGTGAACGCTGCCTTTGGTCCAAGGGTTGCGGGTTCGATCCTCGCACAGTACAAACATTTGTGTGCTTGAACATGTCTATTTGTATTGGTCTGGGTGTTTTCTATGTATTATAATGTATTTACAAAAGAAAAGAATAATATTTATATATTTGTAATCCCACTGTTGATTCTGATATCCGAAACACAGGTGCTTGAGCTACCTATCTCGGAGTCAGATCAATGTATGTGACGTTGTGAAATATTTATTTATTTATACAGAACGTCCCACGGCCATGCCACATGGAGGGAAAGTACATTTAATATTGTAGATGGAACATAAATATTTTATTTTGACACACATTATACAATAATTACAGGTAGGTACATTTTTCACAGTATGTTATATAATAAATATTGTCATTATACTTCCTGTCTTTCTATTGGATTTTTTGCACTGTGACCGTATTATACAGGGTTTTATATCTGAAAACAGGCTTGCAAATTGCTGGAATGATCGGGCTGTCACGAGCACTAGTTCTGCTTTCAATATCCTACAAGAAAATTGTATTTACATACTTTTTCGTTGTATTCCTAACCCAAGGGAAGTGGAAACTGGGAATGGAAAATGCTACGATGGCAAACAGCTTAGCAGTAATGAAATTATCTGGAAATCTTATAAAAAATATTAAAAGTTTTATAAAAATCATCATCATCATATCAGCCAATAGACGTCCACTGCTGGGCATAGGCCTCCCCCAATATTCTCCCGCGCATCTAATGGATTCTCGCGAACTTCACCAGATCGTCGTTAGAAAAAATACCAAAAATAGTCGTAATAAAAGACGATCCTAATACAATTTTTATTATGAAAACATAGGTTACAAAGGTGTTATAATTAATTTGAGAGATGGGTCCGCAATAAAAAGGACTATACCCACTGTGCGCATTACAAGTCCGTTTCGTTATGACCGGTGCAAAGTTTCTATCATAAACGTAGAATGCCACCCTATTTTCGGTACTAGTTGAAAAAATATGTCTTTTTCTGAGTTCCAAGATCATTTATAAGTATCTGTGGCCAAAGAAGACTTTTCGCAGTTTTACAGATAGGAACAAAAGTGTCTAACTGAAAATAAAATTACGGGCTAGGGACTACAAAGAGGCTTTTTGCTTTTCTATTTATTAAATTAAAATTCAGTCTGCTAATTGTGAAAAAGAAAGCTCTCATTATTTCTAATGTTCGTGACGTTACCGAACTGTAAACAGCATTTTAGTCCTTCGTCGTCGTCTGCTCAGGCCCAATTTCCATATTAATTAGCCTAGTAAGATTAATTAATGCATGATTTATATGCGGTCCAAGTTCTTGTAAACATTTTGAGGTAAAGAAAATTTTGCTCAGCCTTGTTAGAAGCTAGTTAACGAGGGTGTCGCAGGGTTGCGTTCTTGGGCTAATTTTATTCCTAATTCATAATAATGACCCCCGGGCTCCAGAGCGATAGCTTGGACGCAACCGGAAATCGCACGCTAAGATGAGTGTTGTTAATATATTACTCGTATTATTTGATAAAAGAGAAAGCCTGATGTAAGTACTTAATGGTAACTAAGCAGCGATGCGATAAATATAATCAATCAATACAACATAAACTTCTAATTTTAAGTAATATTGCTTGGAGATATTTTAAAAAATCTTTAATTTGCGTGCCTCAGAAAGCATGTAAAGCTGTTGGTCCTGCACCTGATCCCTCTCCGGTCGTGTCACAGTAGTGTCTCATCGGAATATGAGGATAAGGGAATAGAGAGTACACTTGTGTTTGCGCACACATTTGAGCACTCTATCCTGCGTACGTAGATGATTGTTGAGATTGGCCGCCGTAGCCGTAATCGCTTAGAGTTATTTCATTATAAATATCTTAACATTTGATAAAATTCACAATACTGGTATTTTAAGATGTACGAGTATTTTCATTTGTTGACATTTGTTCTAGAACAACAAATGAAAATGCACCTTGGGGTATACTAACATACAGTTGCCTTTTGTCAAATGCTCAGATTATTTTTGGTGGGTTTAAACGCTAAGATATTTTTGAAGCTGACCACACGTAACATTTCGCCTATTTGGCACAGTCACCCTTAAACTAAGTGACGTTAATCGGATCACAAGGTCAAAGATCGCGACCCTTGCCAAGAATAGCCAATACGACCCGGAGAATCCATACGAGAAGTTTTTAAATTGGCCGCGGCTGGAAACCGTATCGAGTGTTACGTCATCAAATATTGTGCAATCGGCTTGTGTCTAACAAGTCCATACTCAACAAATTAAAGGCGTCAATAATCATTTTTAACCGAGTTCAAAGAGGAGGAAATCTTTTTTTTGCTACCAAAAAAAGAGACACCAATAAATCATAAAAAAAAATTCTACGAAAAAAAAATGCCTTCAAAAACCACGAACTAAAAAGTGTTAAAAAAAAGTAAAAAAACTAAAACCCAACTACGACAAAAAACGAAGGCTTGTTTTATACTTTTTCAGCGACGTTTTTTGTCGTAGTTGGGTTTTAGTTTTTTTACTTTTATTTTATTTGTACTATTTTGGTGTCCAAGTGCTAGTAATATATATATATATATATATATATATATATATATATTACTAGCATGAAAAGAGGTCAAAGTTCAAAGAGGAGGAAATCTTTTTTTTGCTACCAAAAAAAGAGACACCAATAAATCATAAAAAAAAAATTCTACGAAAAAAAAAATGCCTTCAAAAACCACGAACTAAAAAGTGTTAAAAAAAAGTAAAAAAACTAAAACCCAACTACGACAAAAAACGAAGGCTTGTTTTATACTTTTTCAGCGACGTTTTTTGTCGTAGTTGGGTTTTAGTTTTTTTACTTTTATTTTATTTGTACTATTTTGGTGTCCAAGTGCTAGTAATATATATATATATATATATATATATATATATATATTACTAGCACTTGGACACCAAAATAGTACAAATAAAATAAAAGTAAAAAAACTAAAACCCAACTACGACAAAAAACGTCGCTGAAAAAGTATAAAACAAGCCTTCGTTTTTTGTCGTAGTTGGGTTTTAGTTTTTTTACTTTTTTTTAACACTTTTTAGTTCGTGGTTTTTGAAGGCATTTTTTTTTTCGTAGAATTTTTTTTTTATGATTTATTGGTGTCTCTTTTTTTGGTAGCAAAAAAAAGATTTCCTCCTCTTTGAACTCGGTTAAAAATGATTATTGACGCCTTTAATTTGTTGAGTATGGACTTGTTAGACACAAGCCGATTGCACAATATTTGATGACGTAACACTCGATACGGTTTCCAGCCGCGGCCAATTTAAAAACTTCTCGTATGGATTCTCCGGGTCGTATTGGCTATTCTTGGCAAGGGTCGCGATCTTTGACCTTGTGATCCGATTAACGTCACTTAGTTTAAGGGTGACTGTGCCAAATAGGCGAAATGTTACGTGTGGTCAGCTTCAAAAATATCTTAGCGTTTAAACCCACCAAAAATAATCTGAGCATTTGACAAAAGGCAACTGTATGTTAGTATACCCCAAGGTGCATTTTCATTTGTTGTTCTAGAACAAATGTCAACAAATGAAAATACTCGTACATCTTAAAATACCAGTATTGTGAATTTTATCAAATGTTAAGATATTTATAATGAAATAACTCTAAGCGATTACGGCTACGGCGGCCAATCTCAACAATCATCTACGTACGCAGGATAGAGTGCTCAAATGTGTGCGCAAACACAAGTGTACTCTCTATTCCCTTATCCTCATATTCCGATGAGACACTACTGTGACACGACCGGAGAGGGATCAGGTGCAGGACCAACAGCTTTACATGCTTTCTGAGGCACGCAAATTAAAGATTTTTTAAAATATCTCCAAGCAATATTACTTAAAATTAGAAGTTTATGTTGTATTGATTGATTATATTTATCGCATCGCTGCTTAGTTACCATTAAGTACTTACATCAGGCTTTCTCTTTTATCAAATAATACGAGTAATATATTAACAACACTCATCTTAGCGTGCGATTTCCGGTTGCGTCCAAGCTATCGCTCTGGAGCCCGGGGGTCATTATTATGAATTAGGAATAAAATTAGCCCAAGAACGCAACCCTGCGACACCCTCGTTAACTAGCTTCTAACAAGGCTGAGCAAAATTTTCTTTACCTCAAAATGTTTACAAGAACTTGGACCGCATATAAATCATGCATTAATTAATCTTACTAGGCTAATTAATATGGAAATTGGGCCTGAGCAGACGACGACGAAGGACTAAAATGCTGTTTACAGTTCGGTAACGTCACGAACATTAGAAATAATGAGAGCTTTCTTTTTCACAATTAGCAGACTGAATTTTAATTTAATAAATAGAAAAGCAAAAAGCCTCTTTGTAGTCCCTAGCCCGTAATTTTATTTTCAGTTAGACACTTTTGTTCCTATCTGTAAAACTGCGAAAAGTCTTCTTTGGCCACAGATACTTATAAATGATCTTGGAACTCAGAAAAAGACATATTTTTTCAACTAGTACCGAAAATAGGGTGGCATTCTACGTTTATGATAGAAACTTTGCACCGGTCATAACGAAACGGACTTGTAATGCGCACAGTGGGTATAGTCCTTTTTATTGCGGACCCATCTCTCAAATTAATTATAACACCTTTGTAACCTATGTTTTCATAATAAAAATTGTATTAGGATCGTCTTTTATTACGACTATTTTTGGTATTTTTTCTAACGACGATCTGGTGAAGTTCGCGAGAATCCATTAGATGCGCGGGAGAATATTGGGGGAGGCCTATGCCCAGCAGTGGACGTCTATTGGCTGATATGATGATGATGATTTTTATAAAACTTTTAATATTTTTTATAAGATTTCCAGATAATTTCATTACTGCTAAGCTGTTTGCCATCGTAGCATTTTCCATTCCCAGTTTCCACTTCCCTTGGGTTAGGAATACAACGAAAAAGTATGTAAATACAATTTTCTTGTAGGATATTGAAAGCAGAACTAGTGCTCGTGACAGCCCGATCATTCCAGCAATTTGCAAGCCTGTTTTCAGATATAAAACCCTGTATAATACGGTCACAGTGCAAAAAATCCAATAGAAAGACAGGAAGTATAATGACAATATTTATTATATAACATACTGTGAAAAATGTACCTACCTGTAATTATTGTATAATGTGTGTCAAAATAAAATATTTATGTTCCATCTACAATATTAAATGTACTTTCCCTCCATGTGGCATGGCCGTGGGACGTTCTGTATAAATAAATAAATATTTCACAACGTCACATACATTGATCTGACTCCGAGATAGGTAGCTCAAGCACCTGTGTTTCGGATATCAGAATCAACAGTGGGATTACAAATATATAAATATTATTCTTTTCTTTTGTAAATACATTATAATACATAGAAAACACCCAGACCAATACAAATAGACATGTTCAAGCACACAAATGTTTGTACTGTGCGAGGATCGAACCCGCAACCCTTGGACCAAAGGCAGCGTTCACTATCACTGTTCCAAACGAATCGTCCAAGTATAGTTTAGATATTCTTGATCAAAGTACGGGTTTAGCCCCACTGAAAACTTTTTTACTGTAGTATCGGCAGACAAGCCGAGAATTTATCGTCAACCCTGACTCAGGCAGATTTTTCTTGGAAATATCTAGCCTTTTTATGTTTCATATCATCTAAATCGTAGAAGAATATCCTACACTCGAGTACTCGTAGTCTGGCTTTATAAGACAAGTTTATTTAATATTAATTTGGTTCGATGTGAAATGTCTAAGTAAACATCTAAGTTTTGGATAGTTTCTCAATGAGATAAAAATTATACACCGTGCTTATTTAAGGTGACGGGTAGGGCACACTAGCGGCGCTAATTGATTTTAATTTTGAGATACTAAACCCGATCTATTTACAACCTCTCAGCAAACACATACTATTTATTAAAGAACCATGCGCAAATGTTGGGTCCGTTTTTGTACGCGAAAAATTGATTCACGCTAAAAGTGGCCGCTTTTGGAGGTCAGCTAAATCAGCTGATTACTTTTGTATGGGAAAGTGTTTTTTTTATTCTGAGATAACCATAGATATGACGTAAGGGAATAGGTGCCATTATTTATTACTCGAGTATGGGGAAGCAAAAAGGAGGGTTATGATTTTGACCTGTATGTTTTTTACACGATTTTATTGACAAACTATCTTTAGGTTTGACTTTATCTTAGCATGTAATTCTCGGTTGCGTCGAAAGCTGTCCCTATGGAGCACATGCTAAGACCAATATCCAGGATTTGGGGAGTCTGGTAAATACATTGAAGCGACTGCCTTCTGGCCTTCGCAACCCTTTACAGGGGAACCAAACCAACTGGATCATGGTTAGGCGTTTCAGAAACTATCTGAAACGTGCAGGTTTCCTCACTGTCGAGATAATGGTAGAAATAATAATAATTATAATAATAATAATTCTCACAACATCTCATACGTTGACCTGATTCCGTACTAAGTAGCTTAAGCACTTGTGTCACAGATATCAGATAACAGAGGAACACAAATATATACTTAAATACATATATTACTCCCAGACACCGAACGATTAAGGCAATTAAGGGTCAATACAAACATAGATTTAAAAAAAGTCTACAATGTCTTAGGTTAGCCGCTAAAAAACCAGCGTCGGCGCTAGCTATACTTTTTTCTCTTTCTATACCTACTGTGTCACAGACAATAAAGTATTAACTACTTACAAAGATAATGAATGATGGCGCCACTGTCTCCAACATATTGGACTGTCTATTAAAGTTTGATCACGGTTATTTGGCACGTGGCATAAGTTTGAACTAATGTTGTCGCGGTGTCGCGAGTGTCCATGGCCGGCGGCAATGGCTTACCATCAGGTGATCCCTCTGCTCGTCTGCCACCTATGACATAAAAATAAAAATGAATGAGAACTACCACATTTGCGTCCGTTTAATAATTAAAAATCTGAATACCTACCTATAACTATGCTATCTTCTTTACAATATCTAATTACCCGCAAAAGAATGCGTCATCGCTTTGTGTTTGCTTTGGACACAATATGGAGGAGGGTATACCACCCTGAGTGACAGTTTTCGGCCGTGACGGGATGAGGCGAACAATAGCTTAATTTCCACTTACACTACTGCCTAAGAACTAGGTATATCAGCCATATATCCACTTAAGGTGACAGGTAGGGCACACTGGTGACGCCAATAGATTTTAATGTTTAGTTACTAAACCGGATCTATTTTAAACAATTTCGGGGTTACAACCTCTCGGCAAACACTTATACTATTTATTAAATAACCATGCACAAATGTTAGGTCCGTTTTTGTACGCGAAAAATTGATCAACGCCAAAAGTGGCCGCTATTGGCGTGAATAAATTTTTGGCGTACGCGTTGGACCCAACATTTGTAACAGATAAATAAACTAAACAATATATAATCCCGATGATTCTTTATTTATTAAATAAAGAACAGGTCTATTTCTGACCTCTTGAATTAATTTTTTTGTGAAATCGATGTCCATTTTATGAAAAAAAAATTGTTTCGCTTTTAATTTTTGTCGATTTCCACAAACACGTGCGAAAAGAACGCGGCACCGCAACAAAATGGCGGCTGGAGGTGTGATGCTATCCAACACGACAGCATGGCGGCGTAGGTAACATTGTCCTAAATGTTCCGCAAAACAAACATAGGCTGCTCCAAATTGTCGATTTAATGTAGTACATTTAAGTAAGTACTATTAAATCTACATACTTTTTCATTTTATAGCATACTAGCTTTTGCCCGCGACTTCGTCTGCGTGTAATTCGAATAAAAGCAAGGTCTTATAGATATCTTTATAAATTATAGCCTATGTGTTATTCTGATCTATAAGCTATATTACTGTAAAGTTTCATTAAAATCCGTTTAGTAGTTTTTGCGTGAAAGAGGAACAAACATCCATCCATACATCCATCCAAACAAACTTTCGCCTTTATAATATTAGTAAGGATGAAAATACCTAAAATCTAGAGTGGTCGTGCCAGTTCCCGCCTAGCACGACCACGGTCTATGTGTTTTAATAGCGAAAGTATGAGAGTACATATTTCAAATTGTGGAATACATAAAAGTACATTTTTAATGAATATGTACCGCATTCAAATTAAGATAAAGTCGGTGTAGGATAGCATCACACGGCTGGAGCGCGGCAGTGTGGCTTGCGTCGTCGGACTATGTCGATGAAACCGCGCGGGGAAAGAGATAGAATATAGTTAGATCTTTGCGTTAGTACAGGCAGTTCCGTGACAGTTCCGCTTCTCCTACGACCTAAGACCACAGAGTGAGTAAGTCTTAGATTAAATCAAATAGAGGAAGATACGGTACGCGCTTACAATAGTGACCAAAAATATGGGCTTTCACACACACATCTACTTCCATACGATCTCACACGAGGCAAACCCGAATGAAACAATTTGCCACAAAACTATAAAGATAGATCAATTACTCCATAATCGTGCGAGTGAGAGAAACGCGTCGCGTCGTCGAGTTTGTCCGGGGATTCCCGCACCCAAAATTTAAGCTTTTTTTTGTTTAATCTAAGGAGTACTAAGTGTGTATCTGAAGAGAAGATACCGCGAAATTAATGCGGTTCCGCTGTGTTATGGTTTCGCAGCGGAGGTGTGCTAAATGGCGTCAATGGAAGTCGAAAAGATTTTCGACGAATTTCGAAAAGTCGTTGAACTAATGTTGTTCAGAATGGTTCGCACCCTTAGTAAAATACCGACCTAACTCAAAATTTAATATAGATGCTATGTGAAAATAGTATCGGCTAAAACCCAGGGATGAAAGGTCATCTAACATCAATTTTGAGTTAAGTAAATAGGTACACTCACATATGAACACGAGATGAAATTTGAAGTGCGTTATTTACTCAAGACTACTCAAGAATAAATTGCAAAGAATTGCTATAAAAATATCAACAATTTTGAGTTAGGTCGGTATTTTACTAAGGGTGCGTTGGTAGGACACGTGGTTGAAGGGATATAAATGTTTACACCCTGTATTTAAGAGAAAACATTTTTACATGTCCAATTTTGTGCTTTATAATTTTAACAACCATCCGAGGTCGGTACCCAAATACCCTTTGAGGTTTTAGTGGCGGACGCGGCACCCCCCCCCCCCCCCTCCTTTTACGGTGAGGGCTAAAATAAGGGTAGTAAGACAAAGTAGATACTTTTAGTTCGTTACGTATTCATGAATTAGGAGGGAAAGTTGTGAGCTTGACTCTTAATTTTGTGTTTTAATTAAAATTAACGGGAACTGTTTTCTGGGTCTTGAGAGTAGTGGTAAAAAAATGGGGTTGCTATGTACATATGAGCTTGTTTACTAAGGATACCCTCTAGAGAACCCCGTAGAGTGATGGTAGCGCTCCTTCCATCAGAGAGGAGGGGTGGGGGGATTCGTGGTCCGTATCCGAGCATGTACCTCTGGCTTTTTCAAATCCATGTGTGTTTTTTCTACCATTACCTCGGCAGTGTGCCAAAATATCATGAGGAAACCTGCACGTCTCGGAGACTTTCTGAAACGTGTCATGATTCAGTTCGTCTGGTTCTCCTGTAATTACCAAGGTCCCTAAATCCTTAAAATCATGGCCTAAGCGTACCATCGAAAACTTAGGTACAATTTTTGGTCCCGACCCGAGGATCGAAAGCCGTCGCGACCCACTACTAACGTCAACGTTGAATGAATGAATGACGTTGACAATGTTGACACTAATATTCTTTACCTTTGACAATAGTACCTTTTTTATTAAAGCAATGATAAGCAGAGGAATATCGCCGTATTCAGCCGTCCGATGACGTCATTTGGCGCTTACGTCTATTTAGAATATAAAGAATTTCAATAATTATTTTATGTATGAAAATGGCAAAATTTTGAAAAAAGATAAAATATGGGTCTTTTAATTTTATGTCTATTTTCATATACAAAAACAATATCGACATGTTATAAATATGAAATGTTGTCCATTTCGACACTTAAACTAGCATAACTTAATACCAAAATACCTACGTATTGTATTAAAATATAGTCTTTCCTGGTATGGCCATGTAATGAGAAGACGGGAAGCGCATGTAACCAAAAGAGTCATGGGTGTAAATGTAAGTGGGTGGAAGAACAGAGGACGGCAGAAAAAGAGATGGATGTATTGTGTAAAGAATGGCATGATGGAAAAAGGGGTGGATGATTTGATGACGAATGAAAAGGACATATGGAAAAGGAAGACATATTGCGCCGACCCCAAATGACCTGGGAAAAGGTCAAGAGGTTGATGGTGATGGAAAATAAAATTTTGACAGCTGTAATCGTACAGTCAGCATCAAAAGTAGCTTATCACTTTAGTACCATGTCGTAATAACATTTGTTACGAACCTCTTGGAAACTGACTATAATAGGCAGAACAGTTACTTTGACATGGTACTAAAGTGTTAAGCTACTTTGGATGCTGACCGTACCTAATCCAGTTTCTAACATCCGGCATAAAAAAACATTACGCAACTTATGTCGCCCCAACAACAACATAACAACAAGGTCCCCTCATCCCTTGGAGTAATTCAGCGTAGTAACATCATCCGGGGTGAACGCACATTTTCCTAAATGAAATAAAACAATCCCAGTTTTAGTGTGAGTCTCTGGTTAGGCATAGTAAAATGCTGATAAGTAGTGCATGTTGCCACTACTTACCAGAAAAAATCGGAACTAGGCTGGTATTTTCTAGGGCCCGGAGCTCTTTAATTAAAGCTTATTACTTTTGTACGGAAATTTATAAATTTAAATAACAATAAATTGATTAGTCAATTTAATGTTTTATCACATTTCGAAATTTGTTTTTTATTACGCTTTACGCTTTTTATAATGGTAATTAATTTTAAATTGATATAGTGAGTAGCTTTCTATCGAAGTAAACCAAAGATATAGTCAGTAAAACAACGGTGTTTCGCTTTCTATCTACAGATTCTGCCGCACGATACTTTTCATAACGCAATTACAGTAGGTAATCAATATGATACTACATATTTTTAAACTGTAGTATTCATGTTATATGAAGAATACTAAAACAGGCACGGATGGTTGTAAAAATGTATTGGTCTTTGTGTCATATCAGATAAGATTGAAAATCTGGTAACATTTATTTTACCTTTGCCCGGGAAAGGGAAATTGAACGAAAATATGCAAAAATATATTCCACAGGCAACGTTTAAGGCCAAGGGTACCGCACACTAGCGACGCCAATTGATTGAATTCTTGAACTACTAAACTGGGTCTTATTAATTGCGGACCATTGAAGACTCGGCAAACATGTGTAGGTACTATTATTAAATAAATTATAACTACACAAATGTTTGGTCTGTTTTTATAATTACAACTTTGACCCAAGCCAAAAGCGGCCGTTTTTGACGTTAAACAAAGTTTTGAGTACAAAAGCAGACCAATAAGTAGTGCATAATGATTAAATAAATACTTTACAGGTATGCCGAGTCTCCGTCGGTCAACAATTGGTAAAAATAGGTATTAACTGGACCGCGCCTACGCGCTACGTCTCGTAGAAGCTAAGAGATGTAGCGCTCTACTTCGTAGCACTACGAAGTCGTAACGCCTTAATCTTGCGACTGACTTTTATGACACACACACACAAGTGATTTCTTTATCCCTATATTAGTAAATTGGACTACGTTTCTTTGTTTTTACTATGGTTTCTACTTCAAAGAGTTCTAATGGAACCTTGAATGAGTTAATGCCAGAAACGTGGCAAGGATTAGCGGACCTTAAAGATCTTTGTTTTTGACACCATTGAACCTGTTTTTTAATACAGCTTCACTCTCCTATAGTGGTTACTAGTGGCCCTATCTCACTTCGTTTCGGGACATTAGTTCCACTTCATAGCAATAGATGGCGCTAGGTAAGTGTCGATTACATCGCGCAGGCGGTTTCTTGTTTTCGGATTACCTGTCCGGTCCGCTGTCTATAGGACTAATATAAATGTAATGTAATGATGATAATCATTCTAGCGTGCCATTTCCATTTGCGTCTGAACTTCTGAAAATGCACCCTCGGAGCCCGGTGTAAGCTTGGACCATGATCCAGGATTTGGGGAGTCTGGTAATTTTAATGACGCGACTGCCATCTGACCCTTCAACCTAAGGAACCAGACAGTATGAATCAAGGTCACACGTTTCAGAAACTATTTAAAACCTCACAATTCGTTTCCCTCACTGCCGAGCTAGTGCTCGAAGTCCGTACACAGATCAAAATGTGTGTGCTCAAATTCGGAACCCACACACGTTCTCATACACAGAACTACCAACATTCAACCCTTTTTCTATGATAATAATATCCTCCAACCGATTTCAGCTAAGGCGACCAATCTCGACGATCAGTCACACGAGCAACACACAGGATAGGTATATTATAGTGCTCAAGTGTGTGCGCAAACACAAGTGCACTCACTTTCCCCTTACCTGCATAATCCGATGGAACACTAGTGTACACGACCGGAGAGAGATCGGGCGCAGGACCAACGGCTTAACGTGCTTTCCGAGGCACGGGGGTCACAAGATCGCCAGCTTCCAGACTCCGGGCTGGCACTAAGAATTTCTTACCGAAACACTTAGGTTAATCTTTGGCCCGATCCGGTGATCGAACCCTGGACCTCATGCGCAGCCCTCGCTTTAAAGTGCGACACACTACCAAATATTTTGAGACGGGATAAGATTATTTATTTTTACCAATAAAAAAGGCATTTGTCCGTGGGAGAGTCATGCTTTGGCATGATGGGCTGGCACGACCGGAGAGATACCACGGCCTCACAGGAAACAGGTGGGAAGCAGCACTGTGCTGTGTTTCGCTGCGCGAGTGAGGGTAGAGGCCCAATCCGGGAGAAAGGGGGGTTAAAGGTTGGCAGCTCACTTGTGACTCCAATGGTGTCACGGGAGTCCATGGGAGTGGTAATCGCTTACCATCAGGTGATCCGTATGCTCATCTGCCACCTATGACATAAAAAAAAAACTACATTGGCAATTTTGCAATACTGACGATCTATTTGTCTTCCATCCTTTATTTGAACTCCATAAGGTTGAATATGGCGTGGCTCCACTGACATCGTCATCCATCTTGAACCTTATGTCAAAGGCATAAAGTCGATAAGAAAAGGCCGGAGCTAAGTTTATTACGCCTTGAATTATTCATGGCAGCACAAGACCTCTATTTTGTGTGCAATATTTGAAATTTCTGCATTTGAATAGTTTATTGTCAATGATAATGTAAGTGGATGGAATGAGAGAATTCATTGTTCATTCCTTAATATTAAATTGAAATGTTTGTACCTTGCGGGGATCGAACCCGCAACCCTTGGAGCAGAGGCAGCGTTCTCCGACCAAACTGGTCAACACAATAATCCAATATTAATATATAGTCGCTCAAAAATTTCTGAAGTCAAAATCTATTTGTGAAGCATTAGGTCTAAAATCGCATAATAATTTGCAGATTGCGAAAATACAATCTACAGGATGATACATTTGTGTTTCGCATCGGGTGAAATGGATCTCATTACCAACCCAGCCAGCTATTTCAAATTCTCATTACCTGCGCGTATTGATTTCCTTTATCAATGTATTTTATAATCAGGCCAGACACAAAGGCAAGCTCGGTACAATTTGAAATGAACTTTATTTTATACGACAAATCCCGGATTTCGATAAAGAATTGGTAAAGATGGAATTTAATGTATCAAATTAAGCAACCAATTCTCACCTTTGATGGCTCAAAAGCCTTGATACTCTTTGATTGACGACCCGTTTGGAACAGTGGTAGTGAACGCTGCCTTTAGGTCCGAGGGTTGCGGGTTCGATCCCCGCACAGTACAAACATTTGTGTGCATGAACGAAATAGTTCCAAAACACTTACTAGATGGCGTGAAAGTCACAAAAATTTAACTGTCAAATCAATGAGTGTAGTCGCGTTCTCGATTCCCTAATTTTCGGGAAAATTTGTTTGTTAATTAAAGCCGTGATAATATAAAATAGATTATATTTTTACACTTTAAATAAACGTTCTTTTTAGGAATAAACGCACGTACTTTGTAGGTATTCGTTTAAGTGTAATAGAGTAAAAAAAAATAGTTGTCCCATGTATTGGTAATAATTATTTTTTCCTACCCTAAAGCGACAGTGGATCAAAACCACCAGAATAGATGTCCATCGAAAAGTTCGGATCATATTTTCACCCTAAACGATTTTGAGACTCACTTAGTAGGTACAAAGTTTGTTTTTACCGAAACCAGTTGAAGAAAAATCACAAAAATGCAACAAACACATGAATTAATGATGAATGCTTGTATGCTTTGTATGATATGACACATTTTTTTTAAATAAGGACCTATAGTTACATTTTTAATTAAACAAAGTGATTTGACAGTTGCTAATGTATGGGAATTACACATTGATCGTCCGTCAGTTTACTTTTTCTAATTAAAAATCCGACAATAGTACGTAGTCAACGGAATTGACATTGACAGAACTATTTTCGCCTGCTAAGCGCCATCTATTGAGTTATTATTTTATTAGCTTTTATTTTTTTTGAGAAAACGCCTCATTGTCTAAGGTGCCTAGGATATTACTAATTCTTTTAAAAATTGGCGGTCTAATGATTTACCATAGGAATAGGTGTTAACTGTTGGATAAGTAGTTGGATTTTTTAGCCTACATATTAGAACGGATTTTTATTTTCGTTGGATAAAGATTGGACGAATCGGACCTTATTTGTACACTGTATCTCTGTTTACTAGCTTTTAAGTGTTGTTGGTTGTGCAATAAAGAGTACCTACCTATCTATCTTCGAACGTCCACAGTCAATAAGTAGGTAATATAATACTTTTATACATAATATTCCCTACACCTAAATACTGACCAAACAAACACAAGTGAACACATCATACGAAAGCTTGTTCAGGTAGGCGATCGAACCCACGACCTTTGAGGTATAAGGCAGGGTCTTGAAACATCTAGGTGCATATTTTTTAAAGCAATTCATGTCGACAGCACTTATTTCGTCGGTTTTGTAACGCGTTCAGTGGTCTAATTGGTACGAGTAGAACAGCCACCGACACAGCGGAAGATGTGGGTTCATTTCCCGCCTCAACAGGGGATAATTTTTAGTGCGTTATTTACTTTCATCATCATCATCTCAGCCAATAGACGTCCACAGCTGGACATGGGCCTCACCCAATGTTCTCCACACAGATCGGTCCTGTGCCGCCCGCATCCAATGAATTCCCGCGATCTTCACCAGATCGTCGAACCTTGTGGGGGGCCTGCCACGGCTGCGACTTCCTGTACGTGGCCTCCACTCGAGGACCTTTCCGCCCCAACGACCGTCTGTTTTCCTCGCTATGTGCCCTGCCCATTGCCATTTGGGGCATGCAATCATTTGGGCTATGTCTGTGACCTTAGTTCTTCTGCGGATCTCATCATTTCTGATACGATCTCGCAGGGAGACTCCGAGCATAGCCCTCTCCATTGCTCTCTGGGTGACTTTGAGCCTCCTTAATCGGCACATTGTAAGCGTTATTTACTTTATCTAGGTGCATATCTTTATCCACGAGTTCTACCAACAAATTCTGAATAACATTTGTTCTACGACCTTTTGAATTCGCGACCGCGCCCACGAGTTGACGTGTTTGGTACCTTAAACTTTGTCTCCCACGATATATTTTCCTATTTCTTTTCTAAGTATTCCTCAACCCACGCGTACAATCTTCCCCACGATTCTGAGAATGGAACATGTGAAACATGGCAAAAGGAATCGTTTTCTGATATGTCTTTATATCCTATATTAAAAAGTACCTCTGTGTCTTTGAGATTATTCTCTTTTATTTGCTTAAATCAGTTACGCCCACATTTAGAATACAGGGTATATCGGTAAACATTTTCATCACTTTACCACCTTTTTTTTAATATGGCTCTCATCATCATCATTTCAGCCAATAGACGTCCACTGCAGGACATGGGCCTCCCCCAATGTTCTCCACACAGATCGGTCCTGTGCCGCCCGCATCCAAAGGATTCCCCTTGATCTTCACCAGATCGTCGGTCCACCTTGTAGGAGGCCTGCCACGGCTGCGACTTCCTGTACGTGGCCTCCACTCGAGGACCTTTCCGCCCCAACGGCCGTCTGTTCTCCTCGCTATGTGCCCTGCCCATTGCCACTTGAGGCATGCAATCCTTTGGGCTATGTCTGTGACCTTAGTTCTCCTGCGGATCTCATCATTTCTGATACGATCACGCTCGCACGAAAAGGCTCTACTCGAAGTTCGCCAATGTCAAGTAACTTATTGAGAATAGGTAAGTAGTAGTCAAAAGTCAAAGTCAGTCAAAGTCAGTCACTCAATAAAACGCGGTTGTTTTATTAAGTGACTGTGACTTGGACTAACATCGACTGTTGACTACCTACTTATTCTAAATAAGTAAGTAACTTGAATAAATAGTCGGAGAGTCCGACTCTCTATTGCTCTCTGGGTGACTTTGAGCCTCCTTAATCGGCACATTGTAAGCGTTATTTACTTTATCTAGGTGCATATCTTTATCCACGAGTTCTACCAACAAATTCTGAATAACATTTGTTCTACGACCTTTTGAATTCGCGACCGCGCCCACGAGTCGACGTGTTTGGTACCTTAAACTTTGTCTCCCACGATATATTTTCCTATTTCTTTTCTAAGCATTCCTCAACCCACGCGTACAATCTTCCCCACGGTTCTGAGAATGGAACATGTGAAACATGGCAAAAGGAATCGTTTTCTGATATGTCTTTATATCCTATATTAAAAAGTACCTACTCTGTGTCTTTGAGATTATTCTCTTTTATTTGCTTAAATCAGTTACGCCCACATTTAGAATACAGGGTATATCGGTAAACATTTTCATCACTTTACCACCTTTTTTTTAATATGGCTCTCATCATCATCATTTCAGCCAATAGACGTCCACTGCAGGACATGGGCCTCCCCCAATGTTCTCCACACAGATCGGTCCTGTGCCGCCCGCATCCAAAGGATTCCCCTTGATCTTCACCAGATCATCGGTCCACCTTGTAGGAGGCCTGCCACGGCTGCGACTTCCTGTACGTGGCCTCCACTCGAGGACCTTTCCGCCCCAACGGCCGTCTGTTCTCCTCGCTATGTGCCGTGCCCTGCCCATTGCCACTTGAGGCATGCAATCCTTTGGGCTATGGCTGTGACCTTAGTTCTCCTGCGGATCTCATCATTTCTGATACGATCACGCTCGCACGAAAAGGCTCTACTCGAAGTTCGCCAATGTCAAGTAACTTATTGAGAATAAGTAGTAGTCAACAGTCAAAGTCAGACAAACTCACAGTCACTCAATAAAACGCGGATGTTTTATTAAGTGACTGTGACTTTGACTGACTTCGACTGTTGACTACCTACTTATTCTAAATAAGTAAGTAAGTGCCGTGTGGTCCCCGGCAGAGTAGAATAGGTCACCCTCGTACCGAGATGTCGTAAAAGGCGACTAAGGTAAAGCTGCTGGCATGATCATCAGCACCCAGAGAAGGAAAACTCTGCATTTATATCAAAACCCTCGCCAACCCGTCTGCCATGTGATTGAGGCAGGCCCGTGCCCCAGCAGTGGGGACTAAATGGGCTGATGATGATGATAATGAAGTAACTTGAATAAATAGTATAAGTGTTTGCCGAGAGATTGTAACCCCGAAATTGTTTAAATAGATCTGGTTTAGTAGCTAAAAATTAAAATCGATTTGCGTCGCTAATGTGCCCTACCCGTCACCTTAAGATGCCCACATAACAAGACTTGCCCGATTTAGGTAATGTATCCGTTTAAGGCTTACTTCTCCTATGTATGTATTATCTAAGTATTACCGTATTACATAAATGTGCCTAAAATACAGAACCGGGACCGCGAGCTTATAAGAACTTATTTAACCGTAATCCGACTTAATGTGAAGGAAAATGAGCCCTAAAACACAAGCTTTCGTATATAAAGCCTATTCAATTTGGCTTAAATAGATCCTAGGTTAGCATTCAAGGAAATTTATTTGTAAGAAGACATTTGTTATGAGCAGATGTCGGAATTAGGTTTTTTTGTGATCGATGGCAGACGAGGAAACGGATCAACTGATGATAACAACACGCTTTGTAGATTCACCATTATACTTTTATAAAAAAAAATCCTAATCGTCACGATTTCTACAAATCTACTGGCGGCGCTAGTTTCGACGATGCGTCACCTTAAGGTGACGGGTAGGGCACACTAGCGACGCCAATCGATTTTAATTTTTATCTACTATAAGTGATCTATTTTAAACAATTTCGGGGTTACAACCTCACGGTAAACGCTTATACAATTTATTAAATAACCATGCACAAATGTTGGGTCTGTTTTTGTACGCGAAAAATTTATTTACGCTAAAAGTGGCCGCTTTTGGCGGTAATCACTCAATAGTTTTGCAAGGTTATTTATTAAATAACCTTGCAAAACTATTGAGTCCAACGCGTACCTGACGTGAAAAACGGACCCAACATTTGTGCATGGTTATTTAATAAATAGTATAAGAGGTTGTGACCCCGAAATTGTTTAAAATAGATCCGGTTTAGTAGCTAAAAATTAAAATCGATTGGCGTCGCTAGTGTGAACTAGGTACCCGTCACCTTAACTGATATTCTCCCCACTGTGGTAAGTACATTATGTTACGATAATATTTTCATCGCGCAGAATTTGAAGGTCGTATGAACGTATAGTTTTATTACATTGTAACATTTTACACACTCTGTTGTTCTGGGATATTGGACATTAACTAGTGTTGTAACTCTAAATTTAAAAAAAAACATGAATACATTCAAATTCAGACAAAAAATAACAATTTCCATTACTAATATTTACGCTTCTTCCCTCTACCAAAATACTATCTTTTTTTTTCTTTTATGTAATAGATGGCAGAATAGCAGAGTAGAATAGGCCACCCTCACTCTTACCGAGGTGTCGTAAAAGGTGACTAAGGTAAAGCTGCTGGCATGGTCATCAGCACCCAGAGCAGGAAAACTCTGCATTTATATCAAAACCCTCGCCAACCCGTCTGCCAAGCGTGGTGAGTATGGCAATTACCCCTCATGTGATTGAGGGAGGCCCGTGCCCCAGCAGTAGGGACTTCTATGGGCTGACAATGACGATGATGGCAGTATAGCAAACGGTACACCCGAAATATCTTTAGAATCTAGGACTAGCCTTTTTTCCCCAGAGGAAACTATATCATGGCCTTCACCTTCTCAAAAGTAGGAAACAAGATAGTATGTGGGACTCTAAGCCTAACCAAAACCCCTGGGGTGTCCATCTCAGCCCAATTACGGTCGGAAACCCCACAGCCGGGACTGGACCGTACCGCTAATCGCGCTCGCCGCGCTACCTTCTCTATGTATGACGTACATCATCGTCAGCCCATTTAAGTCCCCACTGCTGGGGCACGGGCCTCCCTCAATCACATGAGGGGTAATTGCCATACTCACCACGCTTGGCAGACGGATTGGCGAGGGTTTTGATATAAATGCAGAGTTTTCCTTCTCTGGGTGCTGATGATCATACCAGCAGCTTTCCCTTAGTCGCCTTTTACGACATCTCGGTAAGAGTGAGGGTGGTCTATTCTACTCTGCCCCCGTCGTAACGCCGTCCCGCCGTAACGTCGTCCCCCGCGGAGTCGTATACTGAGCAAGCCACTCCCCAATGGTTATGCTCGCGTGTTCCGAAGGCCCTATTAGTCGCCTCTTACAACAGGCCGGGAATACTTTTGACGACCCGTTCGGAACAGTGGTAGTGAACGCTGCCTTTGGTCCAAGGGTTGCGGGTTCGATTCCTGCACAGTACAAACATTTGTGTTTATGAACATGTCTGTTTGTATTGGTCAGGGTGTTTGTTTGTACTTAGGTACTATAAGTATGTATTTACAAAAGAAAAGTATTATATGTATATATTTGTAATTCCGCTGTTGATTTTGATATCCGTAACACATGTGCTTGAACTTATCTCGGAGTCAGATCAATATATGTGATGTTGTGAAATATTTATTTATTTAATACCTTGGCAGTACTCTAAACGCCCCTAGCCACAGGGCACGCCTAAGACTAGCCTTCCCATGGCGACCTTTATAAAACCATTTTAGTTCCTAGATTTAGTGTTGATTCAGAAACTCACTCGGGTCACAGTGTAAGTTGACTAAAGTAGATGATGTTTTTTGACAATAGGTGGTAGCCAAGCAGTGACTTGTAGATGAGCAGACGGATCACCTCATGGTGAAGTGATTGCCGCCGCCCATGGACTCCTCCAACCCTAGCGATGTTATCGTAATGATCCAGGGGGGTGGTCATGGGGGTCATGGACTAGCCCCTCCCCCCCCCCCCTCCATAGGGCGTGCTTTTAATACTTTTACTAGCACCTGCAGCAGGTGCTAGATAAAATGACGAACAGGCATTAAATTTGTTTTTTTTATTGTTACAGATAAAATATGATCGATCCAAGCTCATCTGAAGATGACAGCGATGATGAACACAAGAAACAACCAAGTAAATTACCTGGTAAGTACCTGTATGCGGACTCCTAGTGCCGATTCCAAGGAACGGAAGAAACCTGATCCATAGGGCGTGCTTTTAATACTTTTCCTAGCACCTGCAGCAACTAGCGGTGCTAGTTAAAGTATCAGCCTATTATAGGTACTGTCCCACGGCAGGGCAAAGGCCCCTTTTTCCCTACATTTTGTACGGTTCATGTATGTGCTCAATTAGACTGCTCAACTCCATAATGTTGAGCAGTGGGTAATACCAACTGCTCCACTGGATGGTGATTGCTCAATTGTTAGGCCTCCATCATAGAAATCAAGTTATCGCTACCGAGCTACCGGGATTAGGCTTAATCACCACGCTTGCTTAATGGTGTTCACAAACCCGAGCTAGACCCGGGAATCATACCCAGGACCCTGAGATCACGGCCCGATACTAAAATAAGGGCGCTCTAGTACTAGTACCTAAGAATAAATTACTCTTATTAATAAATTACTAAATAACAACGACTGAACAAACGACTCACACCCTTTACCCTAAAGAGTGAGTGAGTGAGTCCCACCCTTTGAGTTACGGACTCACCTATGCCTATTGATAAAATGTACACACATACTCTCAATCACACACACACACACACACACACACACACACACACACCTTTAGTCACAGTGCAATTTTTATCATTTGAGCTGCTACACCTCATTCCTTTTTTTTCCACCCGACTACGGCGAAGCAAAAAGGAGGGTTATGATTTTAACCTGTATGTATGCATGTATAGTTGTTCATCTATTCCTTCATAACTTCTGAACTAGTTATCATATTTGAACAAATGAGGTGTCGTTAGAAGCGTCTTCTGGTTATAGGCGACATGACGTCACGTTAAATTGACTACAGCGCCCTCTAGGGGACTTAGAAAAAATGCTTGATGGTACCGTGTGGGGTATCAAATAAAAGAGTGTTTTTTAGCACATTTCAAATACCTACGTAATTTTATTTACATAACTAAAAATACGTTATATAAAATTGGAGTTTAAAAACTAAAACCCGACTTCCAAAAAAACACGCTCTAAAAAGTACAAAACAAGAAAATTGTCTCTGCTGAAATTATTACGCCGTATCGCCGTGGTCGTATGGAACCTACTGTAGCAAAACCGATTCATAATAATAAAATAAAATCAATGTGGCAAACGACCACGGCAATATCTTTGTCGGGTAGGTTCATCATCAGCCCATTTAAGTCCCCACTGCTGGGGCACGGGCCTCCCTCAATCACATGAGGGGTAATTGCCATACTCACTACCCTTGGCAGACGGGTTGGCGAGGGTTTTGATATAAATGCAGAGTTTTCCTTCTCTGGGTGCTGATGATCATGCCAGCAGCTTTACCTTAGTCGCCTTTTACATCTCGGTAAGAGTGAGGGTGGCTTATTCTACTCTGCCGGGACCACACGGCCTAGCTACGGGTAGGTTATTTAGTTAGATTATACGGCACAATAATTTCTCACCAAAAAACAAACCCCCTTAATACAAATCGCGACCTAAGGATAGATCCGGAACAAAACTCGTGGCAGCCCCTTTTTTTTTAATAATGGCTGCTACTGTGTTGCCCACGGCGAACACTTATATAACTCTGCCAATGTCAAGCGATTAAAGAGACACGTTTAATGAGAAATTGACCGGTGCAAGGATATTTTACTCATTCTGATTTTTATTTTTTAATTGAGAATTTTGAATTTACACCACCTAAAACAAAATAATAATAAAAAAAAATATTCACAACATCACATACATTGATCTGACTCCGAGATAGGTAGCTCAAGCACCTGTGTTACGGATATCAGAATCAACAGTGGGATCACAAATATATACATATAATACTTTTCTTTTGTAAATACGTACTTATAATACATATATAACGCCCAGACCAATAAAAACAGATATGTTCATGCACACAAATGTTTGTACTGTGCGGGGATCGAACCCGCAACCCTTGCACCAGAGGCAGCGTTCACTACCACTGTTCCAAACGGGTCGAAATAATAAAACGTATACAAAAAAACAAACACATATAAAGCACGACATTATGAGGGAGATTCGGTTCAGCCCCTTTTAACATTGCGTGTTGGAACGGGTTGACATGAACTTTAGTACGGTAATAACTTTAGATCGCGGTTTATATAAGGTGGAAAGAGTCAAATCCAAAAAAAATACCATCCCATTTGATGTCAGTTAGGTGATACAAAAGTATAAGAATAAAGTAATAAAGCAATGATGTTTAACAGTGGGAGAGCCATGCTTCGGCATGAATGGGCCGGCTCGACCGGAGTAATACCACGTCCTCACAGAAAACCGGCGTGAAGCAGTGCATGCGCTGTGTTTCGCTGCTTGAGTGAGGGTACCGGAGGCCCAATCCAGGGGAAGGGGGGTTAAAAGGTAAGCAGCGCACTTGTGACACCACTGGTGTCGCAGGCGTCCATGAGAGGCGGTAATCGCTTACGATCAGGTGATCCGTCTGCTCGTCTGCCATCTATATCATAAAAAAAAATGTAAGTAATATTTTAACCGTGGCATATTATTTTCATTATAAATACCGGTGTTAAAATCACCACCCTCTCTACCGGGAGTCGTAAACCTAGGTCAAGGGGTAACACATTAAAATATAATTAGCGTCTGCCCTTGACTTATTTACAATTACGAAACGTGGAACCGAGTTTCCTATTTCGTTGGGACATTTAAATCACCACACTGTTACAGTTTTCGAAATCAGGTCAATTTGTGCTCTTAGGTCAAAAAATAAATACATTCACATAAATACAAGCCACTTAGCAGTTCAACAATCTGTCAAAATTCCTCAATTTATATTAAACCTAACGTGTTTGACATTAAGATGACGGGTAGGGCACACTAGTGACGAAAATCGATTTGAATTTTTAACTACTCAACAAGACCTATATTAAACGATTTTGGGGTTACAATCTCTCGGCAAACACCTATAGACACTATTTATTTAATACTTATAATTAACTGTTTTGGATTACCGCCAAAAGTGGCCGCTTTTGGCCTAAGTAAATTTTTAAAACTCAATTGGGTCCATCCCTAAACAACAAATTATTGTTACAGTTGTTCCTCCGGGGAGTTTGGCGGGAGGGCGACCCTCAGTGCGAGGGAAGCCCGACCTCCCGCGAGGGTCCACCGTCGGTCTTCCAGGTAACCTGATGCATAGAGAATGAATATATAGAAGTTAGTTAGTAACACACTTAAAAATTTCATCTCGAGTTAAGTGTGTTATTTACTTAAGAATAAATTGCAAAAGATTGCCATAACAAATATCAACTATATAGAAGTTAGATTTAAAGGGCCCGCTCTTCCAATATTCGTGTTAACCTGCAAATGAACGTCAACTGTACAATTGTAAATAAAGGATTGTTCAAGAGAGTGTAATTTACAGGTGCCTATATAATATTTGTTTTGCAAAATGCAACCTAATGTAAATACATTAAGATATCATCATCATTCATCATCAGCCCATTTAAGTCCCCACTGCTGGGGCACGGGCCTCCCTCAATCACATGAGGGGTAATTGCCATACTCACCACGCTTGGCAGACGGGTTGGCGAGGGTTTTAATATAAATGCAGAGTTTTCCTTCTCTGGGTGCTGATGATCATGCCAGCAGCTTTACCTTAGTCGCCTTTTACGACACCTCGGTAAGAGTGAGGGTGGCCTATTCTACTCTGCCGGGACCACACGGCCAACATTAAGATATAGTAGAGATGTTTTCTTAAAAGCTTTCTCCAAAAAATTTAAAACGCAATGGCTATTCATATCATTCTAAGAAAGTTACAAAAAAGTTCTGAATATTTTTAAAATATCCGAAAAATCGTAATGTAGGTACGTATTTGCGATTATACACCCAATGCCATCTGGTTCCTGTTCACCTATTATTTGTCATTAAAAACTACGAGTACCTACATTAAAAGTGCCCAGAGCCTGACCTGGTGATAGTACCCGAGGGATTAGGCCATTACCACGTGGAACATTTTGGCTGGGATATTTAAATGAGAGATATTATATTTTAGAGAGAATATAATTATGCGCTGTTGATGTTAGCACTCGGCTGTTATTAACCATCGAGGGTATACAACGGTTGTGCTTCTGCTTAGTTATCAGTCAATTCTAATGACAGATAAATTAAGAGATAAGATTGCACTGATTTGTAATGTAATAAGAAATATTGTACTCTCTTTTGTGCCATTAAATGTTATACAATTGGTCTAACTGATGGATGTTTGGAATTTTAGTCAATGTTTTAAAATTTACTTCTAAATTAAACTCATCACGCCGTTTAGCTAATTTGTTACAAGGGCTTTCATTCTAATAAGATATTTACTTTGATGTTGTTGTTATTCAAACACGACAAAGCACGTAGTAGTAAAAATGGATGATCCAATAAAAAGAATATTCATTTATTACTGAATGCAGAATGTTTCGTTAATATATTACTATTTACAACTGAGACTTACAATGTGATAATGTTTTCACGTAGGTCCTAGCCCTCTAACAACGGCTCCAGTTGGCTGCACCCCTTCATCCTGCCACCAGACAAAGAGAACAAGCAGCTTTAGCACCACCACCTCATGCGTAAGTATCCAACTCGTTATTATGTATCAGTAAGAAACTTTAATAAAATCAGTTTAATAAGTTGATATGAAAATATTAGTTTTGAGCTCATGTCCATTTCGTTTCATGAAACATGGTTGAGTGCTTGGCAGTAAGACTTTGCAGATCTAGGCTATTTTTTGTAACTTGCCTCAGTGAATAATAATTTCAAATAGTAAATAACTTAATAAATGCTTGAAGCCAACGTAGATATAGCTTATGGATTTACATAAATCCGAATCAACGCTATTAAACCTAGATTCATACATATACATCAGTCTACATACACCTTAACTCAGTTTCCCAATGCAAACCGGGTTGAAATGTGCCCCCAATGCAAATAAGGTTAGTGAAAATGGATGAAACTGAAAATGGGTTGGTATGTGTGGACCGTTCACTTACATTGACGACCTAATACTATAGATCGTGTAGATCATTCTTGCGTAGGACGTCGACGGGCAGTGCCAGCTCCGGGGAGGCTCCAGCACCTTCACCAAGTCCATCTGGTGCCAGCCATTCTGACAAGGACCAAGATCCTCAGGTAATTATCATAGATGTTCATTTTTGACATGTGCTAAAAGAAGCAATTACAATTTAACGGTATTGGCGAATATTTGCTTTAGGCAATGCTGTCTGTCTATCTGCCTAAATACAATATTGTAACTTTGTAAAATATCTTCTTTAAAATGGTCGACATTTTTAAAACTTGTAGAAATTATAACGAATTTTAACAACTATTTAATTAGTGAAGGTCAATAACTTACCTAGATATTCTAGACCTAGATATAATAAACATACACACTTGTACCCATTCTTATGGTGTAAATTGTTGATGAGATTCTTGTTAAAAATTTTATACCAATCATCTTGTCCACGTGTTATTATAACCAACACCGTTTCAGTAATAATATAATCTTTACTTCTGATCTCTTACCTTAACTCCTTCCCACTAACAGGAGAAGATCGAAAAGCTAGAAGAGGACAAGAAGCGAAGACTCCAACTTTACGTGTTCGTCTCAAGATGTATAGCACACCCCTTCAACGCAAAACAGCCAACGGACATGACCAGGAGGCATACTAAGCTCACGCCACATCAGCTGGAGACAATACAAGCGAGGTTCCAGGTAAAAATAAAGCTTCTCTGGCTTAGCGACCCAACGTGGATCTGATGTCCAAATGCATAAGGCAATTTGACTTGAGACAGATTTTTTAAAGGAAGTTTCCATAGATAGTAAAACGCTCTTTTAATTAGTAGTTATAGTCAATGAACCTTAATATATAGATTAAAAGCCAAATAACCCCACGATTAGCCACAACCAAAATTCCAAAATTCTTCCGCAGGCGTTCCTCAAAGGCGAGACCCAGATCCTAGCAGACGAAGCTTTCCAGAATGCGGTCCAGTCGTACCACGACGTATTCCTCAAGTCAGAGCGAGTGGAGCAGATGGTTAAATCAGGAGCGTGCTCCCACCATGACTTCCGTGAGGTCTTCAGGAATAACATCGAAAAAAGAGTCAGGTTTGGTGGCGTTGATGTACCATTTTATTTCCTTGCCCCATTCGATTGAATAAAAACGCAAAATTTTCATTAATAGTTTTAATGAAAAGGAAATGGGAAATAGGAAATAATAGTTAACAAGCGCGTTTCAAATATATTATGAGTCGTTGGTATAAAGTTCTACTTCAGTCATTAACATTATTCAATACCTCAGATAGATCTAGTGACAAACATATCAGAAGAATATGTTTGAAATGGCTAATAACAAATTGTTTCGGTGTTGCCAACTCAGTGACGGGTTTTCGGGCTAATTGGTGTTGCAAAAAGAGCTAGATTTTGCCAATCATTTCAAAATAGGGCTAGTAAGTTTTGTTAACCATTTTTTTTTAATCAAAAATTGAATAATCAAACGCACTTAGTGAAAAAAATGCAGCTCAGATGTCTAAGTCCTCATCAGAGGATTCTTTGCCACACAAGATTTTACTTCAACTAAATAATAGTTTTCTAGTTTTGCCGTGTGGTCCCCGGCAGAGTAGAATAGGCCACCCTCACTCTTACCGAGGTGTCGTAAAAGGCGACTAAGGTAAAGCTGCTGGCATGATCATTAGAAAACTCTGCATTTATATCAAAACCCTCGCCAACCAGTCTGCCAAGCGTGGTGAGTATGGCAATTACCCCTCATGTGATTGAGGGAGGCCCGTGCCCCAGCAGTGGGGACTAAAATGGGCTGACGATGATGAAATAATAGTTGAAGTAAAATCTTGCCTAAAAGCTTGACTGTGATATTATTGATTGTTGTGACTGAGCCCTGTCTATTTCGTCAGGGATAGCCTTGCTCAATACAAACTATTTTAGGGCTAAATTTTGGGCTAGGGGATAAATAGTTGTTTTAACGGCTGAATAAGCGTAAACAGGGCTAGATCTAGCCCCGAAGGGGCTACTTTAGGTTACTAATTTACCATTACCATTACCATTTTCCGTAAAATATTTTCATATATTTCAAATATAGTAATTCTCACAACATCTCATACGTTGACCTGATTCGGTACTAAGTAGCTTAAGCACTTGTGTTACAGATATCAGACAACAGAGGAACACAATCTAATAATATTATAAATATATATTAATATTTATAATCAAATAAAAATTCTTCAATCAATGTTAAGTTATTCACTTCAACAATACTTATTAGTTTAAATGGTTCATTTACTTTTGACAAATTATTCTCATTTACAGAGGATTATGCATAAATATTTATTAATGATATTAATTAATTCCCTCTCCTTACCCACCAAATGTTGCAGGTCTTTACCAGAAATCGACGGATTAAGTAAAGAGACAGTCCTAACTTCCTGGCTTGCAAAGTTTGATTGTATTATGAAAGGAACAGGTGAGTTCTTACTTACTAACTCACTTACTGTACGGGCCGATGCTAGACTAAAAGCAAACTGTGTGGATGGTTATAAAAGTTTTAGTTTATAATTGAATTGGGCTCGCGTTGGATAGTCCAAGTTAGCCTATCGTTCTTGGAAGAATCTGCAATTTATAAGACAGGAGTTCTTTAGTTAATTATGAAGTTCTCTGCATCTTAAGTTAAAAGATATGAACCGCAAAGTCTAACTAAATATGTTTTATTAAAAGGATTTTGAATTTGATACCTATATAAAAAATTGTTTTAAATTACTGATCTTCTAAAATTAACAAGTGTTCAAAAGTGGTCAAAGTTGACCAGACCAATTCAAACTATAGGTACTTATAAACGAAATCTTGTATACTTACCTTGCAAAATTGAATGCTTACTTTAGCAATAATGTGTACTACTGAACAGTTTATTTTATTTTTGCCTGTATTTTTGATCTAATTTGATATACTAGGACTTTATTCTTTATTTTAAGTCATAGAGAGTTTGGGCATAAAACGACTTAAAAATGATGCTGTTTGAATATTTTCCGAAAATGTCTGAAATTGTGATGTCGTTGTTATACTTGTAGGTATCTAAATAAACTGCAGAATTCACATTATTACTAATATCGAAAAAAACCGAGCACAGTTTGCCAATCCAATAGGTCTAGCTGACGCCCAAACGAATGTCCCTTTGAAGGAAAGTCGAAAGCATGCTGCAATGTGTGTTAAAGCATCGTAAAGCTTGGGCCTTTGAATGTGTGTGACAAAATATCAGTGTGCTCAGTAGTCGATGTTCGATGGTCATACATGGAACTCTGCTCAGAAGACTCTATGTACATATATACAAACATGTTAATCCTTTACATATTAATTCATGTAACTCTAACTGCATTGGTGTTGATTTAAAAATGTTGGACCATGATTGAGAATGGTACTAGAAATGACATTGTAACAGGGTTTTCAAATTGGCCAGTTTCTGTAAATTTTCTGGGTAGGAATATCAAAATTATAACTTTAACTCCTAGAAATGTTGCAATATCATACCTATGTATAAAGTTTGATGGTTATTTCTATCATTTAACAACTACTCGTAATACTAGCTATTCCAAATAGAGAAACTTTAGTAATAATTTCTTTACTTGAAAGATAACCATTAATCTTGATTTAAATTGAATGTTGCTATCACAGAATGTAGCAGGAATATATATTAATCAGTAGCGGATATATGTTAATGAACTCATTCACAAAGATACAACAAAGTCACACTGATACTTTAGCAAGTTTCTTAAGTAATTGCCCTAATACACTAAACCCCAATAATTTTCAAAATAATTTTGTGAGTTTGTATAGCATAGCACCACTTCTGATTTTTACGGAGTTATATGTTTACGGAACTACGTGTCGCCTGCATCTCTCTCACTGTCTGTGTTTCTTTCCCTTTCTGTCACAACATGTCTCTCTCACACACCCCTACAGGAATAACAGGTATCACTCGGTTCATGATTTCCTAGTTTCTTCATTATGTATGCTTCTGTCTTGTGCTATTGCTTGTTTGGTGTTAGCGTTGCAATGCCTATGTCGTTTTTTTACAGATCTCTTTTTATATTGTATCCTTCATATTCATAAATGTTACGAATTTCATTACAAATTTTATCCTAATTGTGTGTTATTGAGATTGTGTGTTACTTCAATTCAACGTTAAATGTTTAGTATTTTATGGATATGAGGGACTAAACAATTTACATCAGTGTTGTACAGATTCGATACAATCACTAATCCTGTACAATAAAGAATTATCCCCTTTTTTTAACACAAAGTTAATAGTTTAAGGAAAAACTTTATTCAACTTTTAAAGTGAGTAACTTACTCACAAAAGCGGATTGCAAGCAAAGCAACACATGTTTTTTCTTTTTTGAAGTTTATTTCAAATTGTAGATTTTTTTGGGCTATTTTTGAGAAGGTTATATATAGCATTTTGAAATCAACGGTAAGTAAGCTTACTATGATGATAAAATTTCCGATCAGAAATGCATGTTTCTTTTAATAAATTAATTTCTTTAAAATACAAAGCTGCTCTACACACTTTGGTATAATTGAAACTAACTTATTACTCTTTGAACTGTATTAAAATATCACGTTTATTTAGATACACATTTAAATTTTTAACTCACATTTAGTCAACGTCCTTAAAATCACAGTACCTAGTACACATTTTATACTAAGCAAAAGCTTCAAGAGCTTGTTTCATAATTATAAAATTAAAATTATGTATAATTCACAGATTAACATAAGTTTATATCTGTTCAAAGAAATTATCATGTTTATCATTTCTGTGTGGAAATTTTGAATAAGTACTTTTTGATCAATATTTATGAACGGTATTAATAATGCAGAGTTGATTTTCGCATAAGTTTGTTGTATATACTTATTTCTGGACATTTCGGTTACGTTACAACAGGCGTGATTTTAAAAAGCACTTATCAACTTTGCCTTAATCCTCAGGTCCAATGTTAATAGATAACATAACCCGGAAATCGTTATCATCACAACAAGTCACATATCAGCTTAGCAGCCTCTTTTGCATATTTCAATGCGTTTTTTTGTCTAAAAAGACATTCGTTTTTTGTTATAAATATGTCATATTTTCTAGGAAGACTAAAATCTCATGATACGATAGCCTCTGATTGAGTTAATTTATCTAATAGGCAGATAAAGAACTGATTTGAATCTTCTTTTAACTCACTGCTGACTAATTCTGGAAGCGTAGTATGGGACGCCCTGCCTGCCACTGATTAAACTCGTAATGGAAACTACTGGGAACCCAATTCTCGTGCAGTCGACATAGAAGTCGAATGAGAAATTTGTATTTTACATACATTCATTTCTTTACTTACAGCTCTCTACATTACATTTCTCTTGCTTGCCATCAGGCTGAGGAGAGCCAACATACTGTGTCACTGTGAAAAGAAAAACATATTGAAGTCGAATTTAGAGATTTCAAACATTCCTCCAAACAAAACTCTATATTGACTTTCATGTCAAGTGCTCGAGAATAGGCCTTCTGGCAGTATAGTAATGAACGCTTACGCAAGGCGTATTACATCCTAAATAAAATATTTTTAAAATAAACGGACAAGCTTTTGACCTTGATAGATAGCTCACTGTACATAAAATATAGAAAGCAAACAAACCAATCTGTTACTAATAGGTAATGTAAAGCATAAAACAGTAACACCAGTTGATAGAGTCCAGAATCTAAGCAATCTATTAACAACACATTACGTAAAGCACAAAGAAGCAGAACCAGAACTATATAAGAAAATATTGAAAGAAATTTCAACTTGAACAGGCATACCCGGAGACGACGAGTCGAAGAGGCCCTCCAGGGCTCAGCAGCAGAGCTTGAACGCGGAATGCATCCTCAGCAAGGAGCAACTCTACGACATGTTCCAGCAGATTTTGGGAGTCAAGAAGTTTGAGCACCAGCTTCTATTTAACGCATTATTGGTAAGTAGCGATCTTCTGCTATAGAACCGACGACTTGGAGAAGACGGAGAGTGGAGACCGCGATTTGGCAAGCGTAGTACAGCACGCCCTGCCATTTTTACTAAGGAGGACTGCTGACATGCTTCAAGTGCTTCAAATATTGAAATGAACCTTATCATTTAGAACGACTCCTTTTTACATCGTTATCAATCACATCTCTGATACTAGGGCCTGTCTAAACTATAACCATACATTAATAATCCAATTAATGCATTTTTGCATATCATAGACGAAAATATAATTGATGAACTTGTTTGTAATTTACAGCTGGATTCAGCAGATGAACAAGCGGCAGCGATCAGAAGAGAACTTGACGGGAGAATGCAGAAAGTCAACGAAATGGAAAAGGTACAAAATTAAATAGATTGAGTAATACTGAACCCAGTAATGTTAAAATAACAATAATAAAATTATTTATTCAACGTCAAACATATACACGAAATAAGAATTTGAAACAGAAAAAAAAAAACATTAGAATGGCACTGAATTGGGCTCCACTCAGCATAGGACATGGTGTCTAGGGACGCTGGTCTTCCGTGGGATCCAACCAGAGATAATAAAAAATATATTTCACAAAACATTAGTAAAAATCTAGCGGGCAGTAATGATGGTGTCACTAATAGATTGAGGTTTTTTTATTGGTCTCTATTAATTAAAACTTAGAATTTTCTATTCTTATCTATATGGATACGATTAAAATACCAGCTGAATATACGCGCAGCACGTAGTAATTTGAAAAAGAAAAGTGTACTTTATTTGTTATGTATGTATGTTAGACTGTAAGGTATTTATCAAAAGGGTCGATGAAAAATTTTTGAATGTATCTTGTTGCCTGAAATAATTTATAATAAGCTTCACCAACTTTGTTTTTTATATATATATATATATATATATATATATATATATATATATATATATATATATATATATATATATATATATATATATATATATATATATATATATATATATATATATATATATATATATATATTAAATGGGTTTGCACTTGACCTCATCTCACCTGATGGAAAGTGACAAAAAGGTCTAACATGTAGCGTGCTTACCCAGTAGAAGCCTATTCACTCTTGACCTAAAGACACCCAAATTGTAGCTCTCTGGGAATACAGAAGCCGGCAAGTTGTTCCATTCCTTAGCTGTTAGCTCTACATAAAGACCTACCATGTAAGAGAAGAGAAGAGGAATTTCTATTACCTATGAAGGTAGTTTTTGACCTAGTGGCGAAGCAAATTTTTTTGTAAACAAGTAAAATGTCTTAATAGAACCGCAAGTTGATGCCCAAATTCGTCCTGAAAGAAATGGAGTCTCTCTACATCGAAGAATTGAAGTCTTCAATCAACCTGTTGATGGCCAATTTGGAGTCTCTACCCGTGTCCAAGGGGGGCGCCGATTCCAAATACGGCCTTCACAAAATCAAGCGGTATAATCACAGGTCAGTGTCTGCAGGTCACATTTGAGAAATTAGGCTAGTTATTTTTACCTAAGTCTATAAACTTTGAAATAATTGAGTCATCAAACCGTGATATGGAATATTCAGGACTGGACCAATAAAACTAGTACAAAATATTGTAATAAACTCGCAGCGTAAAATCTTCGTATTTTTACCGATAAGATCTCCTATATTGTACAACAACAAAATAAATAACATTTTGGTGTATGAAAAAATCTCTTTAATAAATGTGTCAAGCCCAAACGAACTACAAACATGCTATGGATTTTAATAATTTAAGCATAATATGTTGATGGCTCACTAATAGTAACTAGCTTTGGTTAAAATATAATGTCCAATCATGTATAAGAAAAAAATGCTGAATGACATTGTCTGTGAGTTAGCCAAGGTCGAAAAACCAATTAAACTTGCTTTCAAGTCGACCGTGTTTATATATTTCAGAGTATTACATAAAATTATATCTTTTTGGTATTACTAATAAATATGCCTGATAAGTTTATTAAAAAAAAAGTATTAAGCATGGTTTGATGAGCCAATAATTAACCACATTCTAAACTAAAAGATTTTAAATCAAATATGAATGAAGATAAGTACGTAAAAAACAAACTGGTAAAAAACCAAACTCGATCATCATTTTTGATAGGATTTATCAGCATGAGTAATTAAATTGATGATGGTTGATAAATTGGTCAAAGCTTGGTGTTGGATTACGTTTGATGTTGTGTCCAAAGCTTTACGTTTATCACTATTTTGTGTGTTCAATGTTACAAGCTTTGTTATTCTACTTGTGATGATTATTTCTTCATTAACATTATTATTAATATTGGAATATAATTTATTAATTTGTTATCCTTTGATATTAGATCCAACAATTCTAATTCCAATTTAATTGTCATAATAATCATCACTAGTTTATTTTCAATCAATGTTGAGCCACTAGTAGGAAACTACACTTTAAATGAATCAGGTACATATTCATCCAAAATTTAACTTTTATGTTTTTTCCTACTTATTTATGTGAACGTCGAAATTTAATTCTGGATTTGCGGAAATGTTACAATTGAAAATTTTCCAGGGTGTTTATTTCTCTACTGTCTGTGTTCTTTGAGTTTTCTCTTGCACCTAGACTGTTTGTGTTCTTTGGACTGGATGTAGCATCAGATTCATACTCTACAAAGCATGAAAATCGTGACTACATACATGAATACGAAACATTAGTACGTTACATTACATGATCAAAGAATAGCTACAATCAGGGCCTGATTCCTGTCAAAGATTAGAAGACGAATTCTTTGAAAGGATACAAAAAAACAGATAAATGATTTCCTGACAAAATCAAACGATTTTAGTAAGAACATTAGTTAAATATCAAAAATATATCTAATGGGGTTACCGAATTGTGTGTAAATCAGGCCTTGATCGTAATAGCCAAGATGTCCATCCAGGTCCACGACCATTTTACACTTGTTCATTTTCTAATTTGGTTTTTTGCCCCTGGCACATAACTGGACAAAAGGAAGTACAAGTAATGAGTACAAAATTGATAATTGCGCACGAGTTTAGAGTCTTGTGTAGCCGGACCCTACACCTGGCCTGAGAAAACCTATTTTTGATCCGAATGTTGTCATCGTTTAGACCACCGTAGACTTTAGAGTAACAGTAACTTAGCATAGTGCTAACCATCCAAAGTAGATCCATGTGGTCTTTTCATGTACAGAAAAGCGAAATATGACAACACAGGATTACAAGGCTTCCACAACACTGCCTAAAGATTTTTATAAGCTTACTTTTGATAATGTAGATGAGGATTTTATAAATATAGTACAAGCTAAAATACACATGAGCCAGATAGCTTAGCAAGTATAGAGTAAAATTGTAGATGAAGTTGCGTACTTGATGATTTAGATAATTTTGTAAGAAGAGCTTAAACAACAGGCTTGAGATACATCACTGCTTACTTACTCCTCTTTTCTTTCGTTGACTATCTTTTATTTGATTATATTTTCCTCTGATACTTTCTAGAAATAAATTAGGATTCGATAAGGAAAACTCGCTTCGAGCTTAAGACGGGCTTTGCTTTATAAACACATTTATTTATGTAATATGTTTCGTCACTGATTTAAATAGATAAGATTAATATTATTAACAGCAATTATTTCCATTCATCACCATTTTATTAAACACAATTAACTAACACATTATCTAATTAGCATAAAAATCAAAGTCAATGAGATAATTTAAATATTTTTATGTCCCTTGTACTTGTACAAGTCTTGTATATTTATTACCTTTAATATGTTTTGTAATATTCCAAAATTATTTGTGAAAATATCTCATGGAATTTGATCTGTAGAAATATTTGTATTCAGCAAAAACTTTGTAATATTTCCCTTTGCCATGCTTAATCATTCTTGGTATCGGTGATGGTTCAATTTGTATGCCACCTTGTGTCCATTAAAATAAATGTCTCACAAACCAATTGCTTGGGGGTATCATCTGTCCTGTATTTTAAAATAATTGACATTCCCGAGTATATGTTTGAATCCCTTAACTACATGCGTAATATTTGCCATGACCTTGTGATGTGCTAAATTTGGCTCATTATCATTTATCATTTTGATATCTTGTTCATTGAATTCAATATCTTTAACTTTATAAATGTTTGTAAAACTTCGATGTTTAACATGCCTTCTAATACTTACTTTGCACACAAATGTAATTGTCTTTACTAAATTTGCTTCTAAAATTGTGTTTATGTCAATAATTTTCATATAAATATTGAATAAATTAATAAATGTTTGTGTGACTTTTGGACATTTGATGAAAATATTTGTAAAAATTGATGAACAAAATTCTGTAAAAATTGGCAATTGGTGGTGGGTGATTCTTGGTTGTGGTGATCAGATCGAACGCGGGACCCGACCCGAGCCCAAGGCTGAGTAAGCAGCTATGTTTCAGATCCCAAGGGTCTCTGGCCAACAAGCTGACAGGGGAGGGCGACAGCGGAGACGTCGACACGCAATTGACGAAAATGGACGTTGTGTTGACGTTCCAGATAGAGGTAATGGGGTACAGATACCAGTGTATGAAATATACAGAAAATAATTATATTAAAGGTTTTTAAATAGCAAAGAATAATATAATTATCTTACAAAAGATGAAAATAGGAAAATACAATAACTAAACTTGGAATTAAAATTTAACATTATATCTGTGATTTAACTTAAATTAAATAAATTGAAAGAAGTTGAATCAAAGTAGGTCTCTGTGTCCTAATCGTGATGGAAAATTTGGCTGGCGAACATGAGTATGTATGTTAAGACACTGCAAAGAAAAATCTGTCACAGAAGGAAAATCCTAATTTCTGGAAAGAAAAGTTGAACCAAAAACTTGGAGCTAATTAATTCAATTTTCTCACAAAAGTAAATTAAAATTTAAGTCTCAGGAGAAATAATTAACTATATAAGTGACAACTTTCTAATGTAACACCAAGTGAGCAAGCAAGAAACAAAATTTAAAAAGAGTACGTCATTTAAGTTAATAAAGAGGATTCAAGTTGCTGAGTTTCTGCAAAACTAACTTTGGTTACTAACCCTAACTTATATTACCCTAACTTATGTTTTTTTATCAGTTTATTAAACTATTTTGTAAGTTACAGGATATCAACACAATAAATTCAATCATGTTGAGATGAATTATGTTGTAGGTGGTTGTAATGGAAGTAAAAGGTCTAAAATCGTTAGCGCCCAACAGAATAGTGTATTGTACTATGGAGGTGGAAGGTGGTGACAAACTGCAGACAGACCAAGCTGAAGCTTCTAAGCCCATGTGAGTAGAAGAAAAAAGTTTTGCTGTAGTTGAATTTAAAAGAAAAAGAAAAAAATATTTGCTGATCCTAAGATATTACTACATAACAGATAGTCACAGAACAAAAAACACTGCGCTACTTAGACAATTTAAACAAAAATATAGTCATTTTGTTTAAATAACAGGTGGGATACACAAGGTGACTTCAGCACAACACAACCCTTACCAGCAGTCAAGGTCAAACTGTACACAGAAAACCCCGGTGTCTTGGCTTTAGAAGACAAGGAACTTGGGAAAGTAGTTCTAAGGCCCACGCCTTTATCAAGTAAGGTACGTCAATCTTCATCAAGCCCGTCGGTCATTAATATGACTTGTACGAACCTAAGCAACCTCCGTAGATTTACAGATTGGTTGACGGAATTGCCCCAATCAAAGATATCTTTTTATCTTTGATACTTACCTTCTTCCTTTCTTTCTTAGTACCTACCTTAAGTTACCAGACATCATCATGATCTACTGGTTAATTTTATCACTCATTTTTATCTGTCTCTTTATTAATTTTATTTTTGGAAAATGAATTAAATCAATTTATTGTTCATCGTTTTCAGGTACCAGAATGGCATCGAATGACAGTGCCTAAAAATTTGCCAGATCAGGATTTGAGGATCAAAATTGCATGTAGAATGGACAAACCTTTAAATATGAAACATTGTGGGTGAGTTACACTTATAGGTTTTCTTTTCTAAATTTTTCATACTTTTTCGTAAAAGGTAGTTCAATTTATATTACAATCTGCATTGACTTAAAAAAAAGGATGAGACCAATTTATGTCAACGTAAGAAACATAAAAGATCCTACTCTTTTTACTTGAAACCTGAAAAGACGTTGCTGTTGGAAATATTTTAAACATTTTTGAACATACAATAATGAATCTGATATCTTGTCATTCCAGCTACCTCCACATGATAGGCAAGAACGTTTGGCGCAAATGGAAGCGTAGATACATGGTCCTTGTACAAGTGAGCCAATACACATTCGCCCTGTGCTCGTACAAGGACAAGAAGTCGGAGCCAGCTGAGATGATGCAGCTCGACGGATTCACTGTAGACTACATCGAGCTGTCCAGTGGTATGATGCTTCTCTCTTGTTCAGATTTTGTTACTATGGATTGAAGTATCCTATACAAAAAAGTAGTACCTACTTGATTAGGTAGTTGAAAAAACATTTTAAGAAGCGGGTCAAAGGACATCCTATTTTGTGGTCCAGATAAAAAAAATTGCTGTATTCTGTAGGACTTTCCCTCCTGAATATTTATTACTATGGCACCAAAGTTGTCGGGTCATTACCATTGGTTTTCTTTGGTTAACTAACAAAATATTATTTTTGTATGCTAAATCTTGACATTAGGGAGACAACTCCTAACAGAATACAGCAAAATTTTATTTTGGCCGTCGCTTTTATATATGAACCAAAAATATATGAAAATGCGAGGATCTCCTTTGACACCATGATTCTGAATGAACTAACCCTAAAAATAACCTGGAAAAGATTTTAAAGACGATATAAAATCATCCTCTTTTATTTGATGAAACAAAGAGAATCCTGATTGAAGCCAAGATCTTATTACTGGATAATATAATCCAAGACAAGGGCTTTCGCACGTCTCTGTGCCTTTGTCTCTAAGTAAAGAATATTTAAAAAAATGGTGACAACTACTTATCTACTTGTGAATAATCAATTAAATCCACGGCCGCTGTTTGATAGACTGTGAAATATAAAGATTGTATAAATTCACTAGCATTTTTTCCCTCTGGTAATTTGAGCTACACCCTACAAACAGAACATTATTGGAACACCCAAAACATCGCCTTCGTCACTTTATCGAGGATTAGAACCTTCAGCAATTATAATATCAAGAATATTGTCAACAATATTTCCGAATTCATCAAACGTGTTTATTTTTATATTTAGCAATGTTAAGTTGCTATATATTTTAGATACAATTTCAACATCTTTCTAATGGTTTTATTACGTTTCTCTAATTTTGCAGCTCAGCTCATTGTAGGACAAGGTAAGAGCAAGCAAATAGGTAAGAATAAATGTTTTAACTTTTTGTAGGAGTAGGCAGTAGAGGTAAATAGATCTTTCATACTTCCATTAGGACAGCTATGATATTAGAGAGAAAATCGGACAAGACAAGCTTTCTAGAGCCATATATCGCCGCGCTGGCATTACCAAAAAAGTTGAAAAATCAATGTTCAGATAAGAAATTCTAAATTAACAGCCTCTTGTTTATTTTTGAACGCTTTTTAAGATTTTTTTAATTTTCGTGTGTGCACTCAATTTTATTATGCACTTGATGTTTTTACTCTTCCTTTTGTGATTATTAAAATATTATCACAAAAGATTACAGGTTTTGTTTCTGGACACACTTTGAAAGGTGAAAAAGTGATTTATTTCTTTTGAACATTTTGGTGATATTTCTCGTTCATATATTGAAATCAAACATTTTACTTGAGATGTCTTCTTATATCCAATTTAATAAATTCCGATAATTTTGAAGATGCAAATCTATATAATACACGTATTAGTATTTTGGTTATCGAAATCAAAGATACCAAATACAATTTAAAACGATTTTACAGCATAAGTTAGTATAAATACTGATGGTGTACAAACATTTAGTTTGAAGTCATCATCACATAATGCTTAGTATAAATTCGACTTAGCGCGAACATTAAGATCTTCAGCTACTTAGGCATCCTTCATGGAACATGAAAAGTAGTTGCCTAAACATGGACATATCACCATTAGCTAAAATGGCCTGATGAGATGAATTTGATTCTTAATAACTAGCCTTCATAACTCATGGGAATGTAAACTTTAAATTCAGAGCTGGAGGGTGCAAAATACTTCATGAACGCAGTGAGAGACGGGGAGTCTGTGTTAATGGGTGTGACAGATGAAAATGAGTGTCACCTTTGGGTCATGGCATTGTACAGAGCGACGGGACAGAGTCATAAACCCACACCGCCAACGACCTCGGATACTCACCATAAAATTATGGGAGGTAAGCCATGCTTGCATTAAAATACTGGTAAAAAAATGTCTGGAGCTTGAGTCTTTTATAATCTTGGAAGAGGATACAAATAATGAGTAGCACATAAAATGTGAAAGAGAAAATTATGAGTTTTCAAAAAGTGACGACACGAATTCATATACATTGTTAACAATTCACAGTTCTAAAAGAAACTATGGAAAAAGTAGTCTAAAAAATTTGGTTAAAACTTACATTCAATGATTGGACTCGTATTTAAGTGTATAATACCATTTAGAACACTTAATAGTATTATACACTTAAATACGAGTCCAATCATTCTTTATATAATTCTTTATATACATCTTCATAACTAACAACTTATGAAGATGTATATAAAGATGAAACCAACGGTAATTTTTATGATATCAAAGACAAATCACCACATTTAAAAACAACATCGTATTAAAATTATGCTCATCTTTCAGATGCCGATAAAGCACGCAAACATGGCATGGAGGACTACATCCAAGCGGATCCTTGTCAGTTTGACCATCATCAATTATTCTCGACGTTACAGTCATTGACGTTAAAGTATCGACTCGTGGACCCATATTGTTCTTTGGTAATTGTTATGAAACTCATAGTCTTGCAGCAAGATGAACTGGCCATTTTATTATATTATAGGCAGCAGACGGATCACCCGGAGATAAGCGATTGTCGCGACCCGCAACACCAGTGGAGTCATAACTGCGCAGCCACTTCTACTTACGTTATTCAGTGGTCCATTGGTATGGCATACCATACCAATACCATGGGAATGTCCCGTTAGTTTCTCGAACATTAGTCTCATTGTAACGGGTTCATGACTCTCTTGAGACGTATACATACTGAACTTTTTGAAATTCTCAATAAATATTCGTGTATTATTCAACAGTCATCAGTTAAAGCAACTTTTAGTTATTGATGATGGACTTGCTCTTGGCTTCACACTGAACTCTAGAGGTTTAGATGAAATTCACAATGTAGTAAGTTTGCCCAGAAGTAGCCTATTTGCTCTGACTTTAAAAATATTGAGGATGTAGTCATTGGGAACTCTCAATCAATCCATCCATCTTCTTTCAGGGTTGGTTCTCTCCTGGCCAAGTATTCGTACTAGACGAGTACTGCGCCAGGTATGGAGTGCGAGGGTGCTACCGCCACCTCTGTTACCTCTCTGATCTCTTAGACGTGGCGGAGAGTGGTCAGCAGACGGTGGACCCGACTTTGATGCATTACTCATTCGCATTTTGCGCCAGCCATGTCCATGGTAACAGGTGGGTACAGCTTAGTTAATTTGTAAAATAATTTGTAATTTGTAAAATTTTGTCATAGGATGCAATGGGAACTAGTGTCAAATATCCGCTAGATGGAGAAGTATAAAGCTGAGTTCCATCTACAAGGTGATCGGTCTTTTTGAACTTGATAATGTCAAATTGACGAACGAACAATCAATATTGCAGAAGTTGGATCCAAGAAGGTTATAGATACTTTGTGGTTGGACCTCAGTCTAATAGTAATGCAATCAAGTGGATTTTTTCACTCGCGAATTTTAAAAGGTTCTTCATCGCAGTCTGTCATTCCTGGTTGCCTTGAAACCAAGAATGAGAGACTCGGAGCCCAGGCCTCGGTTAAACTATAATCCAGGGTTTGGTAATTACTATGAAGTGACTGCCGTCTGACCTTCGCATCTCTTAGAGAGGGATGTCAGACCAAATGAGTCATGGTGAAGTAAGTGAATAGAAATTTAAATGAACAATGCCTGTTCAGTAGAGTACATGTAGATGAAGTAGAATAAAACAACTAATGATGATTCGGAAGTAGAAGACCAACTAATTAAAAACATAGTTAATTTTAACATTGGTATTTTTCAAACAATAAGCTTTTAGTTGAAGGAAGTAGAAGACCAACTAAGTAAAGAAATAGATAATTTTAAAATTGAAACAATACACTGTAAATTGAAGATTCTGTATAATATTCGTACCATTATAAATACTAGTGTAACATAGCAAAATACTTATAATATAACATGAATGACCCTTAGAATATTAGAAACCTACGTGTTTAAAAGTTAGTTATTGATGTCCTAAATCTGTAATATATTGGATGTTCTCTGAATGCATTAATGGTTAGTAAAGCAACTGAGTTTGATAAAAAAAATATTGGGGTGTGCAAGAAAAAAAATGTTCTAAATTTTTAATTCTAAGTTTTATTTTGTATCATTTGATTCAATATTTGATTGGTTGCTGATTTTATTATTTCTTATAATTTAAATTTTTTGTCATTTTTTTCTTTATTTCTTGATTTCTAAAATCAAGAAATAAAGAAAAAAAATCAATCAATTGTAAATTCAATTGTAGAAACAATAAGTGCATAATGTAATACAATGTTCAACACTTAATTTCAATGCTAAATTATCTTATTATTCAATTAATATCATACAACATACATTTAAATGACAAAATTAACTTGTTAAAAACACCAAACACTTTCGCGATGCAATATATACCTGCTACCATATATCAATTATTTAAAATGCCATAAATTGTCTGTTTGTCTGTTTGTTGTTCGTGCTTATCTCGGAAACTACAAAAAGGATTATCAAACTCAGTTCCTTGCATATGTGTCTCACACCAGCCTCACCGCACCATGTCAGTGTAACGCTTTCGACTGACCTAGACCCTCGTCTACCGTAACTTGCCCTATATCTACTGCGTTTATCTCTAAATGTGCTTTTATAACTCTGTACCTTTGCTTAACCTTATTAATATTTTCTATCTCCGGACTTGTGGGGTTAGCAAAATCCTTAGTATTAATAGCAGTAACAAAGTTTTCAGTGGTCAATAATTTATTTTTGACTAAGAGTGATCTAAGTTTATTGAAGTCAATTTACTTATTTTCAAAGTTTGTAACTCATACCACCCGTTACAATGAGACTACTTAATTTCAAAAATATATTTCTCATTTTCACCAGTAATTAGCTATTATTTCCAATGAATCAACAGGTGGAAATAGTAATTACTTAGATGATGCTTTTAGGAATATCCTATCAGCCATTTTCGACCTTCCACTGCTCAACATAGGCCTCTCCCAATGACTTTCAGATTGGCCGGTTTGATGTGGCCTGCATCCTGCAAATTCCTGAAATCTTTAGCAGGTCGTCTGTCCACCTTGTAGGTGTCCTACGCTGCGCTTAATTTTTGACCTTTCTGCCTCATCGACCGTCAGTTGGACAAGCTATGTGGGCTATGTTACCCGCCCACTTTCGACTTCAGCCCACTAACACGTGACCGTCGTGCTATGTCGGTGTCTTTTGTTCGTTTACGGAACTCCTAATATCTGATTTGTTCTCGCCAATTAAATGAATTCGTCTATATGAACCTTCGCTAAATTTTCCTCATTTGAAACAATGATAATGACTTATAAATTTAAATCACTCGCTCCAAACAAACTCGAAAGCTAACCCCCCTGTCTACCTAACTCCCGCTTGTGCCCTTACTAGAATAAGCTCCACGGTCGAAGTGGTTCACAGTACTGCCACGTTGCCTGGCAGGCCCGATGGAGTGGGCAGCATCACGGTGCAGGAGAAGGAGAAGTTCGCAGAGATCAAGGAACGGTTGAAGGCGCTGCTGCAGCATCAGATAACGAACTTCAGATATGCGTTCCCGTTTGGAAGGCCGGAGGGCGCGTTGAAGGTAGATTTGAGGTAGACCTAAAAGGTCGTATTCAAACAAATGGATAGTCAACCCTGAATACTATTTGATCTGAATATATTATAGAGTTGTTTGATTGTCATTATTATGATTGTAACAGTAAATTATTTAGGTAGAATGATCATCGCTTATTATCAACAGCTGAGATAACAGAAAAATATAACCAAATCTCCTGTCTTTACAAGAAATAAATACCTTATGAGTAAGCTATGCTAAGCTAAAAGCAATTGACACTGAAATAGATAGTATTTAGTCATAAATGGACTTAAGCTACAAAGGACATAATAATGGGAATTTGAATCAATTCATTGTCCAGTAAACTCTAGATAAAAAAAACAATTTGATATAAACTTTTGCAATAAATATTACATTATTTTCAGGCGACTCTATCTCTCTTAGAGCGAGTACTAATGAAGGACGTAGTGACCCCTGTAGCGCCTGAGGAAGTAAGAGCCATGATACAGACTAGTCTGGAGAATGCGGCTCTATTGAACTACACGCAACTTAGTCAAAAGGCTAACATTGAAGGTAAGCACTAAAACATTTCTAATGATACTATTAATAAAGAGGTAAATTGAACAACGACAAGGTTTATGAGTAAATAGAAAATCCAATACACTTGCGAGATGCAGTCGACACTCAGCGCCTTCTTTTGATACATGATGGAAATAATACACTCCGTAGCATTGAGCGCCGCGCAAATCTAAAAGCTTTTTGATCGTTAGGATACACATTGCTAATTTTGAGATTAGTCCAATTAGACGTCAAAAATTTAGCAGATTACAACTTTCAATATACGACCTCTCGGTCAGATTAAAGTTGTACTATGACTGTCTTATTGTTATTTGAAGTACTAAAAGTTCAAATTACAATACAAAAGCCATATTACAAAATTAAAGTCGCTAATTTTCTAACCACATTATATTTCCAGAGGATCTAAGAGGAGAAACCATGGTAACGCCAGCAAAAAAGTTGGAGGACCTCATACATTTAGCCGAGTTGTGTGTAGATCTGCTGCAGCAGAACGAAGAGCATTACGCAGAGGTAAACTAGATAGCCGTAGAAGATTTTAGAAAACAGATCGAAGCAAATTTTGGAGCAACCTATGTAAAAGTACAGGAGAGAAAACTTTTCCAAGTCGAAGTAAACAATGACAAATGTTTAAAAGCGAATGTTGCTCCAAAATATTGAATCAATGATGATTATGTCGGTCTTAAATGTCGTGATTTCTGTTTTAACAGAATCTTTTCAGAGATGTTATATTCCTCAAATTTTCACATAAAATTAGGAACATTTTTCAAAATTTTGTCTAATGGTTTGTCAATATATGTCTCTTAAAACGTTCTGTTCAATTGGTCAATGTTCACTGGAATAGCACCCTACTATCCTATCGCTATTATTGTGGGGAATGATGAGGCCTTATATTTATTTTCCATAGCTTGGACATAAAAAATATTTAACCAAACCTGTTAAGAATTTTAACTTTATCAAAACATATATTTTTATGTCAATCTATGTTATAGTAGCGCAACGAATTTTGAATATCTTTTTGTATCAATTGCTATAGGATAGCCAGGTAACTTAGTAATGAGGGGAGGGAAAAGCTCGGCTGGTCAAAGACTGAGTTAACAACTATCTTATAGATTGAATATATCATTTATTTAATATTTGTTGCATACTCCTCCAATTATATAGAATCCAACCAAAGTATTTTATTTTCCAAACTTATATATTTCATGCTTTGTCGTAAAGTGAATATGCTTATGTAAATGATTCACTTATCGACGTTGGTTGTACGCAAGTACTCTATAAGACTTTTTATATTCCACTTCTATCTTGTCTTTATTTCTCCGCAGGTTTATAACACAAAACCGGATTCTAGCGGTCAACAAAATGTAACTACTCTGATTAACTTTGCTCGGCTGAATCGAATCACTATAAATTGTCAATCGTTCGTTTCACTCGATTCTGGTCATACTTCACTTTGATTGATTTGATCACAAGCCTGAGGAGTAGACTCGTGTCCCAGTAGTTCACGCGCTTGAGCAATCGCTTAGTTGTCATAGAAGTCTGGGACTACGATTGCATGGATTGAGAATAGTCAACTTAGTTATCGCAATCAAAATTAAATTCTCAACTTTTCATTATGGGCTCTTGATTCAAAATTTATCAGAAATCAATTAGATCAGTAAACGAAACATTGGCAGGGTCTTCAGTTGAAACGTCTACAATGAAAAGTGGTTTTCTATGTGCATTCTCAATCAGTCTACTCCATAACTTTTTACGTCCACTACAAACATAAATTACAATTTGAACCTTGTTACACAACATTTTAGGAACAGAACATCGAGCACATTACAAAGAATGATTGCTTCAGTAGAGGCTATTATTTTAGTATCAAAGTAAAGCTTGCACTTGCTCAACATACATTTTTGAAGTGATTCATTCAGACACATAAAGGTTTATCAAAGTTAATGTACATATTCCATACGAGACAACATTAGTATCAGTACTTACACAACTATCTTTTACAGCTTCTCAGCCACTGAATCAGACAAACGTAGATAGAAAGCCTTTGTATTTTGATATTTGGTACGAATTTGTTGCATGGAATCCCCTTTAAGAGATTTTATTAGGTTGATTTAGATTTGTACATTCACAACCAAAATATTTGTAAGATTAGTTTGGTTTGCATAATGAGTTGATAATACTTGCAAATGTTTTGGTATATTAAAAGGTAAGTATTCATTAACTTTAAAATTAATACCATAAATTGAATATTGTTTTACTCAATTAAAGCACAATTTAACTATGATGGGCCCCTTAAATGCTTTGAAATTTATTATATGTCAGACTTCATTTAATAACGTTTGGATAAACAAGAAATCAATCTTGCTCATACCATTATAAATTAAATGTTTATTGATGTTTCCTCTAATTATTAAAACATCATCTATGTACACCACATGAATGCTAAATGTTTTCCTTCCTGCTGTTGGCTGTCCAAATCTGGAAGAAACCTCTTCAGGTGACTCTTCCACCAAATATTAACTGTTCTGTGCAGGCCTTCGCGTGGTTCTCCGAGTTGCTAGTAGAGCATGCTGAGATCTTCTGGGCGCTGTTTGGGGTGGACATGGATCGGGTTTTGGCAGAACAGCCTCCGGACACCTGGGATTCATTCCCGCTGTTCCAGATCTTGAATGATTATCTCAGGACTGATGGTGAGTAATCAAATGAAATATAGGTGACTTTCAAAATTAAGATATATGTTCAAAATCTTTCAATTATGTGAAGTTAAAAGAAATATATAAGACTATAATTTATCTTTCGTAGTAACATAGGTACATTAACATCAATAAAGGAAGAGAACATATTTACTAACTCCAAGTACAATAAACAGCAAAGGACCAAAACCGTCCCTTGTGGAACCCTATTGTTCAGGATGTTATAATTTCTTTTAGATAAAATTTTGTACTGAAATCAAAATCTAAAATTTTCACCGAGGAAGAGTCTCACTACGGAATGAATGGGCTGGTTCAACCAGAGTAATGGCCTCAAATAAATATGACAATCGCGTACCATTAGGTGATCTGTGAGCCTCCATCACATTTTTAGAAATGCAATTTTTAAGTCATTTCTTATCATAAGATTTACCATTGTTCGCAGAAAACCTAAAAGGAGGAAGATTCCATGAGCATCTACGAGACACGTTCGCGCCCCTGGTGGTGCGCTATGTAGACCTCATGGAGTCCTCGATAGCTCAGTCCCTTCACAAAGGGTTTGAGAAGGAGAGATGGGAAATCAAAGGGTGAATATATTTTGAGTTGATTTTTAAGATAGTTTTAAGACTTTTTCATTACACACGACTTAAGAATGATCAAGATATGAGCATTCACTTTTGATTCACGACCTTCCGTTCGGATGGCGAAAGTTGTTATCGGCTGAGCTACCATTTCTCTAATTGATAAAAATGTATGTCTTCCATCAAAATCGTGAAATACATAGGTAGGACCTACCTACTAATATTGGCAATTATTGCTGATTTTCGAAAATTAGTATCATCCTAGACCTCATTGTCGCTTTCCATCAGGTGCGATTGTGGTCAAGCGTTAGCCTATTGACCAAAAAAAAAAGTTTACTGTTTTCCATACAATAGCCTTGCTACGTGCTATTGCGCATCTGCTAATATGATTTTTAAAGTACTAATATTGATTATCGTGCTAAATGGATATTATTATGATTTCGCGTGCTATCGTGATTCGCACGGATTCGTGCTATCGATCATTTTAGCAATCAACTAGCAACTTCAAATAACTTAATTATTACTATTCACGTAATAACATGCACTTTGCTATTGCTAATTATTCTATTACAAGATCCGTTCAGACTTTTCTCTCTACCAGCTGCCATTTGTTTCCATGTACTGAGCTATCACGATATAATAACATTTGCCTCTCTGACCAGAATCTTTAACTTCCCAGAAACGGCTGCGCCACCAGCGAGGAGTTGTTCTGGAAGTTGGACGCGCTGCAGTGCTTCATCAGGGACCTGCACTGGCCTGAGCCGGAGTTCCGGTCACACCTGGAACAGAGGCTGAAGCTGATGGCCAGTGATATGATGGAGACCTGCATTCAGAGGACTGAGGCTTCCTTCCAGGTAGGGATGGATGTAGAAAATAAAGTGTTCAGTCGTGTCAATGGCGATATATATACCCAATAACGCAATGCTGTTTGGAGCCGTAAGCTGAGTGAACCACTCTCTTATTGGATATGCTCACGTCGAGTTGGTACCTACTCGTTTCGTTTAGTCTCCTCATAAGACTAGCTGGCTCTGACCTTTACTCTATTTGATTCATTCAAAACCGAATTCAATTCAAATTTAATTCATTGTGCATTATCTTTAACTTAATTTGCTGCATAGTGTTCATAATTGATTTGAGGCTTCTTTGTGTGTGTTCTTGCTCTCTGCAGTATGTAACCGTATTAATATTTTGAATTGTATCCAGTAGTTTTATTTAAGCCTTGTTGTGAAATGAATTCTATTATTAATTACAAACTGTCCATTATAAGGGGTGAAGGGTTAACAACCTTGAGATATAGGATATTCCTAATTCAGGTGTTAACCCGCCATAGTCCTCACTGTGAGTTCTGTACTGTAACTTTTACGAACTTAAGATTTTTGTTACCTACCCTACATATACTGTATAACGTGTTTGTAATTGTTTTTACAATGTAAAATGTTGATTATGTGAGAATAAACGTTATTATTATTATTATTTGCTAATCTATATGAACAGAACTTACCATCATTAAAAATATTTTACTTTATAATTGTTTTCTCTTTAGTCATGGCTGAAGAAGAGCGTCACCTTCATGTCAACGGACTACATCCTGCCAGCGGAGACTTGTGCGATGGTCAACGTGGCACTGGACGCTAAGAACCAGGCTCTCAAGCTGTGCGCCGTTGAGGGGGTGGATATAGTAAGATATTATAGACTTAAGGGTTAGGGCGTTGATTGATATTACAGATGTGGCCTTATTTATTTATCGCGACTCCAAGATGCTGATAGTAGAGTTTTTTATACATTTGCAATGCCTTCACACGCACGACACGTCCGCTCTCCTCGGACGCTATGAAGCGACGAGATAAGCGGCGTGTCTTCAGCCAGGGTTGCCAACAGTAAAAAATTCAAGAAACAGTTAGACAGCACGTTTGAAATGATTATTTACTCCTCATCAATTTACATTACATTAGAAATAATAAAAAATATTAGTTACTTACGTAATTTTGTTATTTAAATTCTACTTTTATTTTTACTGTGATTATTAGATTTGATACTCCTCTTTGAACTAGATGTAATTGTTAGATTAAAATTTAAGTTGCACATTTAACATATCTTAACTACATACATCTTTATTAAGATTTACATACTTAATTATAGTTTTTTTTATTTACTTAATCAATTTAATCTTCCCCTAGAACAACCTTGTAGAATAACTTTCTCCCTCAATTTAGGCAAAGATCCAAACACTGGCAACCCTGAGCCTCCCCGCACATATTACAAACGCAACCACATACTTTTTACTTAAAATAACCACTTTGCCAATCACAATTTACATAATATATATACATAGTAGGTAACAAGCTAGTGGCGATCAAAATGCATACTTACATTATTCACAACTCAATTACTTACTTTAATACAAACTGTTATATTAGTCGTATTTAATGCCGAATCCCTTTTAATGAATATTACGAAAAACTGTTACTCTTATTAAATAATCTTAAAACAGCTGTTGCCAAGTGGACGTTTTTTACTTTAATCCTTCTGACCATAAACGCATGGGAGGACATTCTTTAATTTTTTTAACATTCCCTTTTTTATAATCAGAGACAATGTAGCTTTTAAACGTAGTAATTATATTCTCTTTGAATTGTAAGAGAATTTTTGAAATAAAATTAGTCTAGGAGCCAATTCTCGTGCTCGTGATATTTTTAATAACATGGCGGTTATCACCTTAATACCATACAAAAACTATGTTTTAGTGATATATTATTACGTAATATTTTGTCATCATACGATATTTATTACTAAAACATTTTTTTTTGTATCGACATCTGCCATGTTTTTTCATATCGAAAATCCCGAGTATTGGGGCTTCAGTTTAGAGGTTTTTTTTACAAATAGGTACAACACATATAGTTGTGTTTCCTTTCATTATCTACACTAAACATGCAAGTTTTTTTTCTCTTCATAGTATGACAACCTATTGTGAGGGCTTCTAAAACGACTCAAATTCCGATGATTTAATCAGTATAGTCAACAACGTCAGCACATAAACATTTTTCTCGTTTTTACACATTTGATCATGCGCAGTGACATATTAAAATAATCACGCTATTCGTGGTATCTTGGTCTCGCGATTTTTTGAATATATGTGATAAAAAGAAAAAAAAATCCTGCTCGTAAAATTTAAACATTCCTTAATAATAAGATTTTTTTTGGAATCATGTCGTTTATACAGGGTTTTCAATTAATTTGAAACCTTTAGCTATTTTAGAACTCGTTTTTATTTGTTGATTGTTTTTAATTGGTCAGATAAAACGATTACATACAGCACCAGACCTATTGTAAATTAAGTACAAATAGATGTCTACGTCAAACAAAGCTGCTGTCTATTCTAAATTTCCAACTTTGGCATTCAAATATCCTCATTATGCCACTTTTAATAAAGCATGGATATTAAAAAAAATGGTACTTACCTACAAACATTTTTTTTGTTGAGGTAATGAAACTTATCTAAGAAACGTCTTAGCAAGATCTTTCAGGTCCCCTATCTAATAGTTGGAAAGGCTCATCTAAGCTTGGAGTTGGTCTCAACCAAGTCCGAGCCGATATAGAAAGAAACAGGATTAAAAGCTAAGAAGATAAGAATAGAAGTGGCCACATACCAACAGCTTCTTAGTCATTTTGTCTCTTTCTAAGCAATAGGTAAAACTCACAAAAATAGTAACATATTAGGCAAAGGGTAGCCTAACTAGCGACACCAATTGATTTAAATTGTTAGCTACTAAAACGCATCTATTTTAAACAATTTCGGGGTTACAATCTCTCGGCAAACACTTTATACTATTTATTAAATAACCATGCACAAATGTTGGGTCCAACGCATGCTCGAAAACATTGATTCACGCCAAAAGGGGCCGCTTTTGGCGTGAATCAATTTTTTCATTGACTTTTCTCGAAAAAAAAACGGACATCTTTGTCGGACGGACAAAATTGGCATCGCTAGTGTGCCCTACCCGTCACCTTAAGATAAGATCTGAGCCAGCAACGAGTTCCATTCCAAAACAAGAGCAACCTTGTACAAACGTAATATGAATGTAATTCCATTAATCGTATACTCTGATCTATAGTCTTGATATTTTAGATCAGAACAAAATGGCGCTGCTTTGAACGCGGCTGAAGAAGAGAACAGGTGGAGAAAAGGCACATCTTTAGTACAAATCGATGCAATAGGTAGTGGGTTTCAATCGGCCGTCGTGGTGGACAGCTGGAGTCTTATTGGTTTTGCCAGATTCGATCTCCAGGTTATTAATGCTTGATAGGAAAATTGGCTGACACTAAGCATTTTTTTTTATTAATAAAACTTAACCATCGTATTTTTCTTCTTCAGAATTACTTTGACTTAAAAAAAAGGGTTAGGTATAAAAACTCCTTTTTTAAGTCCTTAAATGAAACCCTTTTGGTTATTAAAAAAAAACACCTTAAGGCAATCGATACTAGCGCCGCCAAGTGATTTAGATTGATTGTGGCGAATAGGAGATTTTTTTTATAAGTGTGCAACAATTAATTTTTAGAAAATGATTTACAGTTTTTGAGACAAACTCATCATCAGCCCATTTAAGTCCCCACTGCTGGGGCACGGGCCTCCCTCAATCACATGAGGGGTAATTGCCATACTCACCACGCTTGGCAGACGGGTTGGCGAGGGTTTTGATATAAATGCAGAGTTTTCCTTCTCTGGGCGCTGATGATCATGCTAGCAGCTTTACCTTAGTCGCCTTTTACGACACCTTGGTAAGAGTGAGGGTGGCCTATTCTACTCTGCCGGGACCACACGGCTTCGCAAAAATTAATATTGATAAATGCTAAAAGTGGTTACTTTTAGACATAGATTTTATTGCTACCTAATTTTTGGACCTAATAGGGGGGTCACATAAAATGTAAAACATTTCCTTAAATTATTATTGCTCACTTTAAAAAAAATGTCTCCTATTCGCCAATATCAATATAAATAAAGGTGTCGAGTAGCGCACACTAGCGACGCCAATAGATTTCAATTTTTAGCTACTAAACCGAATCTATTTTAAACAATTTCAGGGTAACAACCTCTCGGCAAACACTTATACTATTTATTAAATAACCATGCACAAATGCTAACCCAACATTTGTACGCGAAAAATTGATTCACGCTAAAAGTGGCCGCTTTTGGCGGTAATCAATTTTTCCGTACAAAAACGGACCCAACATTTTGTGCATGGCTATTTAATAAATAGTATACGTGTTTGCAAAGAGGTTGTAACCCCGAAATTGTTTAAAATAGATCCGGTTAGTAGTTAACAATTAAAAACGAATGGTGTCGCTAGTTAGGGCTTCCCTTCGCCTTAACATAACTATATGTATTTAGCTTTTTTCAAAAAATCTTCTTCTAATTCTATAAACTCTTTCTTTTAGGTACAACAAATCCGAATTGTGCACAATAAGTAATTATCCACTTAATGGTAATTTCACTAAACATAGGGGAAAATTTGGCTGATGTTTCTGGCAACACCAACGAATGACGAACCCACTCGCATTAGGTCCCATTTCTTTTCCATTTCACACTTTCATATGGATTGCACCAGCTTAAAGGAAAAGTCGATTAGCAAGGGTACGAAAATCCTGTTATTAACTCGTATAAAAAGGTTATTTGCATTGACAAAGCCAAAGCTTCTAAGTAAATCGAGAAGGTAAAACACTGCGTGATTCAGTGGAAGGTCATCCACTGACTAAATTTGCTACCGGTTTAAATTATGCCCGGAATATAAGAGGGGATAGTGTACAAAGTAAACAAGCAGGTGCGGGCGGTTCGTCGTTGTTCCGGTAGATGGCGCTATGCATTTTTGCATCGCGCAAGCAAAGCGTGTCACCGGGACAATGACCCCAGACTACCTTCCTAGGTTAGTCAGTTAAAAAATAAAACTCAAGAATTCAAGACGGAACTGGTTTCTTATTTCTACCGTCTCCCTGTCTGAGCTCCGAGGGTGCTTTACAGATAGTCTCTATCGAACTGGATGGTGGAGCCTTTGATTTGCCTGCGCTGGCACTCCCTTACTCCGACCAGCCTCTCCCACAAAGAGAAGGAACCTATCATCATCATCATTTCAGCCAATAAACATAACTAACATAACATGCTGGACATAGGCCTCCCTCCACAGAGATCGGTCCTGCACCGCCCGCATCCAATGAATTTCCGCGACCTTCACCAGATCGTCGGTCCACCTTGTGGGGGGCGCCACGGCTGTGACTTCCTGTACGCGGCTTCCATTCGAGGTGGAACCTTTCCGCCCCAACGGCCGTCTGTTCTCCTCGCTATGTGCCCTGCCCATTGCCACTTAAGGCATGCAATCCTTTGGGCTATGTCTGTGAACTTGGTTCTCCTGAGGATCTCATCATTTCTATACTTACCAATATGACCATCTTTATATAATAAAACTACCCCTTATCCACACGAAGGGATTAACTTTAAAAGGACATCCTCTTTCTTCGTACTAGGGCCAAATCTTGAGGAGCTACGCAGCATATTTTCGACCCATCTACCGCAGTGTCTCAAGACGAAAGTTCAATGCGTGTGTGTTGCCAGTGATGACATACGGAACCGAAACGTGGCCGCTTACAATGTGCCGATTAAGGGGGCTCAAAGTCACCCAGAGAGCAATGGAGAGGGCTATGCTCGGAGTCTCCCTGCGTGATCGTATCAGAAATGATGAGATCCGCAGGAGAACTAAGGTCACAGACATAGCCCAAAGGATTGCATGCCTCAAGTGGCAATGGGCAGGGCACATAGCGAGGAGAACAGACGGCCGTTGGGGCGGAAAGGTCCTCGAATGGAGGGCACGTACAGGAAGTCGCAGCCGTGGCAGGCCCCCCACAAGGTAGACCGACGATCTCGTAAAGATCGCGGGAATCCAATGGATGCGGGCGGCACAGGACCGATCTGTGTGGAGAACATTGGGGGAGGCTTATGTCCAGCGGTGGACGTCTATTGGCTGAAATGATGATGATGAAATCTTTAAACCGATTTTTATTAGTCCGACATAATACAGCAAAAAAAATTTTTGGCCGGATATTTCATACCTATTTAGACCAAAAATATAGGTATGAAAGTCTGAGGATATCCTTTATAATGCGGACAGCTAAGGAATGGAAATCCTTGCCGAGGTCTGTTTTTTCTGACCACTATAATCTGGACATCTTTAAGGCAAGAGCCTTTAAGGCTCTTGCCTTAAAGATGTGTGAACAGGCATCTTCTAGAAAAACGCTTATCTGCCTGAACTTCATCGTGGCTTTCCATCAGACGTCATTATGGTCAAACGTTAGCCTATGGGCTAACGCTTCGCTAACTTTATATAGTTTACTAAAAAAAAATCTACTTGTCTATTAAACTCTACTCTACTTTCTAGTCTTTCTACTCGACTTGGCCTTCACTGTAGTGCTAGTCTCTGCTAGAATTCTCTCGTCCGCCTTTCTGTAGCTATTTTTCTTCAATCAGAATGGCAACCATAAGGCTATCAAATCAGGAGATACCTTCGTAACTGATCCAAAGTCTTCCATGTGAAAGACCATCACCATATTACCAACCTATAAAACTATGGAATGATCTATCCTGTGGTATTTCCAGGCCGATGTGACCACCAAACCTTCAAGAATTGAGCATATTCCTTTTTAAAAGGCCGGTGGCGCACTTGTGACTCCTCTAGGGCGGCGGTCGCTTACCATCAGGCGATCTGTCTGCTCGAGTACCACCCAATCTCAAAACTTATTCAAAAACATATATTCCATTCAACTTGATAGAACTTTAAGGAAGTTGCCGCCAGTATGAATTGAGAACAATTTCGTTGCGATTGACGTCGCTCCGCTTTGAGAACGCTCGCTATCCACCAGTGTGGTAACTCCCTAACACTTTTATTGGTTGTTGAGTGAGATGTACAAATTGCTTGAAATTAATAGAATCTTAAAACCTTGCGTTAGTCAATAAAACACTAGACGAAGAACGAAGTTACGAAGGTCCCTACTGAAAGCCAGTTGCCATTCTCTTCCACCCACCTAAGAAGAGTGACTAAATGTGATTTTTCTTCGCAGTACCAATACCACACAAAAATGGATGCTCAGATCGAGGCTTGCCTCCAAGCCATGGCCACAGGAATGACCACCAGACTGTCCGCCGTCCTTGAGGCTACGTTGGCGAAGATCGCCAGATTCGATGAGGGAAGGTAATGAAGGGTAGCGTAGCATTCGCTAAGAACGGCGCTGGACATCATAGTCTTTTAGATTTAGATCATAGTCTATATACCTAGTTAAGCGTAGTTGCAGAGGTATCTTGTCTGCATGTTTTTCGAAATCTTCTGACAGATTTAGTTTTGTTGATCAGGAGTTTCTCTTCTTTAAACTTCGTAAATCAAAGTATTCTTTAGTATCATCTTCATTTGACTTCTTTTGAATATTGCTTCAAATGTTTACCTTCTTGCAACTTGTTTACTGAGATTCTGCTCTTCTATAATTATGTTTTATCATAAGAGCCCGAATAAAATCCGACGACTAGTAGACACTAGTAGAAGTACCTAGTTTTCCAGTTTACTCATAGATTATTTCCTCCTAGATAAATTGCAACAATTTAACTGAGGGATAATTTTATTTGACGTTATACTCTATTAAAACGTGTTTCAAACTTTTTACCATGTAAGTAAATTTTTAAAATTACCTTGAAGAGCTGAAACCGCACCCTAGTCTTCTGGATAGTGGTTTCTTCTTTTACTAGTATCAATGAACGTTAAATGATTAAAATCCTTATTTGCCAAAGTTGGGCACTTCAAACTTTGATGGTAGGCTCCAAAGGTCTTTTAGAATGGCTTCCGATAAGAGATTAGCAGTACCAAGTATCATCAGCCTGAGGTAGTATACTCGACAAGCCTCTCCGTTTCATGCCATTATGACAAGAGATTCGTTGACTACCACCAAAACGTCTTGATTGACGGCAGAATCTGACTAATTTTTTTTTCTTTCCATCAGCTTGATCGGGTCAATCCTCACGATAGCCAACGTGTCCGGCTCCGGGAAGGACATCGGTCAGGGTTACGTTAACTTTATGAGGAACTCTATGGACCAAATCAGATCGAAGGTAAGGCAGCAGTACCAAGCTTACGAGAAGAAGGCCATGTTTTCCTTCTATAAGATGAATTTTCAATAAATATTTAAGCCTTAACATATTAGACTAAGCGCAGCGTAAGACTGCCAGGCCAGCCCACTCACGAAATGGACGGACATGATCTAGCTAGATCCAGGCTGACTGGGGCCGGCCCTTCTGGAAGTCAATTGGTCTTTAAGCTGATGATGATGATGATTATAAACTTTCCAGAGTCTTACTATAAATCTAGGACCAAGTCTGCACAAGAGTAAGATGGCTCTTGCTTACGTCTTTTTGGTAGAAGGCGGTATACCTACAGACAGCTGGCTTTTATTTCAGTGTGTCTTTCTTCAGCTAATTTGTACCCTTATGTTAATCATCATTAAGGAGAGAATCGAAAGACAGATTATAGTAACCCAAGAAGTGACTGTCCGCCCGCACATTACCTAACCGAATACTCGTAGTTAGCTCATATTATGTCAGCTTATGAGAAAAAAACTTGTATCTATTACTTTCCAGGTGACGGACGAGCTGTGGATCTTACAGCTGTTCGAGCACTGGTACGGAATCCAAGTTGGTCTGATTAACACCTGGCTTCAGGAGCGCCCAGCGCTGCACCCTACACCTAGGTGTCATGATGCATCTCCATCATTCCTGAAGGTCATTGAATCCAGTTGTTGTAGACCACTTTGTACTGGCATCTAGAAGTGATTCTCTTCCCAGAGCAATACCAAAGGTCAGTAGATCAGCTGTTTGAGCACGTGGTGTCCGGAAGCCAAGTTGGGCTTGATAAAAGCACCTGGCTGCAAGAGCGCCAGACCGCTGCAATCGCACCAGGTGTCATGTATCTCCATCATCCTGAAGGTCAGTGAATCCAGTTGTTGAAACACACCTGGTAGTGCATCTAGAAAGGATTCTCTCTCAACATACTAAAGGTCAGTAGATCCAGCTATTCGAGGCACTGGTACGGAATCCAAGTTGGTCGTGATTACACCTGGCTTCAGAGCGCCCAGCGCTGCCCGCCCAGGTTTCTGCCTCTCCGATCTCTGAGGTCAGTGAATCCGTTGTTTGTAACACGTTGGTAGTGCATCTAGAATTGTTCTTCTCTTCCCAGCATCTAAAGGTCAGTAGAATCCGCTGTTTTTTGAGCACTGGTACGGAATCCAAGTTGGTCTGATTAACACCTGGCTTCAGGAGCGCCCAGCGCTGCACCCGCACCAGGTTTCATGCCTCTCCATCATCCTGAAGGTTAGTGAATCCAGTTGTTGTAAGCACGTGATAGTGCATCTAGAAGTTATTCTCTTCCCAGCATACTAAAGGTCAGTAGATCCAGCTGTTTGGCACTGGTAGCGGAATCCAAATTGGGCTGATTAACACTGGTCTGCAGAACGTCAAGTCTCTGCACCCGCTTCAGTTTCTCGTGTCCATCATACTGAAGTCAGTAGATCCAGCTGTTGGAATAACCGATAGCTGGGATCTAGGAGAGATTCTCTCCCCATCATACTGAAAGGTCAATGGATCCAGCTTTCGGGCACTGGTACGAAGTCCATTGGGCTGAATCAAAACTAGCCTGCAGGCGCGGGCCCCGGCGCCCACTCGCACCAGCTGTCATGCCTCTCCATCATACTGAAGGTAGTAAAGTCCACCGAGGAAGAGTCTCATACGAATGAATTTGGCTGGTTCAACCAGAGTAATGCCTCAAACAAATACGACAATCGCGTACCATGAGGTGACTGTGCGCCTCCATCAAGTGTTTTTAGAAATGCAATTTCTAAGTCATTTCTTATCATAAGATCTACCATTGTTCACAGAAAACCTAAAAGGGAGGAAGATTCCATGAGCCTCTACGAGACACGTTCGCGCCCCTGTGTGCGCTATGTAATACATTCATGGAGTCCTCGAGAGTCGTCCCTCACAAAAGGGTTTGAGCAAGGAGAGCAAGAGGGAAATCAAAGGGGAATAAGTTTGAGTGATTTTTAAGATAGTTTAAGATTTTCATTACACACGACTTAAGAATGAATCACGAGATGAGCATTAACTTTTGATTCACGACTCCGTCCGGATCGGCGAAAAGTTGTTATCGGCTGAGCTACCATTTCTCTAATGATAAAAAAAAATAATGTCTTCCATCAAAAACGTGACAACACCTAAGGTAGGACCTACCTACTAATATTGGCAAATGATTGCTGATTTTCGAAAATTTCAATAGTACTCATCTAGGACCTCATGTCGCTTTCATCAGGTGCGATTGTGTAAACTTAGCCTATTGACCAAAAAAAAGTTACCGTTTTCCAGACAATAGCCCGCTACGTGTATGCTGTGCTATATGATTTTAAATACTACTATTGATATCGTGCTAAATGGATTACTATTAGATTTCGCAGCTATCGGATTCGCACGGATTCGTGATATCGATGTATTTTAGCAATCAACTAACAATTCAAATAACTTAATATTACTATTCACGTAATAACATTGCAACTTTGCATTGCTAATTATTCATACTACAAGACCGTTCAGACTTTTGCTACCAGTGCAATTTGTTCCATGAACGAGCACCCGATTATAATAACATTTGCCTCTCTGACCAGAATCTTTAACTTCCCAGAAACGGCTGCGCACCAGCGAGGAGTTGTTGAAGTTGACGCGCTACAGGCTTCATCAGGGACTGCACTGGCCTGAGCCGGAAAGTGCCGGTCACAACTGGAAAAGAGGCTGAAGCTGATGGCCAGTGATATGATGAACCTGCAATCAGGGACTGAGCTTACTTCCAGGGTAGGGATGGATGAGAAAATAAAAACGAAATGTTATCAATATTTTTCAGTCGTGTCAATGGCGATATTATACCAGTAACGCAAGCTCTTTGGAGCCGTACGTTGAGTGTAACCACTCTCTTATTGGATTATGCTCACGTCGAGTGGTACTACTCGTTTCGTTTAGTCTACTTTAAGACTAGCTGGCTCGACCTCTATCATTGATATTTAAACTGAAAACAAATTCACGTAATCCTCGTAAAAGAAGTTTAGTTTAATTAATAATGTGGCGTTATTTTAAAACTAATTTGCGCATCAATGTTAAAGTTTTTTTTTGCATGGGTTCAAAAGAAAATGTACAAAAATAGTCCCCGCCTCAGTGATGTGCTGTGGACGACAACCTCAGCAATGATCTTCCGCCGGGCCTTTGTAGTTGATTTTGAGGGTCTTTGTGTGTGTTCTTGCGCTCTGCAGTAGTAACCGTATCAATTTATTTGAATTGTATCAGTAGTTTTGGATGTGATAAGCCTTGTTGTGAAAAAAATGAATTTATATTAATTACAAAACTGTCCATTATAAGGGGTGTGAGGGTAACAACTGGAGATCTAGGCTGTACTCAATTAAGGTGTTAACCCGCCATAGACCTCACTGTGAGTTCTGTACTATAAACTTTTACGGAACTTAAGATTTTGTTACCTACCCTACACTATACGTATAAATTGTTGTAAGTTGTACAATGTAAAATGTTGATTATGTGAGAATAAAACGTTATTATTAATTATTAGTTGCTAATCTAATGAACAGACTTATAATCATTAAAAATATTTTACTTATAATTGTTTTCTCTTTTAGTATGGTGAAGAAAGAGCGTCACACTTCATGTCAACGGACTACATCCTGCCAGCGGAGAGACTTGCGCGATGGTCAACGTGGGCACGGACGTTAAGGAACCAGGCTCTCAAGCTGTGCGCCGTTGAGGGGGCTGGATATAGTAAGATATTATAGACTTATAGGGTTAGGGCGTTGATTGAATTACAGAGGTGGCCTTATTATCTATCGCGACTCAGATGATGATAGTAGAGTTTTTTATACAGTTGCAAGCCTTCACACGACGAACACGTCCGCTCTCCTCGGACGGTAGAAGTGGACGAGATAGCGGAGTGGCCTCAACAGGGTTGCCAACAGTTAAAAATTCAAGAACAGTTAGACAGTACGTTTGAAATGATTATTACTTCCCATGAATTTACAATAACATTGAAATAAGAAAAAATATAGTACTTACGTAATTTTTTTATTTTAAGTCTACTTTATGATTTCTGTGATTCTTAGATTTGCCACTCCTCTTTGAACTAGATGTAATTAAAATTTAAGTTGCACATTTAACATAATATCTTCTAATATTTTAACTTCGTACATCTTTATTAAGATTTACATACTTAATTATAGTTTTTTTTTAATTTACTTAATCAATTTGATCTTCCCCTAGAATAACCTTGTAGAATAACTTTCTCCCTCAATTTAGGCAATGATTCCAAACACTGGCAACCCTGAGCCTCCCCGCACATATTACAAACGCAACCACATACTTTTTACTTAAAATAACCACTTTGCCAATCACAATTTACATAATATATACATAGTAGGTAACAAGCTATTGGCGATCAAAATGCATACTTACATTATTCACAACTCAATTAATTACTTTAATACAGACTGTTATTTTAGTCGTATTTAATGCCGAAGCCCTTTTAATGAATATTACGAAAAACTGTTACTCTTATAAAATTATCTTAAAGCAGCTGTTGCCAAGTGGACGTTTTTTTACTTTAATCCTTCTGACCATAAACACATGGGAGGATATTCTTATTTTTTTTTAACATTCCCTTTTTTATAATCAAAGACAATGTAGATTTTAAACGTAGTAATTAAGTAACTCTTTGAATTGTAAGAGAATTTTTGAAATAAAATTAGTCTAGGAGCCAATTCTCGTGCTCGTGATATTTTTAATAACATGGCGGATATCACCTGAAAACCATACAAATAACTATGTTTTAGTGATATATTATTACGTAATATTTTGTCATCATACGATATTACTAAAACATTTTTTTTTGTATCGACATCTGCCATGTTTTTTCATATCGAAAATCCCGAGTATTGGGGCTTCAGTTTAGAGGTTTTTTTTACAAATAGGTACACATATAGTTGTGTTTCCTTTCATTATCTACACTAAAGATTCAAGTTTTTTTCCTCTTCACAGTATAACAACCTATTGTGAGGGCTTCTAAAACGACTAAAATTCCGGTGATTTAATCAGTATAGTCAACACCATCAGCACAGAAACATTTTGCTCGTTTTTACACATTTGATCATGCGCAGTGACATATTAAAATAATCACGCTATTCGTGGTGTCTTGGTCTCGCGATTTTTTTGAATATATGTGATAAAAAGAAAAAAAAATCCTACTCGTAAAAATTAAACATTCCTTAATAATTAGAATTTTTTTTTGGAATCATGTCGTTTATACAGGGTTTTCAATTAATTTGAAATCTTTAGCTATTTTAGAACTCGTTTTTATTTGTTGATTGTTTTTAATTGGTGAGATAAAACGATTACATACAGCACCAGACCTATTGTAAATTAAGTACAAATAGATGTCTATGTCAAACAAAGCTGCTGTCTATTCTAAATTTCCAACTTTGGCATTCAAATGTCCTCACTATGCCACTTTTAATAAAGCATGGATATTAATAAAACATGGTACTTACCTACATACAATTTTTTTGTTGAGGTAATGAAACTTATCTAAGAAACGTCTAACCAAGATCTTTCAGGTCCCTATCTAATAGTTGGAAAGGCTCATCTAATATTGGAGTTGGTCTTCAACCAAGGTCCCGAGCTGATTCCGTATAGAAAAAAACAGAATTAAAAAAATCTAAGAAGATATGATTAGAAGTGGCCACATACCAACAGCTCTAGTCATTTTGTCTCTTTCGAAGCATAGGTAAAACTCACAAAAATAGTAACATATTAGGCGAAGGGTAGCCTAACAGCGGACACCAATTATCTAAAATTGTAGCTACTAAACGCATCTAGTTTAACAATTTCGGGGTTACAATTCTTCTCGCAAACACTTATTTATTTTATTAAATAACCACGCACAAATGTGGGTCCAAGCGGTACTCGAAAAAACAGTGATTCACGCCAAAAGTGCCGCTTTTGGCTGTGAATCAATTTTTTCATTGACTTTTTCTCGAAAAAATACGGACATCTTTGTCGGACGGACAAAATTGGCATCGCTAGTGTGCCCTACCCGTCACCTTAAGATGAAGATCTGAAGCCAGTCAACGAGTTCCATTCCAAACAAGAGCAACCTTGTACAAACGTAATATGAATGTAATTCCATTAATCGTATACTCTGATCTATAGTCTTGATATTTTAGATCAGAACAAAATGGCGCTGCTTTGAACGCGGCTGAAGAAGAGAACAGGTGGAGAAAAGGACACATCTTTAGTACAAATCGATGCAATAGGTAGTGGGTTTCAATCGGCCGTCGTGGTGGACAGCTGGAGTCTTATTGGTTTCTGCCCGATTCGAATCTCCAGTATATAATGTTGATAGGGAAATTGGCTGACAACTAAGCATTTTTTTTTTATAATTACAAACTTAACCATCGTATTTTTCTTCTTCAGAATTGTACTTTGAATTTAAAAAAAAGGATTAGGTATTAAAACTCCTTTGCCATATAAAAAGCCAAAGTGGTTTCATTTTAAGGACTTAAAGTCCTTAAATGAAACCCCTTTTGGTTATTAAAAAAAACACCTTAAGGGCAATCGATACTAGCGCCGCCAAGTGATTAGATTGATTGTGGCGAATAGGAGATTTTTTTATAAGTGTGCAACAAATAATTTTGAGAAACAAACTCATCATCAGCCCATTTAAGTCCCCACTGCTGGGGCACGGCCATACCTCAATCACAGAGGGGTAATGCCATACTCACCACGCTTGGCAGACCGGGTTGGCGAGGGTTTTATGATATAAATGCCGAGTTTTCTTCTCTGGGCGATGATGATCATGCTAGCAGCTTTACCTTAGTCGCCTTTTACGACACCTTGGTAAGAGTGAGGGTGGCCTATTCTACTCTGCCGGGACCACACGGCTTCGCAAAAATTAATATTGATAAATGCTAAAAAGTGGTTACTTTTAGACATAGATTTTTATTGCTACCTAATTGTTTGGACCTAATAGGGGGGTCACATAAAATGTAAAACATTTCCTTAAATTATTATTGCTCACTTTAAAAAAAAATGTCTCCTATTCGCCAATATCAATATAACTCGCTAGTATTATCCCAGTATCGCCTTAAGGTGTCGAGTAGCGCACACTAGCGACGCCAATAGATTTCAATTTTTAGCTACTAAACCGGATCTATTTAAACAATTTCGGGGTAACAACCTCTCGGCAAACACTTATACTATTTATTAAATAACCATGCCACAAATGCTAACCCAACATTTGTACGCGAAAAATTAATTCACGCATAAAAGTGGCCGCTTTTGGCGGTAATCAATTTTTCGCGTACAAAAACGGACCCAACATTTTGTGCATGGCTATTTAATAAATAGTATACGTGTTTGCAGAGAAGTTGTAACCCCGAAATTGTTTAAAATAGATCCGGTTTAGTAATTAACAATTACAAACGAATGGAGTCGCTAGTAAGGGCTTCCCGTCGCCTTAACATAACTATATGTATATAGCTTTTTTCAAAAAATCTTCTTCTAATTCTATAAACTCTTTCTTTTAGGTACAATAAATTCGAATTGTGCACAATAAGTAATTATCCACTTAATGGTAATTTCACTAAACATAGGAGAAAATTTGGCAGATGTTTCTGGCAACACCAACGAATGACGAACCCACTCGCATTAGGTCCCATTTCTTTTCCATTTCACACTTTCATATGGATTGCACCAGCTTAAAGGAAAAGTCGATTAGCAAGGGTACGAAAATTCTATTATTCACTCGTATAAAGAGGTGATTTGCATTGACAAAGACAAAGCTTCTAAGTAAATCGAAAAGGTAAAACTCTGCGTGATTCAGTGGACAGTCATCCACTGACTAAATTTGCTACCGGTTTAAATTATGCCTGAAATATAAGAGGGGATAGTGTACAAAGTAAACAAGCAGGCGCGGGCGGTTCGTCGTTGTTCCGGTAGATGGCGCTATGCATTTTTGCATGGCGCAAGCAAAGCGTGTCACCGGGACATTGACCCCAGGCTGCCTGCCTAGATTAGTCAGTTCAAAAATAAAACTCAAGAATTCAAGACGGAACTGGTTTTTTAGTTCTACCGTCTCCCTGTCTGAGCTCCGAGGGTGCTTTACAGATAGTCTCTATCGATCTGAGGGTGGAGCCTTTGATTTGCCTGCGCTGGCACTCCCTCACTCCGACCAGCCTCTCCCACAAAAAGAAGGAACCTATCATCATCATCATTTCAGCCAATAAACGTCCACTGCTGGACATAGGCCTTCCTCCACAGAGATCGGTCCTGCACCGCCCGCATCCAATGAATTTCCGCGACCTTCATCAGATCGTCGGTCCACCTTGTGGGGGGCGCCATGGCTGTGACTTCCTGTACGCGGCTTCCACTCGAGGTGGAACCTTTCCGCCCCAACGGCTGTCTGTTCTCCTCGCTATGTGCCCTGCCCATTGCCACTTGAGGCATGCAATCCTTCGGGCTATGTCTGTGAACTTAGTTCTCCTGCAGATCTCATCATTTCTATACTTACCTATATGACCATCTTTATGTAATAAAACTACCCCTTATCCAAATTCCAAACGAAGGGATTCCTCTTCCTTCCTTCATTCCTCACGGGAGGGACATCCTCTTTTTTGGTACTAGGGCCAAATCTTGAGAAGCTACGCAGCATATTTTCGGCCCATCCACCGCAGTGTCTCAAGACGAAAGTCTTCAATGCGTGTGTGTTGCCAGTGATGACATACGGAACCGAAACGTGGCCGCTTACAATGTGCCGATTAAGGGGGCTCAAAGTCACCCAGAGAGCAATGGAGAGGGCTATTCTCGGAGTCTCCCTGCGTGATCGTATCAGAAATGATGAGATCCGCAGGAGAACTAAGGTCACAGACATAGCCCAAAGGATTGCATGCCTCAAGTGGGAATGGGCAGATCACATAGCGAGGAGAACAGACGGCCGTTGGGGCGGAAAGGTCCTCGAATGGAGGCCACGTACAGGAAGTCGCAGCCGTGGCAGGCCGCCCACAAGGTAGACCGACGATCTCGTGAAGATCGCGGGAATCCATTGGATGCGGGCGGCACAGGACCGATCTGTGTGGAGAACATTGGGGGAGGCTTATGTCCAGCAGTGGACGTCTATTGGCTGAAATGATGATGATGAAATCTTAAGAATTAAACATTAGTCAGACATAATACAGCAAAAAAAATTTTTGGCCGGATATTTCATACCTATTTAGACCAAAAATATAGGTATGAAAGTCTGAGGATATCCTTTATAATGCGGACAGCTAAGGAATGGAAATCCTTGCCGAGGTCTGTTTTTCCTGACCACTATAATCTGGACATCTTTAAGGCCTTTAAGGCTCTTGCCTTAAAGATGTGTGAACAGGCATCTTCTAGAAAAACGCTTATCTGCCTAGACTTCATCGTGGCTTTCCATCAGACGTCATTATAGTCAAGCGTTAGCCTATAGGCTAACTAACTTTATATAGTTTACTAAAAAAAAATCTGCTTGTCTATTAAACTCTACTCTACTTTCTAGTCTTTCTACTCGACTTGGCCTTCACTGTAGTGCTAGTCTCTGCTAGAATTCTCTCGTCCGCCTTTCTGTAGCTATTTTTCTTCAATCAGAATGGCAACCATAAGGCTATCAAATCAGGAGATACCTTCGTAACTGATCCAAAGTCTTCTATGTGAAAGACCATCACCATATTACCAACCAATAAAACTATGGACTGATCTATCGCCTGTGGTATTTCCAGGCCGATGTGACCACCAAACCTTCAAGAATTGAGCATATTCCTTTTTAAAAGGCCGGTGGCGCACTTGTGACTCCTCTAGTGTTGCAGGTGTCCATGGGCGGCGGTGATCGCTTACCATCAGGCGATCTGTCTGCTCGAGTACCACCCTATCTCAAAACTTATTCAAAAAAATATATTCCATTCAACTTGATAGAACTTTAAGGAAGTTGCCGCCAGTGTGGATTGAGAGCACTTTCGTTGCGATTGACGTCGCTCCGCTTTGAGAACGCTATCCACCAGTGTGGTAACTCCCTAACACTTTTATTGGGTGTTGAGTGAGTTGTTACATGTTACAAATTGCTTGAAATTAATAGAATCTTAAAACCTTGCGTTAGTCAATAAAATACTAGACGAAGAACGAAGTTACGAAGGTCCCTACTGAAAGCCAGTTGCCATTCTCTTTCACCCACCTAAGAAGAGTGACTAAATGTGATTTTTCTTCGCAGTACCAATACCACACAAAAATGGATGCTCAGATCGAGGCTTGCCTCCAAGCCATGGCCACAGGAATGACCACCAGACTGTCCGCCGTCCTTGAGGCTACGTTGGCGAAGATAGCCAGATTCGATGAGGGAAGGTAATGAAGGGTAGCGTAGCATTCGCTAAGAACGGCGCTGGACATCATAGTCTTTTAGATTTAGATCAGTCTGTATATCTAGTTAAGCGTAGTTGCAGAGGTATCTTGTCTGCATGTTTTTCGAAATCTTCTGACAGATTTAGTTTTGTTGATCAAGAGTTTCTCTTCTTTAAACTTCGTTAATCAAAGTATTCTTTAGTATCATCTTCATTTGACTTCTTTTGAATATTGCTTCAAATGTTTACCTTCTTGCAACTTGTTTAGTGAGTTTCTGCTCTTCTATAATTATGGTTTATCATAAGAGCCCGAATAAAATCCGACGACTAGTAGACACTAGTAGAAGTACCTAATTTTCCAGTTTACTCATAGATTATTTCCTCCTAGATAAATTGCAACAATTTAACTGAGGGATAATTTTATTTGACGTTATACTCTATTAAAACGTGTTTCAAACTTTTTACCATGTAAGTAAATTTTTAAAATTACCTTGAAGAACTGAAACCGCACCCTAGTCTTCTGGATAGTGGTTTCTTCTTTTACTAGTATCAATGAACGTTAAATGATTAAAATCCTTATTTGCCAAAGTTGGGCACCTCAAACTTTGATGGTAGGCTTCAAAGGTCTTTTAGAATGGCTTCCGATAAGAGATTAGCAGTACCAAGTATCATCAGCCTGAGGTAGTATACTCGACAAGCCTCTCCGTTTCATGCCATTATGACAAGAGATACGTTGACTACCACCAAAACGTCTTGATTGACGGCAGAATCTGACTATTTTTTTTTCTTTCCATCAGCTTGATCGGGTCAATCCTCACGATAGCCAACGTGTCCGGCTCCGGGAAGGACATCGGTCAGGGTTACGTTAACTTTATGAGGAACTCAATGGACCAAATCAGATCGAAGGTAAGGCTCCAGCAGTACCAAGCTTACGAGAAGAAGGCCATGTTTTCCTTCTATAAGATGAATTTTCAATAAATATTTAAGCCTTAACATATTAGACTAAGCGCAGCGTAAGACTGCCAGCCAGCCCACTCTCGAAATGGACGGACATGATCTAGCTAGATCCAGGCTGACTGGGGCCGGCCCTTCTGGAAGTCAATTGGTCTTTAAGCTGATGATGATGATGATTATAAACTTTCCAGAGTCTTACTATAAATCTAGGACCAAGTCTGCACAAGAGTAAGATGGCTCTTGCTTACGTCTTTTTGGTAGAAGGCGGTATACCTACAGACAGCTGGCTTTTATTTCAGTGTGTCTTTCTTCAGCTAATTTGTACCCTTATGTTAATCATCATTAAGGAGAGAATCGAAAGACAGATTATAGTAACCCAAGAAGTAACTGTCCGCCCGCACATTTACCTAACCGAATACTCGTAGTTAGCTCATATTATGTCAGCTTGGCCGTGTGGTCCCCGGCACTAGAATAGGCCACCCTCACTCTTACCGAGGTGTCGTAAAAGGCGACTAAGGTAATGCTGGCATGATCATCAGCACCCAGAGAAGGAAAACTCTGCATTTATACAAAAACCCTCGGCCAACCCGTATGCCAAGCGTCTGAGTATTGGCAATTGACCCCTCATGTGATTGAGGGAGGCCCGTGCCCCAAGCAGGGGGGAACTTAATGGGTTGAGGATGAGGGATGATGTATGAGATGTCAGCTTATGAGAAAAAACTTGTATAGATTGACTTTACAGGTTACGACGAGCTGTGGATCTTACAGCTGTTCGAGGCGCACTGAGTACGGAATCCAAGGTGGTCTGCTAACACCTGGCTTCGGAGCGCCAAGGCTGCACCCGCACCAGGTTTCATGCCTGCTCCATCATCATGAAGGTCAGTGAAATCCAGTTTGTTGTAACACGTGGTAGTGCATCTAGAACGTGATTCTCTTCCCAGATAAGAAAGGCAGGTAGATCCGTCTGTTTTGAGCATGGTCGGATCCAAGTTGGGCTGATATAAACACTGGCGCAAGAGCGCCCACCGCTGCAATCGCACCAGGTGTCATAGTAGTAAATAGATTGGGAACTTTAACTCGACGATGTATCACTGAGGCGAGCACTAGCTCGCCCTAGCTCGCCCTGGCTCGCCCTGGCTCGCCTCAGTGATACATCGTCGAGTTAAAGTTCCCAATCTATTAAAAGACCGTAAAGATTGGAGCCTCCGTTAGAGTCTCTGATCCCTAACCGTTCGCACAGCTTGGAACTGCAGTTAGAGCCTCCTTTAGTGTCTCCGATGTATCTTATGCAACCTCAGTTGATTATTAGAAAATCCAATAACTCAGCATCAAAGTAACCATTGATAACAGAACATTTATTAGCATTGTACTTCCTGAAAGTACATTTAAAACGATGATATTGTAAGTTTAGCTCATTCAATTGTTACTAATGCAACACTGCACTCGCGCTGAAACCGGAATCATGAAGTTTGTTAAACAAAAAGAATCACTTAAATTAGATTGCATCTGTCCTGCATCATCTAATGTCCCTCGACGGCATGGAAATTTATTACCAAGTACAATACGTTGTATTGTGTGCGGTCCATCTAATAGTGGAAAAACCAATTTAGTAATAAGTTTATTATTGCATAAAAATGGACCAAGATTCCGTAACCTTTATGTGTATTCAAAGTCTTTATATCAACCTAAATATTTATATCTTGAAAAGGTTTTGAATATGGTACCTGGAACATCATTTAATAAATACAATCATAATGGAGACATTTTAAGCCCCCATGATGCTTTGCCTGATTCAATTATTATTTTCGACGACGTTGCTTGTGAGAATCAAAACAACATTAGAGATTATTTCGCCATTAGACGTCATAAAAATATAGATTGTTTTTACATCAATCAAACTTACACGAAAATACCAAAACAACTTGTACGGGACAATTCTAATCTCGTCATTCTATTTAAACAAGATGACATTAATTTGAAGCATGTTTATGAAGAACATGTTGGATCAGACATGTCATGGTCCCAATTCCGTGAGATGTGCTCAACCGTTTGGAATAAACCATTCAACTATCTTGTTATTAATAAGGATTGTGGCAAAAATAACGGATGTTACCGATTGGCTTTTGATACCTTCATAGTGATAGAGGAACATACATAAAAGACGGTTGTGTTATCTATTAACCAGTCTCATTTATGGTTTGAAACCGAGCGGAATACTTCGAAATGGAGAAAAACCTTAAAGAACAAATAGTGAAATCAGCAGCAGCTGTTAAAAGAAAAGTTGCCATGATAAAAGATATTGAAAATACAAACAATAAAACATTAGAAACAATATTAAAACCAATTGTTGATCCTCTAACACTGTTGACCAATAAAAAATATGACCCTCCTCTTAAGGTAGAAGAACACTGTGAACCAGTGATGAAAAAAATTAAAAATGACAATAATCAGTCATTTGAAGACGAAAATCAGTCATTGTTTGTCTCTGATGAAGATTATAATGAATCTGCTAGTGAGGAAGATGAAGATGATGAACAAGAGCAATACAATTACAACAAAACCCTTGTTGTGTCACCGTCCGAAGACCATAACATTAGCGAAGGATCATTCAAATCTCTACAGTCCTCGCCAAGTCTTAAAAATCAATCACTGTCTTGGTCAACATCGTCTGAAGTAATGAAAGATGTTCCATTTGGAGTCAGAAATGAACGAGGTAAATTATTACTCGGGAAAACTCGTGTCTATGACGACGGTGGTATTCTTAAAATAGGAACACTTACTGTCAAAAAAACTGATGGCTTAAAAGAACTTTTGTTCAAAAAGAAACCAAATTTAGATGTAGTAACAGATGATGATTTACAATATTACAAATTACTTCTAATAGAAACCAATGCTCATCGTCGTAATTGCGAATCATCAAAACCCATTAACAGCAACAAAGGATTTAAATATACGAATGTAATTAAGCCTTTGTTCAAATTCTCTAGAAATCCAACTACAAGTGTTGAAAGTATTCCACAAGGTAAAGGAATTTCACTTTTAAAGACAGTGAAATCAGATACTGATCTAGTTTACTGGGATGATCCAAATGAATTAGTTGAAACGATTAAAGTTACTACTTGCATCTTGGGAAGCAGGTAACACTGGCGTAAATAACGAAATAATTGCAATTATTTCGGAACTTCATGAAGCTGGTATCATAAATGTAGAACATATAAAGAAGAAACCTGGAAAATTGAGTAGTCTTCTTTTAAGAGTCAACCCATCAAGACAGCAATGAACATAGATAAATTTGGTCATCATGTCCATAAACGTTTACGATTGACAGAATACATTGGAAACTACAATGAAACATTGGTGAAATCTGTTACCGGACACTACGATTTAAAATCTTCTAAATTAAAAGGGTTATCATATCCAACTGAAGACGACGAAGCAGTTAACAAAGCTTATTTAGACAAAACGGTTCAAGAATTAAGAAATGATGTTGAGAAAATTAAGCTGGAACTGAAATTACATTTGAAGAATTTGGAAACCTTTACAACAGACCATTTGAATAAATCATTTTATTCAAAGTCTGAAATAGATAATCTAATTCATGTGAAAATAAAGAAAAATGAGCAAAAAGGACATAATTGATGAACTTCACAAATCAGCCAGAAGAAATTTCCCACGTCGTTGCACAGTTATAAAAGGAATCGATGATCTTTGGCAAGCCGACCTCATAGATTTACAAAAATATTCAAACTTTAATAAAGGCTACAAATACATATTGGTAGTGATAGATACATTGTCAAAGTATGTATGGACAAGTTCCCTAAAATCGAAAGAAAAAAACTGTGTTGTCAACGCTATGCACCAGATATTTAAAAATTCATCTAGAAAACCTAAATATTTGCAAACAGATTTGGGCAAAGAGTTTTATAATGATATCTTCGGTCAACTGTTACAAAAATATAATGTAAACCATTATTCTACTTACTCCGTGAAGAAAGCATCTATTGTAGAGCGAGTCATACGCACTCTAAAATCACACATCTTCAAACTTTTCAGTTTATACGGCTGTTATCGATGGGTGGGTAAATTATTAAATACTGTGATAGAGAACTATAACAGCACTATTCATCGCATAACAAAATTTAAGCCGAAAGATGTAAATAAGACAAATGAAAAGGTTGTATTGTGTAATATTAGTAAGGCGTACAGAAATTGAAAACACTTGAAACCCAAGTTTCAAGTTGGTGATCATTTACGTATTAGCAAATTTAAAGCAGACTTTTACAAAGGTTATACTCCCAACTGGTCAACTGAAGTATTTACAGTAGTAAAGGTAAATGATACAAACCCACCAACTTATCATTTGGAAGATAAGCATAAGCAGGTTATATTAGGGACTTTTTATGAGTACGAATTACAAAAAACTAAGTATCCTGATATTTACCTTATAGAGAAGATTATCAAAAGAAAAGGTAATAAATATTTTGTGAAATGGCTGGGCCTCAGCAACGAAGAAAACAGTTGGATAGACAGGAATGAGATTGTTTTGTAAAACATATAAATATAACTTTAATCCAAATCTATTCATTCTAACGATATCAATGAAGGGGGGAAGTGGTATTATAGACAGCGTGATTAACCATTTACCGTTCGAGCTACATTTACCTGGATATCAATTTTGTGGTCCTGGAACAAAGCTACAGAAACGTTTGAAAAGGGGAGACAGAGGTATAAATAATTTAGACAAAGCTTGTATGTATCACGATATTGCTTACAATGACAACGATTTTAACATTCGACGAAAGGCTGATAAAGAACTTATGGAAATGGCTCGGAAAAGATTGAAAGCTAAAGATGCTAAAAAGGGTGAAAAAGTTGCATCATGGATAGTCAAAAATGCTATGAAAGCTAAACTCAAGGCTGGTACGGGTGCTCGTTCATTTATGGCAGCTGTTAACAAAATTAAATCTCAACTAAAAAAGTTAAAAACCAAAGGCAGTCACACAGCTATTAAATACGCATGTGCTGCAGCTAAAAAAATCTTCAAAAATAAAAAAGGAACCAAGTTGCCGCGCTGTATTCCTCTGCCAAAATGTGGAGGACTATTACCTTTAATCCCAATCTTTGCAGGCTTGTCGGCTTTGGGTTCTTTGGCAGGTGGAGCAGCCGGTATAGCAAAAGCAGTGAATGACTCCAAAGCAGCTCAGAAAAGTCTTCTAGAGTCTGAACGTCATAACAGAACAATGGAAGCAGTGGCTCTTGGCTAAGGATTGTACATTAAACCTCATAAAAAGGGTGCTGGTTTATATTTGAACCCTTCAAAAAACTAGTTAAACGGCTGCCTAGACGTGCACTAACAGATTTAGATATATTAGAACATGCTACTGACATTCCATATTTTCGGGGAGTATTTATGAGAGATACACTTCCATTGAAGCCAAGAAAAATAGAATGTGCTGTACTTAATTTGGATAGCTCTGATAGTCCAGGAACACACTGGGTGGGGCGTGCCCCAAGTGCTCATAGATACGTCCACGTCGTACGCCCTGGACCCCATCCTGACCCCGGTAACGCAGGTGGCAGGTGGGTGACCGAACTCTATTCGAGCAATACTTGTGGCTTCTAGTGCAATTGTGATCTCCTCCGCAATGAACATGCGCGTGACGCGATCAGCGTCCAGATCTGGCGGGTCCAGTCCTTCTAAGGATAGGCCCGTCATCTCGGCTTCCTCTGGTGTGGCTGGCCCTTCTCAGGGTAGGTCCACCAAACCCAACGACTCGGCTACGCAAATGGACTCCGTTTCTGCTTGCGTTTTGGTGACTGGTGATTCTGCAGTGGAGGTGGCGGCCCCGATGGTCGGCGCCTCCACTATGACTTTGGCTGTCCGTACGGATTCCGATTCTGCATTCGTTCTGGAATTGAGTGAGGAGAGTGAGGTGGAGGCGGTAATGCCTCCGCCTAAGAGTGCTGCGCCTTCTAAGGCGAAGAAAGAACTTGTTGTGCCCATTGTACCCCTGGGCAGCAAGTTCTTTAGACAGGAAGGACTTGGAGGTGGAAGACTCCGGTGACGAGTCCGACGCATCGGCATCGACCTCTAAAAGGGTCGTCGGATGTCTCGATGGAGACCGTCGCTTCGAGTGTTGCTTCGGGCGAACGCTCGAAGTTTTTGAAGATGGCGCGAAAGCGCGTCAAGAGCGGCAAGTCGCAGGAGTCCTCCGATTCCTGCGACTCATCTGTTAGTCGCGGCTCTTCAGCCAAGCGCGGCCGCGGCCGTCCCGCCACCTCGGGCCACTATGTGGCTTTGGCCGAGTGCAAGGCGAAGGCGGCCAAGGCCATCAGAGAGAGGAACGAGGCGGAATTAGAGGCGCAGGTCGTTCGCAACGAGCGAAAGCTCCGAAAGGCCAGGGCGAAGGCGGGATACGGCGTGTCCCCCTTCTTGGATTACTCCACAATGCCCGTGGCTGACCTCGTCTCCTCGGCGAAAACGGATGCTGAGGAGATCATATCGATCGCCACCAAGTCTGGCCATCTCAAGGGGACATTGCAAGGCTCTTTAAAGAACCACGCAATGTCCTTCCTTGCCCTACTGGCTGAGATGGGGAGTCGCACCACCTCGGACGAGACGGCGGCACTGCACGCCACCGTCAAACGCCTGTCCGAGGAACTGGTAAAGACCAGGGAGGAGCTGGACGCGCTTCGGGCGGCTCAAGCTGTCGCTGCGGTGCAGGTGTCCAAACCTGTCTCGCGCAAGACGGGGCAGATTGTCGAAGCGGACCTCATTGCACAAATGGAGGTCCGCATGGAGCACCTGCTGACCAAAAAGCTGGCCGAGGAACGGTTTTACACTAGCGCCCGTTTCGAGGGAATTAAAGACCGCCTCCTCCCTGAGGTGCGTATTCGCCCACCACTAGCGGCAGACAAGAGGAAGGCCAAGGAGGCCACTCCCCCCGTCGAGGAGATTCCTTCTCCCCCTCCACCGCCCATGGGTAAGGGCAAAGGGGTGGGGAAGAAGTCCAAGGTCCCGGAGCCGGTTCCGTCCAGCTCCAACGCCCCCCCTGTTGGATTGCTGACCCCCATGCTTATGGAGGAGGATGTCCTTCTCCCGTCGACCACCCCGGCAAATGAGGCCTGGAGTACGGTCGTCGGGAGAAAGAAGGCCAATAAGGCCCGCAAGACGGCCAAGGAGCAGCTAGCCGCTCGTGCGCCTCAGCCCAAACCCAATGGCCAGAAAAAGAAGACGGTTGCGTCTTCAGCAGCCCCAGCGGGCAAACAGGTGCCCGCCAAGAAGAAAAAGTTGGTCTCCCCCAGAATTGCGGCCGTCGTGGTCTCCTTGACAGACAGCGCCACGAAAAAGGGGGAGACGTATGACAGCGTCTTCGTCAAGGCCCGTGAAGCCATAGGAGACGCCGAGGCGCTAGGCATCCAGCCTAAGAAGTGTCGCTCGACACTAACCGGGGCTCGACTGTTCGAGTTCCCCGCATCCAGTGCCGCCCAAGCGGATTCCTTCGCGGCCCGCTTAAGAGAAGTGGTCGCAGATGACGCCGTGGTCACGCGGCCCGAGAAGTGCACCTCCCTCCAAGTATCGGATCTCGATGATTCGGTTACTAAGGAGGAGGTGGCACGAAAGGTGGCTCAGATTGGCGGCTGCGCGGTCGAGGCCGTTAAAGTCGGCGAGAAGTTAATCGGTCGTGGGGGCGTCGGAACGGTCCGCCTTCGATGTCCCACCACCGCTGCAAAAAAGGTGCTGCGCTCCGGCCGTTTTCTCATTGGTTGGAGCTCAGCATCTATAAAGCTCCTAGAAGATGGACCTTTTAGGTGCTTCCGGTGCCTAGGCACTGGGCACGTCTCGGCGCGCTGCCCTTCTCCCATCACCCGCGCGGAGCTTTGCTACCGCTGCGGAGAGGAAGGGCACAAGGCGGCCGGGTGCCAGGCCGAGCCCAAGTGCGCTGTTTGCGCCGCCAGTGGCAAGCCCTCTGGGCATATAATGCGGGGGAGGAGTTGTAACCCTCCCCCGAAAAAGGGCAAGCAGCCGGCGCCTGTGAAGGCCCCCGCTGCGCGTGATGGTGCGATGTCCGAATAATGGATAGGGTCGGACATCGCACCATACTACAGTGCAACTTAAATAACTGCCGCTCGGCCCAGGACCTAATGTCCCAGGCTGTAGCCTGAGCGGCAGGTCAATCTGGTGATTGTGTCGGAGCCATATTTTGTGCCTCCCTACTGGATGGGGGATCATGAGGAGTCGGTGGCCGTTTTCTCGAGGCCATTCGCTGGCATTTCCCCCCTTTCACTTTTTGAAAGAGGGTCTGGCTACGTGGCTTGTCTGTGGGGTCCCTTCGCCGTGGTGGGGATTTATTTCTCCCCCAATCGGCCCTTCAGGGAGTTTGAGATTTTTCTCAACTCCCTCACAGCGGTTTTGGGCCGATTGGCACCGCGGCAAGTCCTCCTAGCGGGGAGACTTTAACTCCAAGTCCACGGTGTGGGGAAACCCCAACACAGGACGTTCGTGGCCAGGCAGTAGAGGCCTGGGCGGTTGCGTGTGGCCTGTCCCTGCTCAACAGGGGCACGGACCACACGTGCGTCCGACAAAATGGGGGGTCAATCGTCGATCTGACATTCGCTACCCCCCCATTAGCCGCTCTCATGAGCGATTGGCGCGTGGACCCGGTTGAGACCCTATCGGATCACAAATATATCTGTTTTGTGATCTCCAGCCGGGCCCCACATCAAGGACGCAGAAAGGCGCCCCTCGCCTTTTAAAAGGTGGGCTCTCTCCCGCCTCGATCGGGACATGGCTGGTGAGGCGGCATTTTTGCAGGGGTGGTTTTTCCCGCCAGACGCTGGCATCTCGGTCGATGCCGCTGCGTCTCAATTAAGGGACTCACTGACCGAGGTGTGTGATTTCTCCATGCCTCGGTCTCACCGCCCCGAACCGCGTAACGCCGTCCATTGGTGGTCGGCGGAGATTGCGGATCTCCGGGCCGCCTGCATCGCAGCCCGATGGGCCTATACACGGTGCAGGCGCCGCCGGCGTGCGACTCCGGAAGAGGAGGCCAGCTTTTACGTGGCGTACAAGGCTGCACGAGGAGCCCTGAAGCACGCCATAGGGCAGGCGAAGGACCGGTCTCGTCAAGAGATGCTCGAGGGTCTCGATCGAGATCCGTGGGGGAGACCGTATAAGGCGGCGCGCGCACAACTGCGCCCCATTGGTCCCCCATTGACCGAGACCCTCGAACCGGTCCTTCTACAGAGGGTCGTGCAGGGCCTTTTCCCAGCCCGCCAGCCGGATTTTGCCCCACCGGCGATGAACCCGCCTCGAGGTATGGCTGCACTGCCTGAGGCGGATCCCCCCCCGTGCATCACCACTGAGGAGTTTGGAGCAGCAGAGCTTCGTCTCCGGGGTAAAAAGACGGCTCCCGGCCCTGATGGTATACCCGCTCGTGTTGTGGCCATTGCAATTGGCCGCATGGAGCACAATTTCAGGGACCTCTTCGACCGGTGTTTCCGGGAGAGGAGGTTCCCTGAGATTTGGAAGCAGGGGCAGCTCTGCCTGCTCATGAAACCCGGGCGTCCGGCCGACTCTCCGTCGGCGTACCGACCAATAATCCTGCTTGATGAGGTTGGGAAGTTGTTTGAGAAGGTGGTGGCTTCCCGCCTCGTCACGCACTTGCAGGATGTTGGTCCAGATTTGTCGGACGCCCAATTCGGGTTTCGGTCAGGGCGCTCTACCATAGACGCCTTGACTCGCCTACGGGAGGAGATCCTAGACGCCGAGACAGCTAAGGAGGGAGTTATCGCGATATCTTTCGATATCGCGAACGCCTTCAACTCCCTCCCTCACGCCACCATCTTAGCGGCGTTAGAGTTTTTTAGGGTCCCCGCCTACCTGAGGGCCCTCATTGCCGATTACCTGCGTAATCGGCAAATTGTGTTTTTGGACGTGGACGGTGAGGTCCAGTCACATAGAGTGGAGTCGGGTGTTCCACAGGGGTCGGTCCTAGGACCACTCCTGTGGAATATAGGATTTGACTGGCTCCTCCGCGGCGTTCTTCTCCCGGGCATGAGCATGATTTGCTACGCCGATGACACGCTCGTCACAGCCCGGGGGAAAGACTTCCAAGCCGCCGCCATCAAGGCTGAGGCCGGGGGGGAGCTGGTCGTGGAGCGCATCCGCCGCTTAGGCCTTACGGTGGCGCTGGACAAGACCGAGGCCATTTATTTTCACGGGCCTCGGCAACCACGGGCGCCTCCAAACGCTCAAATTGAGCTCAATGGCATCAGAATGGCAGTGAAGACTGAAATCAAATATCTCGGTCTAATTTTGGACTCTAGGTGGCAGTTTGGCCCGCACTTCCGCCAGCTGTCACCTAGACTCCTCAAGGCGGCTGACTCCCTCAGCTGGCTCATGCCAAATTTGGGGGGGCCCGGTTCGAAATGCCGGAGGTTATACTCCGGCATCATCAAGAGCATGGCTCTGTACGGGGCCCCGATTTGGGCGGAGGCCCTGTCTCGGGACAACGTCCGTCTCCTGCGAGCGCCCCAACGGGCGATCGCACAGCGCGCAGTGCGGGCCTACCGCACCGTAGGCTTTTCTGCCGCCTGCGCGCTAGCAGGCTCCGCTCCATGGGAGCTGGAAGCGGAGGTGATGGCGTCCGTATATAGACGGACGGTCGAAGCCAGAGAACAGGGCCAGCCTCTCTGCCCTGCCGAGAAAGAAAGGGCCCGCAAATTGGCCCGCGACGACTTGGTCGAATTATGGGTCGCGGACCTAGGACGCGCCTCATTCGGTCGTCGACTACTGGACGCGCTCGCCCCGGTCTTTGACCGGTGGCTCGAGCGGCCGCACGGCTCCCTCAGTTTCAGGATGGTGCAAGTGATGACCGGGCACGGATGCTTTGGTCATTACTTGCATCGAATCCGCAGAGAGGGAGCCCCTTGCTGCCACGAGTGCGGTGCTGCCGATGACACGGCGGATCATACGCTCGCGTATTGTCCGTCGTGGGACCAGCAGCGCCAGGCACTGGTGGCGAAAGTCGGCCAGAACCTCACCCTTGCCAGTATAGTGCAAGCTATACTGTCAGGGGAGGAGGCCTGGAAGGCTTTCGCCACCTTCTGCGAGGAGGTGGTGGCAGGCAAGGAGGCGGCGGAGCGCGCGCGGGAGGAGGAGCCTTCCGCCGACGCGCTCCGAAGAGCGAGGAGGGGTCGGAGACGACGCCAATATGTGCGTCTCCTTCCTCTCCTTGGAGGTGGCCAGCCGGCGCCCGGTACTGGGATACCCGCGCCGGCATTGCACAGGTCACCTCCAGTGCTCGTTAGGGACGGCTGCTCACCCTCGGCTGTCCCTAACGCCCCCCCCAACCCACCCGGGGGGGGCAGCGTCCTGCCCGCTTAAGCGGGCTCCGTCCGGGGAGGGTCGTGAATAAGGTTTCGTACCCGTTATCACGGCCACTCCCCACTTAAGGACGATGAGAGTGGTGCCCTGGTGTTTTTAGTCGGTATGCCTCTGGCCGGCTTCTCATTAGGAGAAGCCCCCGCCAGAGGAGAGTCCGACATAACCCCTCCGCTCCCAGGCAGAGGGGTATGCGTAACGCATTTTCACCAGGGTGAACAAAAAAAAAAAAAAAAAAAAAAAAAAGGAACACACTGGGTAGCCTACATCAAACAAAACAACTACTGTGAATACTTTGATAGTTTTGGCGACTTAAAACCCCCATTAGAATTAAGAAATTATTTAAGAAACATGTCAATTAGTTATAATATTGTACGGTATCAAAAGTTTGACGCTATAAATTGTGGTCATCTCTGTTTAACTTTTTTAAAAAACTATTGGAAAAAGCATTTAAATAATGGATAAAATAAAGAATCGTGTTCAGTATAAACATGTCTTTCACTGTGTCGATAACTGGTAGAGACGCTTATTCAACAACAAACTACTCTCCTACATTAGAATTAAGTGGGGAGTATGAGTGCGGTCTTCTGTATTTTTCTACATTCAACTCTATTCCCAATATAGATGAAAGAAACAATAAATTTTATTATGGAAATGATGAAGTGATAAAACTACCCGAAGGATCGTATGAATTACAAGATATTTGTGATTATCTTCAGAGCAACATAAAAAATGCTACATTGAAATTAACTGCTAACAACAATACTTTAAAAACATGTATATATTGTTCAGAAGATGTTTATTTCGATAAAACAGATTCGATTGGTAAGATTTTGGGGTTTGGTCTTGAAGCTGTAAAATCGAATATAAAAACTGAATCTCAATATCCTGTCAACATTTTACCAACAACCATAATACGCATCGAATGTGATATTGTGAGCGGGTCATTTGTGAACGGAGAAGCAAGTCATATAATTTATGAATTTGTGCCGAATGTACCACCTGGTTATCGAATAATAGAAATACCTAAAAACTTAATCTACTTTCCTGTCAATCAAAGTTCAATAAGTTCTATCAATATAAGATTGTTAGACGAAAAAAATAAACAAATTAATTTACGTGGTGAAGAGATCCAGCTGTATTTACACTTCAGGAAAAAATGTTAAATTTCAATAAAACCTCTGCTACCTCTCGAAATCAAATCAGTTCAAGAAGAACATCGCACAAAAGAGCACTACATTACCCTAAGAAGAAGCTGACCAAAAAAAATAAAGCATTTTTAAAGATACTTGGATTGACAAAATGAACGTTTTAAATATCGCTCAATCTCCGTCACATGACAACAGCATTGAAAGTTTTGAATTTCATTCATACAAACCATATGTGACAAGTTTCAACAAGAATGATGAAATACGGATACCGATTAATCAGCAAGATTTGTACGTGTTACCTGCGCTCAGCAGTTTGTATATTGAGGGCAGAGCTGATGTGTACAAACACAACAGTACAACAAAAGAAAAGGAAAGAGTATCAAATGTACATTTTGTTAACAATCCTGCCTTATTTTTATTTCAAGACATCCGTTATGAAATAAACGGTATTGAAATAGATAGAATAAAAATGCAGGTATCACAACCACAATAAAATCATATCTATTCCGTTAAATGATAATGAGTTCTAAATGTGCTAGTGTTTGGGGTTGGTCCCCTTCTGGTATATCCAATACAATCAATGGTGTATTTTCAGCCTCTATTCCACTTAATTAAAGTGTTAGGTTTCGCAGAAGATTACAAAAAATCATTATGAATTGTAAACATGAATTAGTTCTTTTAAGAAGTAACACAAATCTTAATGCTTTAAAGTTAAATTGCTGGCGAAGTTGTTCAAGACATAATAATAAATAAAATTGTCTGGCGAGTCCCGCATGTCAAAGTATCAGACCGCCCGAAAGAATTAATTTGTTAAAACATTTAGAAAGAGATTCGAACGATAAACAGTCGCATTTCGTAATTGGATCTGTACGAATATCCATTGATGCCTAAAACCCGGAAACATACTTGGGTCTATTAAAACTTCATCACAGATTGAAAAACCTCGAAATGGTTGTGATTGCCTTACAAACGAATCGTAAACAAAATGCCACCATGTCAATGGCGGAATTCGATCATTGCGCTGTACGTGACGTAAAAGTTTACCTTATTCAACCTACTATCCATACGAAACTTAAACATTAGTTTCGCTGAAAATAAATATTCATTAATATACGATCAATATGCAAGATTTCAACAGTCTTATTACGGACGTCGACCTGAGCCGTTGTTGGGTTTGAAAGAGTTTAAAGACATTGCTCCCTTATTCGTTGTTGACTGTTCTCGCCAACACGAAGCCTTGAAGGGGTGTATCGACGTATGCTTGGAAATAGAAACCGTGATGCTGAGATACCCGATCAGACTTCCTGCCTACTGTTTAATACTGAACGATTGCATATTTGAATACAAACCGTTAAGTAATATTGTAAAGAAATTATCATGAATGATTATACGGTCATTGTGGACTTGCAAGGCTTCAAAGATCGGAATAATGATTTTTTAGTAAAGGAATTAGCTATAAGCACTCAGGAGCATACCCAACAATTTTTGATAAAACCTCCATATCCATTCTCGACTTTAACTCTCGAAGAAAAGAAGCATGTTTGGTGGGTAGAAAGAAACAGAGGATTCCGATGGAGTGAAGGACACATTGACTATAGAGAATTTCAAAGAATAATAAAACCGTATTTGAAAGATTTAAAAATTATTGTGAAGGGTAAAGAGAAAATAAAATGGGTAAAAGATCTATGTGACCATGAAAATATTCTAGATATAAGTGATAAGGGTATATGTAATCTAAAAAATATATGCGAAATGTACTGTAAAGATATAAATTCATTTAATTGTTTTACTCACAGAGATAAGCAATATTGTGCTTTTAAAAAATGTACTATGTATTAAAAAAATGGTGTTCTGAAAATAGCATAAATCTATAATAAATTTAATAAAAACATATTTTATATTACTGTAGTTTTATTTACTTTTTTAGATAAACAATTAAAGACGGTTTTCAATCGAAATCATTTATTATCAATTACTTATTAATACTTTATATACAAGTACATAGTTTTACATTTTATTTTGATAATATTTAAAATAAACATTAATTAGAATATTTAACAATTATTTCATTATACTATATAACAATGTCCACCACATAGTCTCTTTGATATTTTCCTAACTAAAACGTGCGTAAGGTCCAAAATTTCATCAACAGAATCTTGTACCACGTACTGGGCGTTGAGTTCCACGTCTTGATCGTCTTCCTCAGAAGTGTTTTCATCGATGCGAGGTCATTCGGCAAGTCCAGAATTTTAATTTGGATTTAATTTTAATCCACGCTTCTCTTTGCATAAGACGACGACTTAGAAACGTTCGTTTTCTTCTTTGCAAGGCTGAGTTTTCTTGGTTGCCTTCTTCGGTCGGCGTTCCAAGAGTTCTTGATATTGTTGTGTGAAGTTTTCCAGTGGGTCCTGGGCGTACTGACTGAACATAATGTCAGAAGAATTATCCATTTTCTGTAACAAATAGAAAGTAAATTTAGAAAACACCTTGTTTTAAATGAAGTTCTTAATTATTAAAATCGAAATCAAGAAATAATTATACTTACAATCGATGTAGGTAAACGTACGATCTGCAGCAGGACCACGAACCAAATGACGTTATTTAATGTAAAGCTGCGTAATACAAAACCGCTAAGTTTGCATATCAGCATGTTTGATGGATTGCACAAACTGCAAATGTGTAAATATTTCTTGTACCAATTTACTACACGTGAGCATCTAATTACTTTATATGTAAATTTGTCACGTGTACCTACAGTATTTTACTTAATCATGTCGCAACAAGTTCTCATGTGAGGTGACTTACTAAATTGTGTTAAACATTTTAACACTGTTTCCCCTTCAATCTAGTTACCATAAAATAAATAAAATAATTATAATATGAGATGTGGATAAGAAAATAAAAAAGAGGTATTCTGTTTAGCAAATTTATTTCTTAAAGAAGTAATCAGGTTTTACACAATGTACTAAGTATGACACTTATAGGTAACCATTACATTATTATAAAACTATCAGTTTAATGTACAGACGGCGTCAAGTTAAGTTACCCCCAGCAGTGCTAAACTAGCACTCTGTGTCTTGGATATAAGGGACGGTCCAAAATCCAACAAAGTAACTCCACGTGACGTCCTGTGTACATAGCATTAGTCTATTTACATTAAGACTTAAAGTTAAACAGTAATATTATAATGTCCCAGGATACAGTGCAAATATTATCTTTTGTAATGAATCGTTTATCGTCTTTTCTTGATAAAGCAACTTTGTTTTGTTCTGTTGTAAAAATTTCATGTTTTATCGATCTAAAAGAACGTTTCTACCTCTTATCTCATCACCCGTTGACAATACATTAACATAATCAGAAAACCGTAGTTTTTTGGTAACATTTTTTTTAACTCCTTTTGCTTTTTTTTATCTCACTATTGCTCGTTTTAATGCTGTAAAGTTTAGCGCGTAATCCGACAAATTCTAACAAAATGTTGCCTCCTAACTCGTCTTTAAACAAACCGGGAACTTTTTTGTTTTTAGGAACTGATATCAAAACGATTATCTTTTTTGTAGTTGCTTGTATCAAAGTAAGATAAAAAGTGTTGTTTTAAGTCTGAGTAAAAATCATTCGTCTGTATTGAATACAAAAGACTATCGGTATCAGTATAGCACAAAGACAGATTGTGTTGGTAGTGCCTTTTCATGACAGAATAATGAAAATCGTACATATGATTTTTGGAAAGTTCTAAGACTGTAAATCCTATGTATATAGGTTTGTTTAAAACTACCTTTTCTCGTTTAGTTGAACAGCCACCAAAATTTTCATCAAATATTGATGCACTATGAAAGTTAGGACGAGATATGACGCCTGTTCTGCCGAATGAAATTTATTGGTTTTATTTCGCTCATCTCTCCACTTTGTGACTAACTTTACGTCTACTCTACGCTCAGTATCTTCGAGAGCTTTTCCGAATATGCTATTGTTCAATAATTTAAAAAAATCTTGTTCAAACGCGGAGTGGGTCGGTGTGCTTTGACGCAAATGTGTATTTAATCGATGTATTCTTTAAACTAAGGGCTTTGTTTGAATGATATTCCTTTATGGATTTTTTGAGGTGTAATCCATGTCGTAGACAGGTTTTTTAAATGAGCATAATGGATGACATAGTTAATATTTATGAAATAGATTAGGAATTAATTTTATATTTTTGCACCTGGAGGTGTATAATTTGTGCGCAACATGGAAGATCGTTATGTAGGTCATGCAAATTCTCTGGGTATATAAGTCACTTCAAAATATAACCATAATCCACTGTCATTAGGAATGTATTGATATCAAGTTGTTCACATTCCCTACTACTCAGAAATTTAAAATCTGCGTATGGCTGAAACTACACATTGCAAAACCATATAGATATTACAATCCATATAAATTAAAAATGGTTTGTAGCGAGGGGTCGTAGTCAGGCTATATTTGGTTGTTTGATTTAGCATTCTTTTAAACACAGACAAATCCCCCTACGAATTTCCTTTGGTATCATTCTAATCATTTCGTAAATCTGAAAGCAATCCATTTTTACTTTTGTCCTTTAGTAAACATAGCAATCGAAAGCTGGAACTTGGCGCAGTGAGAATAAAAAGCGGATCTAAGTTGTAGTTAACTTTACATGTTTTACGAAACTTTCAAATATATCACTTAATATCAATGCATCGCTCTTTACATATATATCAGTTACTGTCCTAAGTTCTTTATATCAAACATTTCCACAATCCTTTTTTGGCCATGTTCGTAATCAGACTGACTATAGCTTCATTAGAAAGATTATTATAAAACTTGTCTATGGACGTAAGTTCTCCTCTTCATATACCTTCGCAGTTGATATGGTAATCGTATGGGTACACTCCCTTTCTACTTACACAATATTCATTTTCCATTGTTCACTAAGCATCGTAAATGTGTAAAGTCAGTTGGTTTGTAGATTTTTAGCTAAGTGTTCGATACTTGTCCCTAAAAATTTTTGAAGAATCAACAAACGTCGCACTGCAATAAAATTATTAGTTGAAAATTGAATAACTTGGTGAAGGATATTAATTCTCTTTGGTTTTGGAATAACTTTAATTTCACCGGAAACACTTAGTTCACGATAAATAAATGGCAGTCGTAACCCGATAAATTATGTAAGAATACTGGTATAAACGAAGGTATTTTTAAACTGAATATTGCAGTAAGAGTGACAGGCACCACGGATATGTTTCCTGTGAAGTGACAGTGGTCCCGCACTTTAATCTCCTATCAGCAAATATTAGCGCATAAATAACAGTACTCCTGGCCTTTTCAAAACTAGATCGTTCTTTATCGCTATAAATTTTGGAACCGGATTTTCAGATGCGATTTATAACACTATAATACCTCTTCACGATCTTTTCCAATGATTTACGAACTGTGACGCAGAATCATCCCTCGATAGTTCACTAATCGTTAAAGTGAATTATATAATTTACAAACAATGTAATACAATCAAACGCGCCGGAGATGTTTTTGTGCTTTTTAATTGTGTGGCGCGCCTTTGCTCTCATTACATGGCTGCAAAATTGAACTCAAAATCCGCGTAAATAACGAACGGAACATTTTTGCATACATTGATAATTTTTTAATTAGGGCAATTTTTAACTGCCAATTTCTGGTAATAACGTAACGAACACCCCCACAAATCTGTTTATCTTGGATCTGTTTTGATTTAAAAAAACAATAACATTCATCACAAAAGTGCAACTTTCCATGGTGCTTTGTAATCTGACTTCGAACTAATCTCGTTAAATCTTTTATTAGACAATAATGTGATTTCATACCATTTTCTAACAGAAGCATATTGATGTGATTTTTCTTTTTTAATAATGTCTTATACAATGGCCCAACAATGTTTTGTTTTAGTCTAAGCCAGAAACATTTACGCTAATGTCATGATTATTTTTCTCAATTATTTTAATGTCTTTAAATGAAACTGGAAAATGCATGTTACAAGATTCAAAACATCGCTAAATTGTGGATATGAGTGTACTCGACGGCGTTTTTTCACCTTTGGGGTTTAAAATAAGCAACTCCAAACTGTCCAAGCAAAACAATATTCATCTTCGTTCCCTGATATTCAAGCAAGCCTTTTTTGATTTATTTTTTTTGGCAATTCAAATAGCTAGAACCTCTGAGAGCGTTGAATATTTGTTTATATTAATTCGAGGATCAAGTATATCCAAAAGAGACCACACCGCTCCCCTTTTCTTGAAATCCATCTATCTTTTACGATAATACTCCTGAAATATATCTAATAAGTTGTCAAAAGAATATTCGAAATATGGGAATATTTTCCGTAGCAAATGATTTTTATTTCCATCGTATCGTCCTTTGGTAAAATAACTGTAAACAAATAATTCAAAGTTCACCTTTATATTGAATATAGACGCGATAGCCAAATCAAGCACTTCCGTAACTTAGACGAAATACAATGCATGAAGTGAGTAGTTGAAGTATCGCCAACTTCCACCGCTGGAAGTGAATTCACAGTCGGGGGTTATTCGATATGATACTATACGACCTCTAAAACTGATTAACAGTCTCAATTCCACATCATAATTAATTAATGTATAATTTTTGTGGGCAAGGCTTCGCAAGTGTCCCGGGAAATTCTTTTTTATTATAGATGCTTGACAATACTGACAAAAACTAGTTTCTCATGTAGCCATGTGCTTGTACTAAGTTACATTACTACCTACCTGATGATGTGACCTACTTGCTAAACAGAAAAAATAATGTTAGCTTCAAAATATCAATCGATAATAGAAATAGTTTAATAAAACTATTATCTTTATTATCGGGGTAAAATGTCGCCTCACCCCTGGAACACCCGACTGCTGTCCTTTAAATATGGTCTTTATGTGGACCA
>CM032488.1:16558623-16573379 GCA_019059595.1 Marasmia exigua
ACGACAAAATTTGGTCCAATTGACAGACGCTGACGTTCTTGATCTCCCTCATGCACAGCTCCGGTGGTCATGTGATAATCTTGCTTCAAACACTGTCTCTTGGGGTGTGGAACACCACAGCACATGCGCCTCGACTCATCTCAGTGTATATGGAATGTGTGCAGGGCTCTTCGATATCAATGTCAGCTGGAGCCAATCCTTCTATCTATACCTATTATGAAACTAGTAATCTTCCTCCGTCTCATTGGTGGAACTCATAGGTGCTTTGTGCAGACTTTATTGAGAATCAGAACTTCTTCTGGTCCCTATCCAATGAGAGCAGACAATCAGCTCCGCATATCTCACGCCAGATCAAAACTGAAGTTTTTCGACAGGTGGTGGACATGAGATGGGGCGTCCGTGATGAAGCCACAGATGATCACATGACCACGGAGCTGTGCATGAGGGAGATCAAGAACTGTCAGCGTCTGTCAATGGGACCAAATTTTGTCGTGTTCCTTGGACAGAAGTATGGGTACAGGTGCGTATTTGTTTTATAATATGGACGCTATTTCTTTTGATGTCATGTAAAGACGCCCTTTCACTCGTTCCACGGCCGCTGACCTTAAGGACTGCTTGCAGTAGCTGGATGAGAAAAGCATGAACTGAGGTGCGACCTGAAGTAGGTCTATATTCGTTGTCCACAACTGGATGTAGGCCACAAGCTTATTGGGTATTGTAGTAAAAAGTAGTAATATCAGCCTATACACTATCCCACTGCAGGGCAAAGGCCTCCATCATAGAATTCAAGTCGGATGATCGTATTACGCTTAATTACCACGGATGTCATGCGGAATGGTGATCACAAACCCGAGCTATGTTTGAGAAACTCGAAACATACTTTTTGTTCGACCCGGGAAATGAACCCAGGACCCTGAGATCATGGCTCAGGACTTAAACCACTACACCAACAGGGCGTCATTGGGTATTGATTCAAATACAAATTCAACAGCGTATCTCTGCGTGTCAGTTGTGCTCAAAACTGTTATTTCTGAGCCCAGGGTACGCTTGAGACATGATTCATAATTAAGGAAGCCTGGCAATTACAATGAGGCGACTGCTGTCTGACCTTCCAAACCTTTACCTAAAACAGGGGAACCAGACTAACCGGACCATGACACCCGCGACACCAGTAGAGTCACTAGTGCCTATGGACATAGGCGGTGGCAATCGCTTACCATCAGGTGATCCGTTTGCTCGGCTGGAACCTTCAATTAAAAAACAAAAGGCTGATGGCAAAATTCTGGACTTCTTCTTCTTCTTCAGACCTATCCCCACCTACGTGCTGTCATCGGAGCTTCAACTGCTTCGGGATGACCTCGCAGCAGGGGGAGTGGACGTGATCCTGCTGGACACCTGGTACAAGAAAGACTCGAATGCCGTGCCTCCTGTATCAGTGCTGCAGCCTATATCCTCTATTCTGATCAACTTTAATAATAAGGTAGGTATAGATCTGGAAAAAACGTATCTTTCAAAAGATTGAAACATTTACATCTGGATCAGTGCACAGATGCGGAACAGGCAAACGCTTCATTTGAAACATCGACTCTCAGATACAGCGTGTGTATTTTATACGGGCGAATAATTAATCCAGCTATAATATCTGATCCTACGAATCGTATAAGATAATCATTTCATTAAATTTTGTGGTTAATTAGGTGTAATGATTTTTCTAAAGTGCAACCCAGCAGCAATGTATGCCGTCCAACTTTGTTTGACATGACAAGTGACATGAGTGTCATGACACTCGTATGACGTTTAGACACTTATGTCTACGTTAATTGATGTTATTAACGTTAACTACCAGTGGATGCAGTACATTGCGTTCTCAATTATTTTGTATGAAAAAAAAAGTACCTTAATTTCCTAAAGAAATGTATGTAAACAGGTTCCCTAGGTCCGATAGTAATCGCCATTAAAATATTCGCCCGTATCAAATAAACACGCTGTATATCCTTGATTCATTCAGCTTATTCGGATCATTCGGCTCACTCGGATCATTCAGCTCATTCCGCTCATCGGATCATTCCGCGCATTCGGATCATTCGGCTCACTCGGATTATTCAGCTCATTCCGCTCATCGGATCATTCCGCGCATTCGGATCATTCGGCTCACTCGGATCATTCAGCTCATTCCGCTCATCGGATCATTCCGCGCATTCGGATCATTCGGCTCACTCGGATTATTCAGCTCATTCCGCTCATCGGATCATTCCGCGCATTCGGATCATTCGGCTCACTCGGATCATTCGCTCATTCCGCTCATCGGATCATTCCGCGCATTCGGATCATTCGGCTCACTCGGATTATTCAGCTCATTGCGCTCATCGGATCATTCCGCGCATTCGGATCATTCGGCTCACTCGGATCATTCAGCTCATTCCGCTCATCGGATCATTCCGCGCATTCGGATCATTCGGCTCACTCGGATTATTCAGCTCATTCCGCTCATCGGATCATTCCGCGCATTCGGATCATTCGGCTCACTCGGATCATTCAGCTCATTCCGCTCATCGGATCATTCCGCGCATTCGGATCATTCGGCTTCACTCGGATTATTCAGCTCATTCCGCTCATCGGATCATTCCGCGCATTCGGATCATTCGGCTCACTCGGATCATTCAGCTCATTCCGCTCATCGGATCATTCCGCGCATTCGGATCATTCGGCTCACTCGGATTATTCAGCTCATTCCGCTCATCGGATCATTCCGCGCATTCGGATCATTCGGCTCACTCGGATTATTCAGCTCATTCGGCTCATCGGATCATTAAGCTCATTCGGATCATTCGGTTCAATCGAACTCGAGATCCATTCGAGTCGAATGATACATTCGGAGCGAACATTAGAGATTCAGAATAGTATATCATTTGGCTGTGTACACGCCTTCCGTGCACATCCGAGGTAAATGTAGAATTTTAATTTTGTCGCTGTTGCAATCAAAACGCACTTTTCGGTTCGCAAGCTGATTATATTTTTTCTTCAGAAAAATCAATAATTTTAACAAAATTGACGTGTCATTTGACGTCTCAGTAAAAAAAACATAAAACTCGTAAGGAGTTTTTACTTCAACATAAATGGACTGTACATATTTCGCCCACCAAGGACAAACTGCGCTTTGTTCTTAATAGACACCATCGCCCACCATGGGGTTATCGCCCACCGTGAGCAAACATAACCTTGTCATTAGACACTACATAACCAATCAAATAAAACATAACCTTGTCATTAGACACACGAAAATAAATCACTACCTATACATAAAAATAACTAAAATGTAAACAATAAGTAGCAAAAAACATTATACAAAACAACAAGATAGCTTAAATCTAGTTAGAGACCGGAAGTATACAAATTTTGGAAATTGGTCTCTTAATAACACCATTTTTACCCGACTGCCAAAGAAGGAGGGTAATGTTTTTCGAGTGTATGTATGTATGTATGTCTTTTCCTTTGTGACCTCCTGTAGCCTAAACGGCTTGATGGATTTTGATGTATGAGGTATCGTTAGATTTGTCTTGATTACGGGAGTGTCATAGGATACATTTTATCCTAAAAGTCCCACGGGATAAAGACATAATAATATTTTTTCTAAATTTCCCTTTAAAAAAATATGTATGCGGTATCATTAGATTCATTTCAATCACGGGAGTAATTAATATAGGATACGTTTTTTCTCAAAATTCCCACGGGAACATGTTAATTCTGCGTCAACGCAAAGCAACTCATGCGTTAGCAAGCAAAAAGATAGGGCGTGGCCTGGCATGCGGCGCGCGGCGCGGTGCGGAGGGGGATATGCTCGAGTATACAGCCCAAATGCGGCAAATGTGGTCGAAATAATTTAAAATGGTACTTACATATACATAGTCTTCTACATCTACAACATTTTCGTTAAATAAAAACAGCTAAAAAGTTATAAATAAAAAAAATTATTATTAAAAAACAAAATACCCGACTGCACACTAAAAAAAGAGTAAAACAAGCCCCACAATAATATTGATCAATCAAATGCTAAAAACTAATTATGTAATACCGTTTAAAACAATACCTATATTAAAATACACTACAATATGTGTTCGTAATCGATAGTTAAATAAACAGAAACTTATTTTGAATACAAATTTACTGAATATAATTTATAAATGTTGATGGAAAGCATCGCAGGCGGGGACCACCTTGACCGCCACCAACGAAAATTCTGCTAAATGGTGCACAACCGAAATGACTATAAATAAGCCTCTGTTGGTAAGCCTCTGTTGGTCCCCGCCTGCGATGCTTTCCATCAACATTTATAAATTATATTCAGTAAATTTGTATTCAAAATAAGTTTCTGTTTATTTAACTATCGATTACGAACACATATTGTAGTGTATTTTAATATAGGTATTGTTTAAACGGTATTACATAATTAGTTTTTAGCATTTGATTGATCAATATTATTGTGGGGCTTGTTTTACTCTTTTTTTAGTGTGCAGTCGGGTATTTTGTTTTTTTAATAATAATTTTTTCACCTTTAAGGTGACAACCCTAGTGATGTTATCTTGTCCTGGGTGAGTAGCAACCACCCTGCCATACAACCACCGACAAACTGGTAAGTTGTCTTCCTTGACAATATCAATGTCACCAATTTTAGGTTCAGGATGTTGGTCTGACCACCGATATCTCTGGTAGAATTTAATTAGATATTGACGCGACCACTGCCGCCAAAAGTCTTGAACCATTCTCTGAGAGTGTTGCCACCTACGCAAAGAGGAAATATTTGATGACTCAAAATTACAGTCTGGTGGAGTAACCAAAGCTTCACCAACCAGAAAATGACCAGGTGTTAGCACAGTGTCGTCATCGTTTTCTCCTTGAATTACAGATAGAGGCCGCGAATTCATACAGGCTTCAATCTGCGACAACACGGTAGCCATCTCCTCAAAGGTCAATGTACTTTGACCAACAACCCGCTTCAGATGGTACTTGACCGACTTCACTCCCGCTTCCCATAGACCACCAAAATTTGGGGAACGCGAAGGAATGAAGTGCCAAGTACATCCATTAGTTGCTAGAGTTTCAGCAACTTCTTGTGCCATGGAGCCCTTCTCAGATGTGAACAATCGCTTAAGTTCACTGGACGCTCCAACGAAATTTGTGGCATTGTCACTCCACAGATCAGTACAATACCCCCTCCTGGCAACAAATCTCTTAAATGCTTGTAAAAAGCCCTCGGTAGTAAGATCAGTAACCACTTCCAAATGAACAGCGCGGGTCACCATGCATACAAACAAGCAAATATACGCTTTATACGATTTATGTCCACGGCCTTTTGAAGTCCTTAGTTGAATTGGGCCGGCATAATCCACTCCACTAGACTTGAATGCTCTAGTAGGAGTAACCCTTGACGCAGGCAACTGGCCCATTAATTGAGACTGTGTCCTATTAGAATTTTTGGCACAAATAACACATTTCCTAAAATGTGCCTTAACAAGCTGTTTAGCACCCAGAATCCAGTACTTAGACTGCAAGTAGCACAACATGAGCTGTGGCCCACCATGAAGAGTCTGTTTATGAGCATCACCTATGATAAGGTCAGTCAAATAAGACCGTCGAGGGATCAATATGGGATGCTTTTTACCTTTACCCCACATAGCGTTCTCGAGCCTCCCACCTACTCGCAAAATCTGTTCCTCGTCAAGAAATGGATTTAACGCCCGAAGGCTGCTTCGTTTAGGTAAGTTTACCTTTCTACTTATCAGTGCCATTTCTTCTGCAAAACTTTCCACCTGGCAGTTTTTTATGCAAAAGTTCATAGATTTCTTTAGTTCTTGCGTGCTCAAAAATCCAACATGCTTTTCAGTGGCTCCTGGCTTCGCATTATGTACGAAACGCTTGCAATATGCGATGACTCTAATCATTCTGGTAAATGACGAGAATCTTTCCCAGATAGTATTTTCCTCGCATACGGCTGCACAGTGCGACTTGATCTTTACTAATTCAAGTTCTGTAGTTATATCTTTAGGTTTTGGATATTCAATGTGTTCACTTTTTAGGAAATCAGGTCCTTGAAACCACAACGAATTTTCTAACAACACCTTTGGAGATAGTCCCCTTGACGCACCATCGGCTGGATTATTTTTTGAAGAAACATGTGACCAGTGATGTGAATCTAAATTAGTTTGGATTTCAGACACACGATTCGCCACAAACACCTTCCAGCGATTAGGATGGCCATTCAACCAGGCAAGAACTACAGTTGAGTCCGTCCAAGCGTGAATACGACTCTTCTCGATGTTCATCACTGCCGCTACTTCTGTCAGTAGGCGAGTGAGCAGGACAGCCCCACACAACTCGAGTCTCGGGATTGAGACTTGTTTCACCGGTGCAACTTTCGTCTTTGCCGAGACCAAAGCTACTTGAACCTTTCCGTCAAAGCTTACTACACGGCAATAAACGACAGCTGCATATGCGTCCTTGGAAGCATCACAGAAGCCATGAAGTTCCACATCATCGCCGTCTCCAATCCCAAGCCATCGAGGTAATGTAACATTACCCAACTCTTTAAGCTCTTCACGGTAAGCTAGCCATTCATTTAATATATCTGCGGACACCGCTTGATCCCAACCAAATCCTGTCAACCACAGCTTCTGTATAAGCATTTTGGCAATTATTATTCTCGGTCCTACCCAACCAAGAGGGTCGAAAAATCTAGAAATATCCGATATAATAATTCTTTTTGTTACAGGTTCCTGTAAAGCTTGCATCTTCACCGAGTAGCGGAAGGAGTCTTCACTTCGGTTCCAGGTAAGTCCGACTATCTTTATGACTTCATCTGTCTTTATTTTGAGATCATCTTTTATATCTGCAATTTCCTTTTCACAATTCTTTTCTTTCATATTTCTTAATAGTTCCTGATCATTACTTGACCATTTTTGCAAACAGAATCCTCCTTTTGCTAAGAGTTCATTCATTTCCTTGTACAGCTTTATTCCCTCTTCTCTGGTCTCACAACCTGACATTAAGTCATCCATATAAAAATCAGTGGCAACCTTTTCAGCTGCCAGCGGGAAACTATGACCTTCGTCCAACGCCACCTGCTGCAATGTCTTCACCGCGAGATATGGAGAAGAAGCTACTCCAAAGGTAACTCTTTTCATTCTATAATGATCGACTTCAGCATTTGGATCATTTCTCCAGAGTATCCTTAAGTAATCCGCGTCTTCATCATCAACCTTCACCTGACGATACATTTTGACAATGTCAGCTGTTAAACAGATAGGTTTGATTCTCCATCGTAGGACAATGTGCCTTAAGTCTGGCTGTAACCTTGGCCCAGTGAACAGATTATCGTTCAACGATTTGTTGTTTGTTCCTTTGCAAGATGCGTCGAAGACAGTCCTAACCTTTGTCGTCTCTCGATCTTCACGAACGACTGCGTGATGAGGTAAGTAAACTGCCTTTTCATTATTCACTTCATTCTTAGGTACCAGCTCCATATGATCCATTTCCAAGTACTCGTTGATAACCTTACTATAGCTTTCTCTGAAGTTCTCTCTTTTCAACCGTCTTTCTAGCGATTGTAGTCTTCTCTCAGCTATCAGCTTGGAATTAGTAACCTCTGGAGTTTCAGAATTGAAAGGCAGCTTCACAATGTACCTACCCTCTTCATCTCTACGAGTCGTTTCAGCGTAGTATGCTTCGCAACGTTTTTCATCTTCGCTTAACAACTTTTCCCTGGGCAATTGGACTGATTCTTCGAGTTCCCAGAATTTTTTCAGCAACTCGTTATCATTATCTAGACGACAATGTAATGTATTTCTCATCTTTTCAGTAAGACCACCTGGCGACTCAACTGCGCCTGAAATGATCCAACCAAGTGAAGTTGACTGCGCAACGACTCCTAGCGGACCCTTCTTAATGCCTTCTTGAAGAATGTTGCTGTACACTTCAGCACCTAAGAGCATATCAATACGACTTGGCGTGTGATAGCTTGGATCAGCAAGAGTTATAGTTTGTAACTCTGTCCACTCCACCAACTTCACTTTACTTGTTGGCAAGAGCGTAGTGATAGACCCCAAAACATAGGCCTCTACAGTGATGACCACATTTGGATCAATACGTGACCTGATATTAATACTAACCATTGCCTTGGAGATAGTTTGATCTCCACCTACACCAGAAACAACGGTGTTTGTAAATACCTTTTTCAAACCTAACATTTGGACCGTGGATTCGGTCACAAATGATGCTTGCGAGCCCTGGTCTAAAAGCGCTCGAATAACATAAGACCTACGGTTTTCTGCTAATCCTTCCACTAGCGCCGTCGCTAGCAAAACCTGGTAACCTTTTGGCTTACCTGCAGAAAAATGCGTTACCACCGGTTCCGAGTTCTTAGTCCCAGAGGATGACTCCTGACTTTGAGACGTATCAACCTGATCAACAGCCACATGACCATCAGTCATACATTCACCATTCGGATGCAACAAAGAATGATGCTTTTTGCTGCAGACGCGGCACCTACCTTTACTTAAACAGTTTCTGGCAGAGTGGTTGCTTCCCAAACAACAAAAACATATGTTATTTGTTTGGACAAAATGACGCCTGGATCCTACCAACTCATGCGCAAACTTTGTACACTTGATGAGCTTATGGCCTTCCATACAAAATGGACACTTTACATTCGTAAGATGCATTGTTTTAATTTTATTTACACGAGTGCACTGTTTATTGGTGGGCCCCGAATCGAGGAATTCTAAGGCGCGATATCTCTTCGTAAGGAAGTCTTGGAATTGCTTATAAGTTAGCAAATCATCAGTTGAATTACAATCGACCGCGCTAAACTCCCATCGTCTTCTCGATTCTGGGTCCAGCTTCAGTGTTAAAATATGAATAATCATTAAATCCCAACTACTAGTTTCTACACCAATATTAGAGAGTGCTGCCAAACAATCATTTGTAGTGTCCATTAACTCTTTTAAGCTACTAGCGGACTCGTGAGTAATGTTTTTCTGGCTAAAGAGCCGCTTCAACAAATGATGACTGATATACCGTTTATTATTGTAACGTGCCGTTAACAACTCCCAGCACCTTGTATAGTTACTGTCAGTAGTGGGAATGTTAGCTAGCAACTGCTCGGCTTCACCACTCACATAACCCTTTAAATACAGTAGCTTTTGGACATCAGCTAGATCACTGTTGGAATGGATTAAGGACGTGAACAGATCTCTAAAAGTATTCCACTCGGAATATTTTCCAGTAAAGATTGGAATGTTCACCTTAGGCAGTTTGACTTTACACGAGCTAACTGAAGTACTAGGTTCAAAACCTGATTTCAAATTCGAAGTTAGTGACTTTATGACATTTTTAAGTTCTAATTTATATTCAAAGTAAATCTCCTCAGCCTGATCAAAAACTTCTCCTTTAAAATAGTTACTAGTAGTTGCCGCAATTTGCTCTGGTGTTATAGTCTGCATCAACTGTTTATGTCCTGCTACGAATTCCGACCAAATCCCTTCCAACAGTTCCAGTCTACCTTCCACATACAACAACGTAAGTCTCTCTTTGGGACTCTTTTTGTAATTAGTTTTAGCTTTAACCAAACGACTATAAACCGTTTCTTGGAAATTAATTAACGCTTCCATGTTTACCTAATTCAAATAAAATCGCAATAGAAAAAACACGGAAATAATTACAAACTGAGGCGCACGCTAATTTCCAAGAAATACTAATTTAAAATTTAAAATAAATAATTCAAAACATTTTTAACTTTAAAACTCTGACCAAACATGTACCTAGACTCTCGTACTATAAATTGTTTTTGACGAAATTAATCTACCTGAGTACAAACTAGAAGTAAAAATGTTCAAAAATAATAAAGTTCAACTTCAATTGGCAAATCTTCTATACCGAAATTATCGCACTCGCACAACACTAGTAAAACACCCGAACAACACTAGTAGAACACTCGACGACTCGATGTAAATAAGGTTCAAAATAGCTCACCAAATCTTCCGTACAAAATACCTCCCGACTCTACGTAGTCGGCCGCAGTAGGTAGCCTCGTAGACGAAGACTCCACGCCCATCCACCAGATCAGATGGTGCCACCAGCACCACCGCTTAGCTGCAGCAGGATCTCAACAGTCCCGCACCAAATTCCACCTTCAGCGACACTTCGGCGCTGCCTGACTGACGCTTTGTTCAGCCAGAATAATTCCCGTTGTAATAGCGGACAATAATCTAATATCTAATCCCTGCCGGTATCCGGCTCCTCGAAGTACCAAATGTACACGCCTTCCGTGCACATCCGAGGTAAATGTAGAATTTTAATTTTGTCGCTGTTGCAATCAAAACGCACTTTTCGGTTCGCAAGCTGATTATATTTTTTCTTCAGAAAAATCAATAATTTTAACAAAATTGACGTGTCATTTGACGTCTCAGTAAAAAAAACATAAAACTCGTAAGGAGTTTTTACTTCAACATAAATGGACTGTACAGGCTGAGTCGGATCACTGAGTCTTTTTAGTAAAGAGTTACACACGTCTAATAAGGTATGAGATTATGTATACACATTATTTAATTTTTTTTATGATGGTAAGTGATTGCCGCCACCCATGGACCGTGTTTATTAAATGTACAACACAACTAGAGTCACAAGTGCACTGGAATCTATAAACCCCCCTCCCCCCAAATATGGCCTCCGGTACCCTAAAGTGTGGATCTACCACGGTTAAGTTAAGCAGTATGTCATTAGCCTAAATGCAGGCCTCCCAGCTACTCTCCGTCCCTTATTTTTTGCTGGGAAACCAAAATCTCATGTCAAAATTTAACGAGTAGATATGTACAGTCAACGTCAGATCAAGTTACCCACCTGCAGTGGAAAAATAGCACTTGTGCCCCAGACATAAGGACGGTCCAAAGGTCAACAAGGGTAACTTGACGTGACGCCGTATGTCAAAATACTCGTAGTCTTGTTGATGATCCAATTGAACTTTTATTCAAGGACCTAAAAGTTTAAGGCTATTTATTATTATTTCATTGCAGATAAATAAATCCATACAAATTCGTTAGTAACATTTTGGTGCTTAAAAACTATGTTAGTATATCCGATTACTATTATTGGGGACAGGAGTGTGTAAGGACCTCCAGTGTCCCAAAAATGGACCATCTATCCGGTCCGCTATAACAACGAGGAGGCTGTTGCCGCTGGCCCGTGTCCGCCGCGCCATCGAGGCAGCCCTTTTACGCCTAATCGTACGGAAGCAGTCCGTACGCGCCTCCGCGAACATCTGCGACGCACTGCAGAAGCGAGGCAGCCGCAACAGCGTCCTGAATGCGTTATTATATTGAACGCGTAGGGAATCCAGCGCTCTTGTCGTATGGCTAACCCACAGGTTGCACTTGTAAAATGTGGTACAAAAAGCCCTGAATAGCGTAATTTTTACATTATATGAACAACGTGCAAACCTGCGGGCTATCATATTCGCTCTTACCGACAGCGCCCTCCTCTCGCATTCAATATCTACATCGTATCGTACGTCTATATTTGAAACCTTTCATTTCAAAGTCACCCTCGAATTGCCCCTAAACGTTTAAATTGCTTTGACAATGATTCACCTTCCTATTGATCTTCAAGTCATTAATTTTTAAAAGATTCAACGACACAATTTTATATCTACTTCTAAAGAAATAATTACATTATATTATGGTAATGGCACATGGTGCGGAATGTTAAAAAAAACTATATTTTGGTAATTATTTTTTAGATGTACGGGATTGCACGACCGCGGAAATTCCCGGTGTAGGTACCACTCTTCGACCTTATTGCATTGCGAATTGTACCACTGTATATTACCCGGCTAACTTAGCTGTTTTGGTTCAAAAGTTCCCTAGAGGGGGGTGTTGTACAAAAAATAACACAAGGCTACTATTGTGTTTCGAGTTTAAGCCTACCAAGAGTAGCAGTCATAGTAGCCCTCAAGGTGGCCCTACGACTTTTTGAAGATTGGAACTTCTCGATAAGCTTGAGCGCCTTCAAAACTTCTGCATCCGCATCATTTTTGGCCTACGCAAATATGACCATGTCTCTGAGTTCCGTGCACAGCTTAACTGGCTCCCCATTCGTCGGCGTCGCGACCTTCATGTCCTCTCTCTGTTATATACCGTCTTATTTAATCCTCTGGCTCCAGCTTATCTCAAAGAGCGATTCCAATTCTTGCAACCTGCCGACGGTCGACAAATGCGGTCATGCCGCAAACTCCATCTTAGCTTCCCTCCTCATTCCTCAGAATCCTATTCACAATCCTTTACTGTTCAATCCATTCGTCTCTGGAACTCCTTACCCCTTCCAATCAGGAAATCACAATCCCTTCCTATATTCAAGTCCCGTGTCAAAACTCACTTCCTATCTCTATAAATAGGTACACTGTTTTTTCCTTGTCTCTTCTTCCTTTTTTATGTGGTCTGCTCTCTGGTCATTTATACCTATCTATATGAAATATTTTTATTGAATTTTTGTTATAAATTATCTATGTATGTATTATTATTGGGTATGTATGTATTGTTTATTATTATTTATGTAATGTAATAATGTATAATTCTGCCATTCTCAATTTCATTTGTTAAACTACTTTGCACTGCCTTCCCTTATTATTACGAATACGATATTTCTTTCCTCTACCCAAAGGTTGTCTGGAAGAAATCGCTACAAACGATAAGACCGCCTTATTGTACTGTCTGTTGATGTTGTATCATGCTTGTATTGTATTTTTGTGCAATAAAGAATATCTATCTATCTATCTATCTATCCTTTGGGGAGGCAAAGACCTGAATATAGGTTCACGTCTATTAGCTGATGATGATGACGATTATGTTTCAGAGGGTACCAAAACTACAAGCAGAAGATCAAGCAGTATGGTGGGACACTTTGGGCAAGATGCAGAAGCTGTTCCGCAAAGCCTCATCTCAACTTTATGCTGCAGGGAAAATTGATAAAGACGCTATGCACAATTATTTCATGTCTGGTGAGTCTAAGGTAGCATGAAGTAGACCGATAAATTATACAACGAATCTAAAGAAATACTTTTTTTTTACAAACACATGGCCACTATGGAACTGAGTGACACTATAATCTTCAGAATGCATAACGAGGCGGATGAAATTCCTAGTCACCGAATGCAGACATCTAATGCGCAAACGTAGCATACATCTAAGGCATATTAAGCCCTAATGAGAGGACCTCAGTCCCAAACAATTAATGCACTTTCTGATAAGTACAGGGTTTGAGACTGATATGTAGCACAATCTACAAACGGCAATCACTATAGATCAAACTGTATCCCTATAGGTACTGATCTGAAAATACCTGCATAGCCGCCTGCTTACAAGACCATCAATGCAAAAGTAGGTTATCATGATTCTAGAGCGCTTTTCACTGTTGCGTCCAAAGTCATCGTTTCGGAGCCCAGGATACGTTTTGAGAGTGACCCAGGATTTGATGTGGCTGTTAATTACAAAGAAGCAATTGCCGTCTGATTTTCCCACCCAGCACTTAGACAGAAGAACCAAATGAAGGGTCCAAACTGAAAACCAGCGCGGCAGCGGCGGCAAACCGCTGCAGCACATGCTGAGCTTGGACCTTGTTGACCACTTCACTTTGTTCCTTTTCTTCTTCCTTGGTCACTGGTTTATATATTAACTTATTATTATTTATTATTTTTGTTTTTGTTTAATATTTTTTCCTATGTATTACTGTGCAATCTCCTTATGCTTATGTTATGTGTCCTGTCTATGTAAATCTTTTATGTGGTCAATAAATGTTTACTTACTTAAATGGTTACAACTGACTCTGGTTACACGTTTAAGCAACTATCCGAAACTGCAGGTTTCTTAATAAACCCTTTTTCTTTTACTTTCATCGTCTTCATTTCTATTCCCTTTCTCTTCTCAGTAACGGAACGCGAAGTAATCAACGGCGTGCTCAACGTCAAGAACACAAAAAACCACTGCCTCGCCTATGTGCGGTACATCAACAACATCAACCTTCAGAACCTAAAGAAGGCCGGCAACTTCGTGGACATCCTCAACAGGAGTTTGGATTCGGAAGCTTCCAAGTTGTTGGCTGATTTGAGGGATGTAAGGCTCCCGGAGAAGATTGAGACTACTAATATGCAGAAGTGAGTCACTCATCATCATCATTTCAATGCATAATTCCAAAGATATCACTTTTCAGCCCGAGGAATGATTAGACTATGATCCAGGATTCGGTTTGATGATTACAATGAAGCGACTGACCTTCAACCGAAGCCGGTGGCACTCCTCTAGTATTGCTGATGTCCATGAAGAGCGGTAATCGCTTACCTTACTATCAAGTGATCCGTCTCTGCCCGCTACCACTCAAAATGGCAAGTGTTATTGATGAGATGGTCTGCAAAAGAAGTGTGAAATCTCCTAACATCACATGTCTTGTCTGGATATTTACCAATTAACTTATTAGGTATCCTATGTTTCAGATACACAGTAGAATGGATTGGCCGAGACGGTCTCGACAACGAGACGCACGGCGAATACCTCAACCATTTCATCACTCACTTCTACAAAAACATCATCAAGCTTGTCGACAGGTAAGGTGATTGAAATTCTCCCGCAATGATTCCATAACATTCCGTTTATATGTTTGACGTTTTCAGGTCGGGGTATCAAGATTCACGAGAAGTTGGATCTAGTTAAATAAATGAA
>CM032488.1:16573479-16608837 GCA_019059595.1 Marasmia exigua
TGAAATACGTAAAATTGACACACTGTCTCTCTGATTGGTCAATGTTCATAGTGGCAATGCAATCTGCTCGCGCGTAGCGTTCGGATATTGCTTACTTATTATTTTACGAGTGAGTTTAGTAAGTTTATCAATGTACGAAAATGTGGACGTAAAATAATAAAATTTATCTCCCGTTTAGAATCCTACGAAAGTTTATAAACTTCCTAGTAAATTGATAAACTTACGGATCTTGTTATTTTCCGGTGACATATACATTGGTAGAATACATTCATTACAGAAATTACCCAAAGGTTGAACGTAACCAAAGAATAAAGAGCCTTTTATAGCCTTTCATGGCTACTCAAATAAATTAAAGGCAAGCTCGCTTTTACTTATGGCGCCGAAAAATATCGAGTAATATTTTTCTTTTCTTACACAGCGCTTTTGTAAACACAACGTTAAGGGTCCTCGGTCTGATGGAGAGCCACGCTGTTGGCATTTTCATCATCATCATCAGCAACCCACACTCGTCCACTGCTGGACATAGGTCTCCCCTAATGCACGCCACTGCTCCCGATTTTCGGCCACTCTCATCCAGCCCACATCAGCCAGCCTTCGAATGTCATCATCCCATCTTGTCGCAGGGCGTCCTACACTACGCTTACCGAGTCGCGGTCTCCACTCAAGGACTTTACGGCTCCAACGGCTGTCAGTTCTGCGGCTAATATGACCAGCCCACTGCCACTTCAGTTTGCTAATTCGGTGGGCTATGTCGGTGACTCTGGTTCTCTGTCGGATTACATCATTTCTGATGCGGTCCTTAGAGATACTCCGAGGCATAGCCTTTCCATAGCTCTTTGAGCGACTTTGAACCGGTGGGACTAGTCCAGCCGTGAGTGTCCACGTCCTCGGCACCGTAAGTCATGACCGGAAGGACGCACTGGTCGAAGACTTTCGAATTAGGACTTTGAGGGATGGGTGACGAGAAGACTTGACGAAGTTGGCATTTTACCAACATTAATTAGGCTTACCACCCAAATGCATAATAAGTGTAAATAAAAGAAGTACATAAAGTGAACCATAACAAAATATAAAAGTGACAGTGAGTCTAACGGCCGCACTCAGAGACGTCATTTAAGCTAATAATAATAATAAAAATGTTTCACAACATCACATACATTGATCTGACTTCGAGATAGGTAGCTCAAGCACCTGTGTTACGGACATCAGAATCAACAGTCGAATTACAAATATATACATATAATACTTTTCTTTTGTAAATACATACTTATAATACATAGATACACCCAGACCAATACAAACAGACACGTTCATGCACACAAATGTTTGTGCTGTGCGGGGATCGAACCCGCAACCCTTGCACCAGAGTTAGCGTTCACTACCAGTGTTCCAAACGGGTCGTCAATGTTCATTAACTTTAGTATCGGTAGTCATAGAGACTACGTCACGAGTCATAGTCATAGACTAGTCATAGAGAACGTATCAAAATAAGTGTCAATATTTTTTCTTAAGTAGCCAACTAAGTTAATCAACGACTCTGAGTGTGGCAGTAAAATACTCAAGCTGGAAAAGTGACACTTCATCATCATCAGCCCATTTAAGTCCCCACTGCTGGGGCACGGGCCTCCCTCAATCACATGAGGGGTAATTGCCATACTCACCACGCTTGGCAGACGGGTTAGCGAGGGTTTTGATATAAATGCAGAGTTTTCCTTCTCTGGGTGCTGATGATCATGCCAGCAGCTTTACCTTAGTCGCCTTTTACGACACCTCGGTAAGAGTGAGGGTCGCCTATTCTACTCTGCCGGGAACCCATCGGCTATAATTGCTTACGCGATGCAATCAACACCTAGCGCTATCCCAGGGGAAATGCGTTACGCATACCCGTCCGCCTGGGGGCGGACGGGTTATGCCGGACTCCCCCAGCATGTCGGCAGGGATCTACCGACTAAAACCCCTGGGCACCCTCTCATCGACTATAGTGGGGGGTCGTGGTGACGGGCACGAAGCCATGTGCACGACCCTCCGGACGGAGCCCGCCTAAACGGCGGGCAGGACGCTGCCCCCCCCCGGGTGAACTGGGGGGGTCGTTAGGGACAGCCGAGGGTGAGCAGCCGTCCCTAACGAGCACTGGAGGTGACCGGTGCATGCCGGCGCGGGTACCCCAGCACCGTGCGCCGGCTGGCCACCTCCAAGCAGAGGAAGGAGACGCACATATTGTCGGCGTCTCCGACCCCTCCTCGCTCTTCGGAGCGCGTCGGCGGAAGGATCTTCCTCCCGCGCGCGCTCCGCTGCTTCCTTTCCTGCCACCACCTCCTCGCAGAAGGTGGCGAAAGCCTTCCAGGCCTCTTCCTCTGCCAGTATAGCTTCCACTATACTACCAAGGGTGAGGTTCTGGCCGACCTTCGCCACCAGTGCCTGGCGCTGCTGGTCCCACGACGGACAATACGCAAGCGTATGATCCGCCGTGTCATCAGCAGCGCCGCACTCGTGGCAGGAAGGAGCTCACTCTCGGCACCTAGCGCTATCTCACCTAACCTAACTTAACTTTTAATATACTTTGCCTCTACTCTGAGGTTGTCTGGAAGAGATCGCTATCAGCAATAAGACCGCCTACATTGTTTTAGTATAATAATATTGACTAAGATCTGTAAATTTTGTGCAATAAAGTGTAGTATCTATCTATAAACCGTCCCTTTTTTGGGTGACTGCGTGAAAAATGCGAAAGGTAGGTATTTCCCAGGGACATGGCTAACTTTTACGAATGTTTGCCCGAAATTTTTGGCGCGCGGTAGTGGTGAGCCAAGTTTTAATGTCAATCGTAAAAATATAGGCTGGTATTCTGTTATGCTGTCACATTTGTTTTCGCATCTGATTTATACATTTAATCTCTCTCCTGGTGTCACATCGGAATATGAGGGTAAGAGCATATAGAGTGCACTTGTGTTTGCGCACACACTTGAGCACTATAAATATCCTGCGTACGCGGCTGATCGTCGAGATTGGCCGCCGTAGCCGCAACCAGTTGGAGAATATTATATTATATTATACTTTGGATTATGGCTGTACGTGTTAATTTCGGCGGGTAGGGCTAAAACAAGCCGCATAGGCTTATGCAATTCAAAGGTCTTAAATTAGTGTCTAGTGGTTTTTAGTGTACAAATTTGGTGTTTATTTGTGCAGTGAAGTGCCGAAAAGTGATCCTAATAATAAGTGTCGTTGGATTGTATCGTTTTTTTAAGACTGCTATTGTTTGTCGAGTGAGTTGTCTTGTGACAACTTGCTTGAACCTAATAACACTGCAATTGTGTGTCGAGTGAGTTGTCTCGTGACAACTTGCTTGAACCTAATAACACTGCTATTGTGTGTCGAGTGAGTTGTCTCGTGACAACTTGCTTGAACCTAGTAACACTGCGATTGTGTGTCGAGTGAATTGTCTCGTGACAACTTGCTTGAACCTAATAACGCTGCTATTGTGTGTCGAGTGAGTTGTCTCGTGACAACTTGTTTGAACCTAATAACACTGCTATTGTGTGTCGAGTGAGTTGTCCCGTGACAACTTGCTTGAACCTAATAAAGTCTTAACCCACGCTTGCTTAGAGTGATATACGCTGAATCCGTAGGTCGATAAAACGTAAAACACTGGCGTTTTATTGAGTGACTGTGACTCTGACTGACTTCGACTGTTGACTGCCTACTTATTCCTAATAAGTTACTTGACATTGGCAAATTATCTTCGGGTAGAGCCATATTAATACATATATATTTTTAATCAGCCTATAAACTGTCGTACCTACTGCTGGGCAAAGGCCATCATAGAAATCAAGTTATCGCTACTATGATGGGATAAGGCTTAATCACCACGCTTGGCAAATGCGGATTGGTGATCACAAACCCGAGCTATGTCCGAAAAATTTGAAACATACTTTTCGAAGCGAACCCAGGATCACGGCCCGGTACTTAAACCACTAGACCAACAGGGCGTTAAAAAGAAAAGAAAAATAATATAAATTAGAAAATTGGAATAATAAAATCAACAATGTCTTTTTTGAAGTAAAATAGAAACGATACTTTATCCTAACATGTAAAGAGTCTCCTTTTTTCTTTTAGAGGAAAACTCGCCCTTCATCTGATAATAGGGGACGAAAAGGCCTAAGGCGGAATTACTTTCACACCCTCAACCACAGACCACCCACTCAACCACAACTGTTAAACAGATAACATCACGTACATTAGTTGATATGTTTTATAGCAATCTTTTGCAATTTATTCTTTAGTAAATCACACACTTAAAAATCTCAAAATTTCAGGTGACATTAATGCTGGTAGCTACCTCGGCCAACGCGTTGGGTTGGCCATTCAAAGAGTTCTTAGTTCACTACTCACTCACTCAGTGAAACAGAACAGTACTGCTTCAACGCGTTGGGTTGGCCATTCAAACAGTTCACTACTCACTCACGCAGTGAAACAGAACCTTCACGCCGGTTTTCTGTAAGGCCGTGGTATCACTCCTGTCGAGCCAGCCTATTCATGCCGAAGGCTCTCAACGGTTGTATAGCTAATATACTTAGTCAAAAAATTTAAGGTTTATGCAAGATTGCACCAAACTTGGCTCATTCCTCCAACCCTACTGTACACGCCTTCCGTGCACATCCGAGATAAATGTAGAATTTTAATTTTGTAGCTGTTGCAATCAAAACGCACTTTTCGGTTCGCAAGCTGATTATATTGTTCTTCAGAAAAATCAATAATTTTAACAATATTGAAGTGTCATTTGACGTCTCAGTAAAAAAAACATAAAACTCGTAAGGAGTTTTTACTTCAACATAAATGGACTGTACATATTTCGCCCACCAAGGACAAACTGCGCTTTGTTCTTAATAGACACCATCGCCCACCATGGGGTATCGCCCACCATGAGCAAACATAACCTTGTCATTAGACACTACATAACAAATCAAATAAAACATAACCTTGTCATTAGACACTACATAACCAGTCAAATAAAACATAACCTTGTCATTAGACACACGAAAATAAATTCACTACCTATGCTTATACATAAAAATAACTAAAATGTAAACAATAAGTAGCAAAAAACATTATACAAAACAACAAGATAGCTTAAATCTAGTTAGAGACCGGAAGTATACAAATTTTGGAAATTGGTCTCTTAATAACACCATTTTTCACCTTTAAGGTGACAACCCTAGTGATGTTATCTTGTCCTGGGTGAGTAGCAACCACCCTGCCATACAACCACCGACAAACTGGTAAGTTGTCTTCCTTGACAATAACAATGTCACCAATTTTAGGTTCAGGATGTTGGTCTGACCACCGATATCTCTGGTAGAATTTAATTAGATATTGACGCGACCACTGCCGCCAAAAGTCTTGAACCATTCTCTGAGTGTGTTGCCACCTACGCAAAGAGGAAATATTTGATGACTCAAAATTACAGTCTGGTGGAGTAACCAAAGCTTCACCAACCAGAAAATGACCAGGTGTTAGCACAGTGTTGTCATCGTTTCCTCCTTGAATTACAGATAGAGGCCGCGAATTCATACAGGCTTCAATCTGCGACAACACACACAACACATCTCCTCAAAGGTCAATGTACTTTGACCAACAACCCGCTTCAGATGGTACTTGACCGACTTTACTCCCGCTTCCCATAGGCCACCAAAATTTGGGGAACGCGAAGGAATGAAGTGCCAAGTACATCCATTAGTTGATAGAGTTTCAGCAACTTCTTGTGCCATGGAGCCCTTCTCAGATGTGAACAATCGCTTAAGTTCACTGGACGCTCCAACGAAATTTGTGGCATTGTCACTCCACAGATCAGTACAATACCCCCTCCTGGCAACAAATCTCTTAAATGCTTGTAAAAAGCCCTCGGTAGTAAGATCAGTAACCACTTCCAAATGAAACGCGCGGGTCACCATGCATACAAACAAGCAAATATACGCTTTATACGATTTATGTCCACGGCCTTTTGAAGTCCTTAGTTGAATTGGGCCGGCATAATCCACTCCACTAGACTTGGAATGCTCTAGTAGGAGTAACCCTTGACGCAGGCAACTGGCCCATTAATTGAGACTGTGTCCTATTAGAATTTTTGGCACAAATAACACATTTCCTAAAATGTGCCTTTAACAAGCTGTTTTAGCACCCAGAATCCAGTACTTAGACTGCAAGTAGCACAACATGAGCTGTGGCCCACCATGAAGAGTCTGTTTATGAGCATCACCTATTGATAAGGTCAGTTAAATAAGACCGTCGAGGGATCAATATGGGATGCTTTTTACCTTTACCCCACATAGCGTTCTCGAGCCTCCCACCTACTCGCAAAATCTGTTCCTCGTCAAGAAATGGATTTAACGCCCGAAGGCTGCTTCGTTTAGGTAAGTTACCTTTCTACTTATCAGTGCCATTTCTTCTGCAAAACTTTCCACCTGGCAGTTTTTTTATGCAAAAGTTCATAGATTTCTTTAGTTCTTGCGTGCTCAAAAATCCAACATGTTTTTCAGTGGCTCCTGGCTTCGCATTATGTACGAAACGCTTGCAATATGCGATGACTCTAATCATTCTGGTAAATGACGAGAATCTTTCCCAGATAGTATTTTCCTCGCATACGGCTGCACAGTGCGACTTGATCTTTACTAATTCAAGTTCTGTAGTTATATCTTTAGGTTTTGGATATTCAATGTGTTCACTTTTTAGGAAATCAGGGCCTTGAAACCACAACGAATTTTCCAACAACACCTTTGGAGATAGTCCCCTTGACGCACCATCGGCTGGATTATTTTTGAAGAAACATGTGACCAGTGATGTGAATCTAAATTAGTTTGGATTTCAGACACACGATTCGCCACAAACACCTTCCAGCGATTAGGATGGCCATTCAACCAGGCGAGAACTACAGTTGAGTCCGTCCAAGCGTGAATACGACTCTTCTCGATGTTCATCACTGCCGCTACTTCTGTCAGTAGGCGAGTGAGCAGGACAGCCCCACACAACTCGAGTCTCGGGATTGAGACTTGTTTCACCGGTGCAACTTTCGTCTTTGCCGAGACCAAAGCTACTTGAAACTTTCCGTCAAAGCTTACTACACGGCAATAAACGACAGCTGCATATGCGTCCTTGGAAGCATCACAGAAGCCATGAAGTTCCACATCATCGCCGTCTCCAATTCCAAGCCATCGAGGTAATGTAACATTACCCAACTCTTTAAGCTCTTCACGGTAAGCTAGCCATTCATTTAATGTATCTGCGGGCACCGCTTCATCCCAACCCAATCCTGTCAACCACAGCTTCTGTATAAGCATTTTGGCAATTATTATACTCGGTCCTACCCAACCAAGAGGGTCGAAAAATCTAGAAATATCCGATATAATAATTCTTTTTGTTACAGGTTCCTGTAAAGCTTGCATCTTCACCGAGTAGCGGAAGGAGTCTTCACTTCGTTTCCAGGTAAGTCCGACTATCTTTATGACTTCATCTGTCTTTATTTTGAGATCATCTTTTATATCTGCAATTTCCTTTTCACAATTCTTTTCTTTCATATTTCTTAATAGTTCCTGATCATTACTTGACCATTTTTGCAAACAGAATCCTCCCTTTGCTAAGAGTTCATTCATTTCCTTGTACAGCTTTATTCCCTCTTCTCTGGTCTCACAACCTGACATTAAATCATCCATATAAAAATCAGTGGCAACCTTTTCAGCTGCCAACGGGAAACTATGACCTTCGTCCAACGCCACCTGCTGCAATGTCTTCACCGCGAGATATGGAGAAGAAGCTACTCCAAAGGTAACTCTTTTCATTCTATAATGATCGACTTCAGCATTTGGATCATTTCTCCAGAGTATCCTTAAGTAATCCGCGTCTTCATCATCAACCTTCACCTGACGATACATTTTGACAATGTCAGCTGTTAAACAGATAGGTTTGATTCTCCATCGTAGGACAATGTGCCTTAAGTCTGGCTGTAACCTTGGCCCAGTGAACAGATTATCGTTCAACGATTTGTTGTTCGTTCCTTTGCAAGATGCGTCGAAGACAGTCCTAACCTTTGTCGTCTCTCGATCTTCACGAACGACTGCGTGATGAGGTAAGTAAACTGCCTTTTCATTATTCACTTCATTCTTAGGTACCAGCTCCATATGATCCATTTCCAAATACTCGTTGATAACCTTACTATAGCTTTCTCTGAAGTTCTCTCTTTTCAACCGTCTTTCTAGCGATTGTAGTCTTCTCTCAGCTATCATCTTGGAATGAGTAACCTCTGGAGTTTCAGAATTGAAAGGCAGCTTCACAATGTACCTACCTTCCTCATCTCTACGAGTCGTTTCAGCGTAGTATGCTTCGCAACGTTTTTCATCTTCGCTTAACAACTTTTCCCTGGGCAATTGGACTGATTCTTCGAGTTCCCAGAATTTTTTCAGCAACTCATTATCGCCATCTAGACGACAATGTAATGTATTTCTCATATTTTCAGTGAGACCACCTGGCGACTCAACAGCGCCTGAAATGATCCAACCAAGTGAAGTTGACTGCGCAACGACACCTAGCGGACCCTTCTTAATGCCTTCTTGAAGAATGTTGCTGTACACTTCAGCACCTAGGAGCATATCAATACGGCTTGGCGTGTGATAGCTTGGATCAGCAAGAGTTATAGTTTGTAACTCTGTCCACTCCACCAACTTCACTTTATTTGTTGGCAAGAGCGTAGTGATAGACCCCAAAACATAGGCCTCTACAGTGATGACCACATTTGGATCAATACGTGATCTAATATTAATCTTAACCATAGCCTTGGAGATGGTTTGATCTCCACCTACACCAGAAACAACGGTGTTTGTAAATACCTTTTTCAAACCTAACATTTGGACCGCGGATTCGGTCACAAATGATGCTTGCGAGCCCTGGTCTAAAAGCGCTCGAATAACATTAGACCTACGGTTTTCTACTAATCCTTCCACTAGCGCCGTCGCTAGCAAAACCTGGTAACCTTTTGGCTTACCTGCAGAAAAATGCGTTACCACCGGTTCTGAGTTCTTAGTCTCAGAGGATGACTCCTGATTTTGAGACGTATTAACCTGATCAACAGCCACATGACCATCAGTCATACATTCACCATTCGGATGCAACAAAGAATGATGCTTTTTGCTGCAGACGCGACACCTACCTTTACTTAAACAGTTTCTGGCAGAGTGGTTGCTCCCCAAACAACTAAAACATATGTTATTTGTTTGGACAAAATGACGCCTGGATCCTACCAACTCATGCGCAAACTTTGTACACTTGATGAGCTTATGGCCTTCCATACAAAATGGACACTTTACATTCGTAAGATGCATTGTTTTAATTTTATTTACACGAGTGCATTGTTTATTGGTGGGCCCCGAATCGAGGAATTCTAAGGCGCGATATCTCTTCGTAAGGAAGTCTTGGAATTGCTTATAAGTTGGCAATTCATCAGTTGAATTACAATCGACCGCGCTAAACTCCCATCGTCTTCTCGATTCTGGGTCCAGCTTCAGTGTTAAAATATGAATAATCATTAAATCCCAACTACTAGTTTCTACACCAATATTAGAGAGTGCTGCCAAACAATCATTTGTAGTGTCCATTAACTCTTTTAAGCTACTAGCGGACTCGTGAGTAATGTTTTTCTGGCTAAAGAGCCGCTTCAACAAATGATGACTGATATACCGTTTATTATTGTAACGTGCCGTTAACAACTCCCAGCACCTTGTATAGTTACTGTCAGTAGTGGGAATGTTAGCTAGCAACTGCTCGGCTTCACCACTCACATAACCCTTTAAATACAGTAGCTTTTGGACATCAGCTAGATCACTGTTGGAATGGATTAAGGACGTGAACAGATCTCTAAAAGTATTCCACTCGGAATATTTTCCAGTAAAGATTGGAATGTTCACCTTAGGCAGTTTGACTTTACACGAGCTAACTGAAGTACTAGGTTCAAAACCTGATTTTAAATTCGAAGTTAGTGAATTTATGACATTTTTAAGTTCTAATTTATATTCAAAGTAAATCTCCTCAGCCTGATCAAAAACTTCTCCTTTAAAATAGTTACTAGTAGTTGCCGCAATTTGCTCTGGTGTTATAGTCTGCATCAACTGTTTATGTCCTGCTACAAATTCCGACCAAATCCCTTCCAACAGTTCCAGTCTACCTTCCACATACAACAACGTGAGTCTCTCTTTGGGACTCTTTTTGTAATTAGTTTTAGCCTTAACCAAACGACTATAAACCGTTTCTTGGAAATTAATTAACGCTTCCATGTTTACCTAATTAAAATAAAATCACAATAGAAAAAACACGGAAATAATTACAAACTCAGGCGCACGCTAATTTCCAAGAAATACTAATTTAAAATTTAAAATAAATTATTCAAAACATTTTTTAACTTTAAAACTCTGACCAAAAATGTACCTAGTCTCTCGTACTATAAATTGTTTTGACGAAATTATTCTACCTAAGTACAAACTAGAAGTAAAAATGTTCAAAAATAATAAAGTTCAACTTCGCTTGGCAAATCTTCTATACCGAAATTACCGCACTCGCACAACACTAGTAAAACACCCGAACAACACTAGTAGAACACTCGACGACTCGATGTAAATAAGGTTCAAAATAGCTCACCAAATCTTCCGTACAAAATACCTCCCGACTCTACGTCGTCGGCCGCCGTAGGTAGCCTCGTAGACGAAGACTCCACGCCCATCCACCAGATTAGATGGTGCCACCAGCACCACTGCTTAGCTGCAGCAGGATCTCAACAGTCCCGCACCAAATTCCACCTTCAGCGACACTTCGGCGCTGACTGACTGACGCTTTGTTCAGCCAGAATAATTCCCGTTGTAATAGCGGACAATAATCTAATATCTAATCCCTGCCGGTATCCGGCTCCTCGAAGTACCAAATGTACACGCCTTCCGTGCACATCCGAGATAAATGTAGAATTTTAATTTTGTAGCTGTTGCAATCAAAACGCACTTTTCGGTTCGCAAGCTGATTATATTGTTCTTCAGAAAAATCAATAATTTTAACAATATTGAAGTGTCATTTGACGTCTCAGTAAAAAAAACATAAAACTCGTAAGGAGTTTTTACTTCAACATAAATGGACTGTACACCTACAGTCGCATTTGATTGATAAAACAAGGGTTAAAATGACCTGCCCTCAGCTCCTCAGGGAGGAAATCCAATTTATAATCGGAACACTCTAAAATGTGGCAATTTTACTCAACCTTTTCTGTTAGGTAACCCCTGCATCAGTGGAATTTGGCTATCGAGTCCTACCGACTGAATTCTGATTGCATTAGTTCTCGAAATAAATCAGCATGTAAGTTTTTCCTCCTTCCTCATCATCATCATCATCATCAGCCCATTTAAGTCCCCACTGCTGGGGCACGGGCCTCCCTCAATCACATGAGGGGTAATTGCCATACTCACCACGCTTGGCAGACGGGTTGGCGAGGGTTTTGATATAAATGCCGAGTTTTCCTTCTCTGGGTGCTGATGATCATGCCAGCAGCTTTACCTTAGTCGCCTTTTACGACACCTCGGTAAGAGTGAGGGTGGCCTATTCTACTCTGCCGGGAACCACACGGCTCCTCCTTCCTACAACATGGTTTTCTTCAAACGAAGCGTGAAGAAGCATCTCGCGGGCTTGTATGGCGGTGCCTATGGAGGTGATGCCTGACATCGCGTTCGTTGTATTTTCAACGTTGGCTTTCCTCTTGCTTATCATCAGGTTGAAGAGAGGCAATATACTGTCACCATAATAATAAAAAATCGGCATTGCGGGCCATATGGCAGTGCCATCGGAAGTGATGCCTTGACATCGCGTCTGTTGTATTTGCAATGTTGGCTCTCCTCTTGCTTGTAATCAGGTTGAAGCGCGCCAATATACTGTGGCACCATAATAAAAAAAAATGTCATTGTTACAGCATTCCTCCCTCTAAACCATTAACCACATTGGAATGGTCTAAGCGCATTTAAGATAGGCTAAAAACATTTATTTATTCCACACACACGACCCAAAACATGACAAATACAACATACAATACCTTTTTCTTTTTTTGCTCTCCCAGGGGAAATGCATTACGCATACCCATCCGCGTGGGGACAGATGGGTTATGTCAGACTGCCCCAGCATTACGGCGGGGGTTTACCGACTATAACCCCTGGGCACCCATCTTATTGTTCATAGTGGGGGGTCGTGGTGACGGGCACGAAACCAGGTGCACGACCAACATACAATACCTACAACAAATTTCATCATCATCATCATTAGCCCATTTAAGTCCCCACTGCTGGGGCACGGGCCTCCTTCAATCACATGAGGGGTAATTGCCATACTCACCACGCTTGGCAGACGGGTTGGCGAGGGTTTTGATATAAATGCAGAGTTTTCCTTCTCTGGGTGCTGATGATCATGCCAGCGGCTTTAGCTTAGTCGCCATTTACGACACCTCGGTAAGAGTGAGGGTGGCCTATTATACTCTGCCGGGGACCACACGGCGACCACACTACAAATTTACAAATTCAATTTTCTCACTTACCCGTGATGATTAGTAACACATCCATATTTGGGACAACTGTAATTGTGACTCATATTTTTATCAAGACACGTAACACCCAGGGTTCTAAAGCACTCACTCTGCCGGTCCCACTAAAAACCAGCAGGGCTATAACATAATATATTTCCTGTATATATATTGGTCCTTAGTGTAAGTATGTGTATTTTATACATGAAACCGTGATTAGCCGTGTGGTCTCCGGCAGAGTAGAATAGGCCACCCTCACTCTTACCGAGGTGTCGTAAAAGGCGACTAAGGTAAAGCTGTTGGCATGATCATCAGCACCCAGAGAAGGAAAACTCTGCATTTATATCAAAACCCTCGCCTACCAGTCTGCCAAGTGTGGTGAGTATGGCAACTACCCCTCATGTGATTGAGTGTGCCCCTGCAGTGGGGACTTAAATGGGCTGACGATGATGACGATGATACATGCAACTGTTGCATAGATATGGAACAGATGCGCAATAATTTACGGTAGTCGCTGAAAACCACCGTCGGGGTTGGTCTCTTGGATCAGTACCGACTATTGCTGAGCAGCCCAAGTAAGGTTTTTTAACCCGTACTCATGTCCCCTATCCACTCTGGCGATAAGGGAGCGTCGTCGCTGGGGTTTAGTCGGTATGATGCCTCTAGCCAGCTTCTCGTCAGGAGAAGCCCCCGCCCAAGTAGAGCCAGACATAACTGAATAAAACTCCAATATCATCGATAAAGACGGACAAAATTTATTTAGTACCAAAAACACTTATACTTTCGGAAAAACATAAAGCTTGTGCGATGCAATTTAGCACAACGCCATCTCTTGTGGAGGATTAGAACTAATTAGAGTTGAACATTGCTTATTTACCTTTTCTATTGTTAAATGATTTTACCTTATACATTTTTATATTTTATGAATTTATAATTTTAAATGTTATGTACTATTACTTTACATATTAACATTCACAATTGGACAATAACCCACCTGCCCCCCGGCAGGAGGGCATGCATAAGGAAGCTTTTTGACGCTAGGGGATCCCCAGCGTCAAAAAAAAAAGGATAGTGTTGTCCTACTTTTCATTTATTATTATGTCTAGGTTATGTTCCTCATTAAGTTTCCTTGTTTTGTATTGTGCCAAATAGAGTTATCATTCATGTCCAAAAAAAATATTCCTATTTTTATTCTATACCTACAATGCAACTCGCCTTTGTTTTCTGTACACAGTACGATAATGAAAATCAGATTGTGTTTGGTTCACCATGTTTACGGAACAAAAGATAATATTTTCCTTCCATGAGAGTCTTCCTTTCAACAACAAAGTTGATGCTTTGTGTTAAATTTAATACTCTGTTACTGTAATTCGATCGTGAAATAGGTTACTTTGAAATTCATTGGTGCCATATTTCGCTGAACTATAAAATATAAAGATGAAAGAAATTGATTTCATTGGATTGGAACGTTTGCGAAGAAATATGAATTCTAAGAAATGTAAAATTACTTTTGAATTGGATGGCTTTGGCGTAAAATTGAATATCTTCTCCCTAAATATCCGTTAGCATCCGTTAGAGAAATATTGCGGGCATACTGCGGGCGCCAGAGTGCCCGAGTGCGCGTGCACCCGCGCTGTCAAAGTGTGTACACCGCGTCACGTGGCATACTGCGGGCGTCAGAGTACCCGAGTGCGCGTGCACCCGCGCTGTCAATGTGTGCGTGCGCCAAGCGACCTATGTAGGCTGTTACTGTACTGTTCTACATGTGGCCTATAACACAGCGCCACGTCGCATACTGCGAGCGCCAGAGTGCCCGAGTGCACGTGCACCCGCGCTGTCAATGTATGCGTGCGCCAAGCAACCTATGTAGGCTGTTACTGTACTGTTCTACATGTGGTCTATAACACCGCGCCGCGTCGCATACTGCGGGCGCCAGAGTGCCCGAGTGCGCGTGCACCCGCGCTGTCAATGTGTGCGTGCGCCAAGCGACCTATGTAGGCTGTTACTGTACTGTTCTACATGTGGCCTATAACACAGCGCCACGTCGCATACTGCGAGCGCCAGAGTGCCCGAGTGCACGTGCACCCGCGCTGTCAATGTGTGCGTGCGCCAAGCGACCTATGTAGGCTGTTACTGTACTGTTCTACATGTGGCCTATAACACAGCGCCACGTCGCATACTGCGAGCGCCAGAGTGCCCGAGTGCACGTGCGCCCGCGCTGGTCAATGTGTGCGTGCGCCAAGCGATCTATTTAGGGCTGTTACTGTACTGTTCTACATGTGGTCTATAACACCGTGCCAACGTCGCATACTGCGGGCGCTAGAGTGCCCGAGTACGAAAGTCACTAAAGTGTGCGTGCGCCAAGCGACCTATGTAGGCTGTTACTGAACTGTTCTACATGTGGCCTATAACACAGCGCCACGTCGCATAATGCGAGCGCCAGAGTGCCCGAGTGCACGTGCGCCCGCGCTGTCAATGTGTGCGTGCGCCAAGCGATCTATTTAGGCTGTTACTGTACTGTTCTACATGTGGTCTATAACACCGTGCCACGTCGCATACTGCGGGCGCTAGAGTGCCCGAGTACGAAAGTCACTAAAGTGTGCGTGCGCCAAGCGTATTATCCACTTTGTGTAAGTGTTCAGTCTTCGCTGTTCATTACAAATGAATCCTAAATTTATTCTAGACGGAGTCTCGTAAAATGGCGATCTTGGGAGTGATTTCAAGATATAGCAGGGAGTTTGCGTTGTGCTTGGCTGAAGCAATTTGTGAGTGTATACAGTCTTATTTTATTGTTTAGCGTAATTTATCTGAAGAGCACTTTAATGTTAGTCGAGGGATTTTCTGGAAGATTTCTTCGAAGAAATGTTTCTCATAATTTTTCACTGTTTTTTCAAATGATTGATATAAGTGGCAGACTATTTCAGCAACGTATTACCTGATAGTAAGCGATTGCACAAGTGAGCCAAACTTTTCCTCTTCCCCTCGATTTGGGTCTCAGGTACCCTTGGCGAGACAACATATTAGTAAAATAGACACAGAAAGCTGTCCCTGATAATAATAGTACCCTCCAACCGATTTCGGCTCAAGATGACAATCTCATATCTATCAGCCACTTACGCATATATTTTAGTGCTCAGGTGTGTGCGCAAACACAAGAGCAATCTCTATTCCCTTGCCCTCATATTATGATGGGACACTAGAATGACACGATCGGAGAGGGATCGAGCGGGGTATAAGACCGCTAACTTCGCAGACTCGCAGGGCCTGCACTAAGAATTTCTTATCGAAAACTTACGTACAATTTTTTTGCCTACCCCGGGATCGAACCCGGGACGTCTTGCGCAGCCGTCGCTTTAAAGTGCGACCCACTAACCACTGCGCCACTAAGGCAGTCAATGCTCTTAAAGATATTTATTCACTTAAAAATTTGTGCGAGTACTTTCGTAAATTTTTCGTCGATAACTCTCTAAATTGTCTGCCTATTTGTTTTATATTAAAAACTCAAATTCATTATGAAAATTTAACAGAGACACAGCTTGTATTGCCTTGTTACACAATGTCTAAAGAAAAACAAAATGTAATAAAGTTTCATTCATAATTTTTAATATTCACAAATGCTCCATAATTTCTTACAAATTGCAAACAGCCATCTTCTCCAGACAGGGTCTCGGTTGGTTGGCGGGACAGAGATAGCGAGATGTCCGAGGAACGGCGAAGCTTGCCTCGAATTGAATTTGAACTGACCTCCGCAGGTCTCTTAAGGTGACGAGTAGGGCACACTAGCGACGCCAATCGATTTTAATGTATACCTACTAAATCGGATCTTTTTTTTGACAATTTCAGGGTTACAACCTCTCGTCAAACACTTTATTTATTAAATAACCATGCACAAATGTTGGGTCCGTTTTTGTACGCGAAAAATTGGCGTGAATCAATTTTTCGCGTACGCGTTGGCCCCAATATTTTTTCATCGTTATTTAGTAAATAAGTGTTTGCCGAGAGGTTGTAATCCCGTAATTATTAAAAATTATTGGCCGTGTGGTCCCTAGTAGAATAGGCCACCCTCACTCTCACCGAGGTGTCGTAAAAGGCGACTAAGGTAAAGCTGCTGGCATGATCATCAGCACCCACAGAAGGAAAACTCTGGATTTATATCAAAACCCTCGCCAACCCGTCTGCCAAGCGTGGTGAGTATGGCAATTACCCCTCATGTGATTGAGGGAGGCCCGTGCCCCAGCAGTGGGGACTTAAATGGGCTGATGATGATGATGAATTATTAAAAATAGATCCGATTTAGTAGCTAAAAATTAAAATCGATTTACGTATCTAGTGTGCCCTATCCGTCACCTTAATTATTTTGTCTTCTCAATCTACCTACATTATTGTAACTATGAATTAGCAGTTTGTTGGACACAGACTTATTAATCAGCGCTCATAGTACTAGTACTTAACTACAAAAGTCTCTCATTTCCCGTGCTCTGAAACTAATATATCCTGAAGCGAGTACTCCACAATAGTTTTCAATTATTAACACTCGTACCGTGTCGCTCTGACAAATTGGACGCAACTTCGACCCGCTAGTGTTGTGACACTATCTATAGATAAAAGATAAAAGATAAGATAAAAAATTCTTTATTCAATTTAGGTCCACACAGAACACTTATGAATGTCAAAATAGGTACATAATATCTACCGCTGGTTCGGAATGTCGATTTCTACTGAGAAGACACAAGCAAGAAACTCAGTAGTTACTCTTTTCAAATATTGATGATGTTACAGAGTTTCAATTGAGAAGAGAAAAAAAATACAATTATGAAGGTTAATAGACTACTATGAATAACAACTCAAAAGATTAATCAATTAACATGACCAAGAATCCTTATCATTTAAATAGTCTTGTACACTATAGTAAACTTTCTTCATTAGGCAGGTTTTGATATGAGACTTAAACTTATCCAGTGATAGGTTAATGACATTTTGTGGTATCTTATTAAATATCTTAATACTTAAGCCAACAAATGAATTACCGATTTTATGAAGTCTGAGAACCGGGATAGACTTAAAAATTGGAGCATGGTTCATCGTCATCATCGTCAGCCCAATTATGTCGCCACTGCTAGGGCACGGGCCTCCCTCAATCACATGAAGGGTAATTGCCATACTCATGGAGCATGGTTGCGTAATGGATAAGATTGCGGCTTCCATTCAGGAGATCGTAGTTTCGAACCCGGGCATGAACCTCTGAATTTTTTAAATCTTTGTGTGATAGGGGGCAAACAGAGACAGATGGTAAGCGATTGCCGCTGCTCATAGATACTCGCGACACCAGTGTAGTCACAAGTGCGCTGCCAACCTTTAAACCACGCTTCTTACCGGATTGGGCTTCCGGTAACCTCACTCACGCAGCGAAACACAGCACAGTGCCTTAACGCCGGTAAGCTACATAGCTTAGTTAGCGTATTATCTCAGCGGTGAGGGAAAATATCGTGAGGAAATCTGTTTGTTGTTTGTTTCTAAGACGTAAGTTGGTCTGTTTCCTCTATTAAAGGAATGGAGAAGGTCAATTAATCAATTTTTTCTTTTTATTAAAAGTTTGAAAACCTTATTTTTGAGTTTCCAAAAAAATACGCTCTAAAAAGTACGATACAAGAAAACTGTCTGTGCTGAAATTATTATGCCGTATCGCCGTGGTCGTATGCCACATTGATTTTGTTTTATTATTATAATGAATCAGTTTTGCTACAGTAGGTGGCATACGACCACGGCGATGCGGCATAATAATTTCAGCAAAGACAATTTTCTTGTTTCGTACTTTTTAGAGCGTATTTTTTTGGTAGTAGGGTTTTAGTATTAAAACCTTTTTTTAAAACCAATTTTTAGTTATGTAAACATAATTACATATTTGAAATGTGCTAAAAAAGTTCTCCCATTTGATACCCTACACGGTACTGTCAAGCAAATTTTTTTTAGTTCCTTACTCTAAGTCCCCTAGAGGGCGCTGTAGTCAATTTAACGTGACGTCATGTCGCCTATAACCAGAAGACAATCAAGACTCTTCTAACGACACCTCATTTGTTCAAATATGATAACTAGTTTAGAAGTTATGAGGGAACCGATGAACAACCATACATATATACAGGTCAAAATCATAACCCTCCTTTTTGCCGTAGTCGAGTAAAAATAGTTGGCAGATTTCTACCGTGTACCTTATTTTTGAGTTTCCGATATTTCGGCACTGTTGCAAGCGCCATGGTACAAATATACTTACTCTTGCCATGGTCACGGAGTAACTGAAGTTTTTGCGGGTAAGTTGTTACTGGCAGACAAACTGGTCCCCTTCGCAGTCTTTTACTACGCGCACCTGCGGTACCACTGTTCACTAACTCACTATTTTCTCGCACCTGTCCTCGACGCACAACACTTAAAGTATCTGGCCGCGAAACGATTTTGTTTAGTTTTACGGTTTTGACATTTTCAAATCACTGGATTCCAGATATTTGACAATTTAAACCCATCCTCACGATTGAAACTTTTAGACTTGGTAATTATATTCGCTTTCCTGACCAAATCTTGTAAATAACTATTCCAATAGTTGATATTCTTTTATAGCAATCTTTTACAATTTATTCTTAAGTAATTAATTCACATTTAAAAATTTCATCTCGTCTTCAGGCGGGACTCGAACCCACACCTTTCACAATCCGGGTGTTCCTCCAGTTAGACCACTGAACGCGTTACTAACCCGACGAAATTTGTAAGTGATTCGACATGAGCTGTCGATAGTCTCATCAATAATGTATCAATACGGGGATTAACACGATATTTATTATGTGAAACAACATTGTGTACTCACATATTTGGCTCGACGTTTCGGCTACGTTACAGCAGCCGTGGTCACGAGCGGACTGGCGGAGCACGGCGTCGTCTGCTGGGGCCGGGCTGTGAATCTTCGGACACCCTCACATTTTTTGATATTAATTCGCCACTAGATGAATAAATATCGTGTTAATCTCCGTATTGATACATTATAGTTATAATGCAACGCGAAAATCTAAAAAACTATTTAGTCTCATCAATATTTGAAATATAAAATATCAACCATTGATTAAGCAGTCTCATCTTAACTGGTGGTCAAATATTTGTATTAATAATTCCACTGGATATTGTAAATACAATACAATATTGATGAGACTATCGACAGCTCATGTCGAATCAAGCACAAACAAATTTCGTCGGGTTACTAACTCGTTCAGTGGTCTAATTGGTGGAACATTCCGCACACCCGCATTGTGAAAGGTGTGGGTTCGATTCCCGCCTGAACACGAGATGAAATTTTTAAGTGTGTTTTTTAATATTCTAATGTTAGTGAGCATGAAAGTGTGAAACAATAGATTTGTATTACATTTGTATGATGAATATTTTTATGCTCTACACGGCCTTTATTTCGTGACAATGTGTAGCTGCTAGGTGTGGCTTTAATACTTTAATTAATTACTGTGTGTATCGCTTAACACTGGTCGTTATTATTTAACATACTGCTAATTGTTTTTGGTGAAAATTTAATGGCCGAAATCCCCTTTTACGATCCCATTTTAATGTTACATCGAAATTAAAATAATGTTAAATGCGTTATTTACTTAGGAATGGATACGGGGACGCCGTGTGGTCCCCGGCAAAGTAGAATAGGCCACCCACACTCTTACCGAGGAGTCGTAAAAGGCGACTAAGGTTAAGCTGCTGGCATGATCATCAGCACCCAAAGAAGGAAAACTCTGCATTTATATCAAAAACCCTCGCCAACCCGTCTGCCAAGCGTGGTGAGTATGGCAATCACCCCTCATGTGATTTAGGGAGGCCCGTGCCCCAGCAGTGGGGACTTAAATGGGCTGATGATGATGATGATGATAAGTGTTTGCCGAGAGGTTGTAACCTCGAAATTGTTTAAAATAGATCCGGTTAAGTAGCTAAAAATTAAAATCGATTGGTGTCGTGTCGATATTTTGCCTTACCCATCACCTTAACAAAAAAATAATATCTATTATCATGGAGATATTATATTGTAAGCTTGTTGATTTAATATTAATATCTATATAAATTTACACATACATTTACACACACTACAAACAGCGGCAATGATTATAGGTAATCCGAAAACACGAAAAGCTTGCGCGATGTAATCAACACCTAGCGCCATCTATTGGTATAAGGTGGAACTAATGTCCCGAAACGAAGGGAGGGCAGGCCCCTAGTAGACAAAAAAACTGGTAGAAATTTCAAGGATACTTTTGTGTGATATGTGGCAGACGAGCAGAGGGTTCACCTGATGGTAAGCGATTGCCGCTGCCCATGGACACCCGCAACATATTATAAGTGGAGTTACAAGTGCGTTGCAAACTTTTAAACCCCCCTTTCTCTTTCAAATGGGCGTTCATTACCCTTACTCACTCGGCGAAACACAGGTGCTTTAGTGTCTTTGCTCTGCAGTGGGACAGTTTATAGGCTGATAGATACTTTCGGGGTGGCACTTGGGTGTCACCTCGCTTAAGGACACGGGCGATGTGTGATGCAGGTGGGGAGTAAGGTATATAGCTGGCCTAACTCACCAAGTAGATTATTTACTTCTGACTCCTTAGTTTCCTATCATAACTGGGTTGCCCTCGGGTATCAAATAAAACGGCAGAAGTCCAATCACCAATTTGTATTGTCCACACACTTGTTACACAGGCACAGTGCCTCACAGTACACACAAGTTCAAGGGTGAATGACGTAACGACACACTACTTTTGGGACACTAGTAGCTGCACACGCGACTGGACAAAGACTAAAGAAATTCCCTCGCATAACCCGTTGGGTTTGCGGCTATTGCGAATTAAAATGCGCTGACACGACAAAAGTCGCATAGTGTGTCACTACATCATTCCCCCCCTTATTTAAAAAAATTTTACAAAAAAAATTTTTTTTTTTACACACAATGTAAACATTGAAAGAAGTTTGAGAAAACACAGGATTCTTTAAATCAAAGTTTGCATTGTTCAACATACCAGTACACAACAGTTTGAGAATCACTGATAATCAAAACAAGTCTCGTAACAATACACAACACTGCCTGTAATCCGACTAAGCCTAATATGTAAACATTGCTCTGTTCAAATGAATTGATAACAATAGTACATAATAATATCTGGTTACGAACATTGTAAGTAAAATTTCTCATTGAAAACTAAATCTATTTTCAGACTGTAAATTTTTTCAACAACTTTTGTATAATTTAATTTAACATTGTAAAAAAATATATTTTAGAAATAGGTACATTGCCTTATATCCTTGTGTAAATAAAATGTTATCCATTGGTACATTATACATTGTAAACATAAATACATTTTTTATTTACCATACCTTATTTAACTAATTAACACATTTGCACTTTGACCTTTAGACGATAATGTTGGCAGGTTTTCAACCTTAACTACAGGTACCGGAGTGGCTACCTTAATTTCCTTAATTAACCAGGACTTAAATCTCTTCTTGCACTGGTGGCGTAAACCACAAAAAAAATAAGATGAGTACGAGCACTAGTACTATCAGAAGAATGACTTCATAGAGCGCAAACTTCTCTTGCGTTGTTACGTTAGTTTGCTCTACCTGTACTTTCTCTTTATTCTGTTGATTTCCCATAATAAAATTAGTATTTTCAACAAATGACAATACAATATTATAGACTGTCAAATCCATTAACTAACAAGTTGTAAATGATCACAATTTCTCTCATCTCACTACAAATTGCAATTGCGATGTTGCAATTTACCATTTGTCCTAAATAATATTTAACATCGATACATAAAATTAAAGTGTGTGGAAAAATTTGCTTACGCTAATAGAATCGTGCAGGCTTCCTGCTTACTCTACCACTACTTGTAACTTTCAGCTTAGGGTTGTCGACATCATTATTTTTCAGCGGAACAACAATCCTAACTTTTTTAGTTACTTTTTTTGGAATACTACTCGGCTCTTCAATTACATTACTAGTACCACAATTGTTTTCATTTTCCAGGACATAAGCTGGTTTCAATCTATCGATTGAGATACAAGCTGTCCGGTCTGGTAGTTGAATTTTAAAAACTTTATCTCTCCTGCTTATAACCTTATACGGACCATCATAAGGAGGTTGCAGAGGTTTTTTTACAGCATCAACTCTGACAAAAACTTTATCACAATTAGCCAAATCCTTATGCACAAAAATTTTACGGGAATCGTTATTTCCTTTATCCACTGGTTTAAAATTTTTAATAACGTCTTTAATTTTGGAAACATAGTTTTCATAATCACTTTCAATGTTTTACTACCATCGTAAAAATCTCCAGGCAAACGAATTGTGGTTCCATAGACTAATTCTGCTGGACTTATGTTGTTGTCAACCCTAATTGCTGCTCTTAACCCTAAAAGAACTGTTGGTAACGCTTCGACCCAAGAGTTCATAGATAAACTTGCCATCAATGCCGTCTTTAAAGATCTGTGCCAACGTTCAACCCTGCCATTGCTCTGTGGGTGATATGCGGTTGTGCGAATCCTTTTTATTCCCATTAATAACATGAGATGCGAAAAAAGATTACTTTCGAATTGACGTCCCTGATCACTTGTAAGCTTTACAGGACACCCGAATCTAACTATCCAACCTTCGTATAATACTTTAGCAACGACAGAGGCAGTCATCTCCTTAATAGGGAAAGCTTCGGGCCATCGCGTAAATCGATCAATTATTGTAACACAATACCTATAACCTTCTTCAGATGTACTAAGAGGTCCTACAATATCAATATGTATGTGTTCAAAACGATCAGCAGATTCAAAACTACCTAGATCTGATACTGTGTGTCTCTGAATTTTTGCTCTTTGACATGAAACACAAGATTTTGCCCATTTACTAATATCTTTATTCATATTTTCCCAAAAATATCTTTGCTTTATTAAATTTTTAGTTGTTCTAATACCTGGATGACTTAAGTTATGAACTATTTCGAAAGCCTTTCTACGAAACATTTCCGGTAGGTACGGTCTAGCTCTACTTGTTGATGTTTCACAAAGTACATAATAATCGGTACCAGGTAACATGATTTGCTTAAATTGCAACTTGCGGTCTAGTTCGCCTAACTGTTGCGCAAGTTGTTTGTTACAACTTTGCACCTGGGCTACTTCAGCAAAATCAATCGACGTGGGCATATCAATGACCTCTACTCGCGATAATGAGTCAGCTACAACATTGTTATTTCCACTGATGAAACGAATATCTGATGTAAATTCGCTAATAAACATGATCTGTCTAGCTCTTCTAGGTAACTCTTTTTCGCTTCCCATCTTACTAAATGCGAATGTAAGGGGCTTGTGGTCAGTATACACTACTAACTCGCGACCTTCGATCATATAACGAAAATGAACTATCGCCAAATAAATAGCTAAAGTTCTCTATCGTAAGCACTATACTTTTTTGAGCACTAGACAATCTACGTGAAAAATATCCTAGCGGTTTCCAAACCTTACCTTGTTTTTGTTGTAGCACGGCGCCTACGCATGTGTCCGAGGCGTCGGTCATAAGCGCTAGCGCTGCGTCTTTTGCCGGATGCGATAACAATGCTGCTTGTGTTAAGGTCTGCTTACACTGTTCAAAACTGTGAGATTGCTACATCCGTCCATACGATTTTAGTTTTATCTTTCTTCTTGGTGTTACACAAATATTTATCCAATTCTGACTGATGTTCGGCTGCATGAGGAATATGTGATCGATAAAAATTTAACATACCTAGAAATCTTCTCAGCTGCTCCACCGTCTCAGGACGTGGATAGTCGATGATCGCCTGGACCTTGTCTGGCAATGGACGAATTCCTTCTGTTGTGACTTCATGGCCCAAAAATTCCAACCTAGCCTGTCCAAAATCACACTTAGAGATGTTAATAGTTATACCAAATGATTCTAGCCTTTCGAAAACAAGTTTAAGATGTTCCCTGTGTTCCATTTCGTCCTTAGATGCAATAATGACGTCATCGATGAATACAAAAAGGAAATCAAAATCTGGGAAAACCACGTGACACATAAATCTCTGAAAAGAATTTGCACTATTACGTAATCCAAAAGGCATTTTATTAAATTCGAATAAACCGAACGGGGTAATTACAGCAGTTTTCTCTACGTCATCAGGATTAACAGGAATACAATTAAAAGCTCTAATAATATCAATTTTTGACATAACATTTTTACCTTCCAAAATATACGTAAAATCTCTCAATCTAGGAACAGGATATCTATCTGGCTTTGTTATTTTATTTAGTAGCCTATAATCACCACAAGGCCTAACATCGCCGTTCTTCTTAAGGACAATATGGAGCGGGCTCGCCCAAGGGCTTTTACTCGGGCGGCAAATCCCCATATCACACATGAGCTTAAATTCATCTTTTGCCTTTTTATACCTATCTGGTGGCAATGGTCTTGAACGACAACGGACAGGAGGACCTGTCGTCTCAATAAAATGTAAAACATTATGTTTTGGTACATCCTTGAAATTTATAGGTTTAGTAAGTTCTGGGTATTGGGATAACAAATCGTAATATGGATGTTTATCGTCTACAGTTTTAATTGTGCTTTGTTTACACTTCGAAATTGATCCAATAATATTAAGATTTGTTACACCGTCCAGTAACTTACGCGCACTCAAATCAATAATTAATTTATGCTTTGACAAAAAATCTGCACCAATTATGGGTTGTCTTACATCAGCAACAATGAAATTCCATTGAAATGGTCGCCTTAATTTTAAGTCTAAAATCATAGCATGCATACCAAAAGTTTTAATTGGAGTACCATTAGCAGCATATAACTTATAGTCCTTTAATTCACTTTTTTTGTAACGCACTGCCCATCGGGGTAACACTGACACATTAGCACCACTATCAACTAGGAAACGTAGTCCACTGGTATTGTCTGTGACACAAAGACGGTAATTTACGCATGGATCACAGCCACCCGCCGCTGACTGCACCGCATTTAGTTTTCCGGCTGCGGATGTACTTTCCAGCTGCACGGCTGGAAACATTTGTATGCTTTCTCACCAAATTTGAAATGGTATCTGCATAGCCAGTCTGGGTCAGTTTTCTTTCGTCTAGGAATTCTTTGCCTTGACCTTGAAGTAGAACTTGACCTATTTCGCTGTTGGCTCCTATGAGTGATTTCTGCTACGCCTCTGGAACGATTCCATTTTCTCCATTCGTTTCCCAAGTTTATGAATTTCAGCTAAAAGTCTGTTCCCGCTGGACCTGCACTACTCTCAACCGCTGCCACAGCGTGAGTAGGACGTGCAGCTCTCCATAATTTTGTCTGCTAAAGCTGCCATTTTCATGATATCGGCGGTGTCTGATACGGTAAGGACACCCCGTACCCAGTTTGGCAGATGGTTTTGCCACAAAATTTTCAGGGTATCATCCGGGACCTTATCTCTTGCCAATTCCAGCATACGTCTCAATAACTGGGATGGTTTTTGATCTCCCAACTCCATTTCGCTTATCAGTTTCTGGATTTTGCGATTTTCCGACTCCTCATAGATTTCCAAAAGTCGGTTTTCAAGGCATTGTATTTCCCGGTCGCCGGTGGATTTATTAAGATGTCAGTAATTTGGGTGATTACCTCCTTCGTCAATTTGCCGATTACAAATTGGTATTTATTTTCATCACTCCAATTTTGTGGATTTATTACAGCTTCAACCTGGATAAACCAGTGACGTGGCAAATCTGTCCAAAATTGCGGAACACGTGCTGATACTGAAACGCCTGATACGCTTGCTTTATTTTCGTCGGCGTCCATGTTTAGAACGAACAGTACCGACGAAAAATAAAATAGGCTTTAAAATGCGCTGTGGTCGCCCTAACACACAGCGGAGTCCCTGTCGCAGTCGCTGTCGCTCGCCGATCCAAAATACCCGAGATACGTTCTTCGGTGGTCACCACTTTCGGGGTGGCACTTGGGTGTCACCTCGCTTAAGGACACGGGCGATGTGTGATGCAGGTGGGGAGTAAGGTATATAGCTGGCCTAACTCACCAAGTAGATTATTTACTTCTGACTCCTTAGTTTCCTATCATAACTGGGTTGCCCTCGGGTATCAAATAAAACGGCAGAAGTCCAATCACCAATTTGTATTGTCCACACACTTGTTACACAGGCACAGTGCCTCACAGTACACACAAGTTCAAGGGTGAATGACGTAACGACACACTACTTTTGGGACACTAGTAGCTGCACACGCGACTGGACAAAGACTAAAGAAATTCCCTCGCATAACCCGTTGGGTTTGCGGCTATTGCGAATTAAATGCGCTGACACGACAAAAGTCGCATAGTGTGTCACTACAATACTTTACTTTACTTTTTAGGGTAAAGCTGCTGGCATGATCATCAGCGCCCAGAGAAGGAAAACTCTGCATTTATATCAAAACCCTCGCCAACCCGTCTGCCAAGCGTGGTGAGTATGGCAATTACCCCTCATGTGTTTGAGGGAGGCCCGTGCCCCAGCAGTGGGGACTTAAATGGGCTGATGATGATGATGATGATGACTTTTTAGGGTTCCGTAGCCTAATGCCAAAAAACAGAATCCTTATAGATTCGTCATGTCTGTCCGTCTGTCCGTCCGTATGTCACAGCCACTTTTCTCCGAAACTATAAGAACTATACTATTGAAACTTGGTAAATAGATGTATTTTGTTAACCGCATTACGATTTTTACACAAAAAATTGAAAAAAAATTGGGGGGGTCTCCATACTTGAAACTGAAAATCAAAAAAATCTTTTTTCATCAAATCTATACGTGTCTATGGATATCTCGAAAAATGATGTTGAGGTTTTTAACATCATTTTTTTTAAACACAATACTTTGCGCAAGAGACGCTCTCAAAGTGGTAAATTGTGTCCCCCCCCCTCTAACTTCTATAATAAATGAATTAGAAAACTTAAAAAATATATAATAAATGATGTACATAATCATGAAAACTAACAAAGAAAATTTGTTGGACTAGATCTAGTAAGTAGTTTTTTTTAGCACGTTATAAACCGTAAACCGCAATTTACCTTCCATATATCTTACTTGCTGCTACGGAACCCTTCATGGGCGAGTCCGACTCGCACTTGGCCGGTTTTATCCATAAATGTTCTACCAGTATAAACTGCGAATAAAACATATTTTATGCCCTGGAAGTCTTTCCTAATTACTTATTAACGACTTACTACAGAAATAACTCATTTATTAAAAATTCAGTACATGCCTGAAACAGCTGAAAAAGCAAATTAAGCTTAATGAATTCTGAAAACCTTCAAGAGAGAACAATAAACCTTCAAAAGAGTAAAATATACAATTTTTCGTGTGCTGAAAAATTTAAAGCAGCCGGTGAAGAATTCAAAAGCTGTTTAAATTTTAAAATAAATTTACGTAAATCACTAAGCATCAATAACTAAGACCATCACTAAGGCCGTGTGGTCCCGGCAGAGTAGAATAGGCCACCCTCACTCTTACCGAGGTGTCGTAAAAGACGACTAAGGTAAAGCTGCTGGCATGATCATCAGCACCCAGAGAAGGAAAACTCTGCATTTATATCAAAACCCTCGCCAACCCGTCTGCCAAGCGTGGTTAGTAATGGCAATTACCCCTCATGTGATTGAGGGAGGCCCGTGCCCCAGCAGTGGGGACTTAAATGGGCTGACGATGAAGCATCAATTGTTAAGTGCAAAAGAGATAAAAAGTAGGTTAAGTAAAAATTTTGTTCAAATATATACTAATAGATGGCGTTGTACACGTTTACATCGCGCATGCATTATGATTTTTCGGCTAGATAAGTGCCTACCTAGTTCAAACAAAATTAATCGTTCCATGCATTTACGAGTACAAAGTGCGTTTATTTTATTAACCTTAATCAAAAAAGAGCAAGCAGTGGTACCAAAAGAGCGCTGCCAACCTTTAAATCCCTTTTTCCCCCGGATTCATGTACCTAATTATGGTTCAGTTGGTCTGGTTCTCATGTCTAACTTTTTTTTATTTACCGTGGGAGAGCCACACTTCAGCATGAATGGGCAGGCCTGACCGGAACGATACCACGGCCTCGCAAATAAATAACCAACGTGAATCAGCGACTACACTATGTTTTGGTGTACAACCCTATAGCAAGGTAACAAGAAAGCCTTGATTCATTAATATATGAATCAAGGCTTTTTTTCCTGAAATGGTTTATTAACCATGTGTGGTGTCACCACTTAGAGAGTTCCTGTTCATCTATTGATACGTCCGCTCCGTCCGTCTGTCTGCTTCTATTACATTTTTTATGAGATACAAAAACATTACGTGTCCCTATAAAATTTGAGAGTTCCCCTCATTTTTTCCAGGACCCCATCATTAGATCTTGATATCCCGATCGTGGTACCAATCCGGGACTATCTACTTTCCAACTAAAAAGCATCATATATATCGGTCCATAAATGGCAAAGTTATCGGCGAACAAACATAAAATAATATATATATACATGTCGAATTGATAAACTCTTATTTTATTTAAAAAGTAGGTACTTCTTATTACAATCACCTCTTCACCACTTACAATCCATTGATTTTTACCTCTAATGGACAACATTTCAAAGTTGCTAAGCTATAAAACAAAAAAATACCAATTCTGTATTTACTTTTCCGCTGCTCGAATATATATTTATTTATTTTTTATATTGCTTATTTACTGAGAAAAAAATTAAAAACTAAAAAACGTAAGATGACGTCATCGGACGGCAGAATGTAAAATATTTCTTTGCTTAGCACATTATAGTTTTAAATTTACGTAATGCCAAACCCATGACATGTAATTGTGAAAAAAAAGACTACTTGTCAACGTTTAATGTATGAATGACGTTGACAATGTTGACACTAGTATTATTTACCTTTGACAGTAGTACCTTTTTTTTATTAAAACAATGATAAGCAAAGGAATATCGCTGTATTCAGCCGTCCGATGACGTCATTTGGCGCTTACGTCTATTTAGAATAAAAAGAATTTCAATAATTATTTTATGCATGAAAATGGCCAAAGTTTGAAAAAAGAAAAAATAAGGGTCTGTTCATTTTATGTCTATTTTCATATAAAAAAGCAATATGGACATGTTTAAAATATGAAATGTTGTCCACTAAAGACTAGCCATTCTATACTTTGTACCTACATATAAAGACCCAATGTCCCTTTAAAGTACAAAATACAAATTAAAAAATGTTATATGAACTCAAAACCGTCTTTGATATTACAATCCAGCGATGTTCTTTTCTAATTACAAAAAATAGCTAATGACGCATCGTTATTTTAATTAGTACTTGTCAAGGCACTCATTAATTTGGAAATTCTTAACAATGATTTAGGGCGAATAATCAGGGTGTAAGTTTCGAAGGACAGTGGAGAAAAGAAATGTTTCCTACCTCATTTATAAAAAAGGTTATTTTCATGTGATTGGTTGCAGACGAGCTGACGGATCACCTGATGGTAACCGATCGCCGCCTCTTATGGACACTCGAAATACGAGTGGAGACACAAGTGCGCTGCCATCGTTTCCCACTCTGATTGGGCCTCTGGTATCTTCACTTAAATCACGAGACCGAGTGTACAAGTTTAACAGGCACAGCTCAACAAAAGCAAAACAAATGCAATAAAAATTAGGGTAAGTACATTTTAGTTTCAACATTGCTTAACAGATGACGCTGTGCTAAATTGAATCGCACAAGCGTTTCGTTTTTTCTCACATACATATACCCTGTGAATTAACCGGTGGGTACTTGGATCATTGCCAGACACTACACATAGTTAAATCAAAGAGTAGTATAGTTAAATTATGCTTGATTCATAATTTAACCATGTGTAATGTCTGGCAAACTGGCAATGATCCAAGCTTTTATTCCGGAATCCTTGTCACCTTGTTATAGGGTTGTACACCGAGACATAGCGTAGGCGCTGATTCACGTTGGTTATTTATTTGCGAGGCCGTGGTATCATTCCGGTTGGGCCTGCCCATTCATACTGAAGTGTGGCTCTCCCACGGTAAATAAAAAAAGTTAGACATGAGAACCAGACCAATTAAACCATAATTAGGTACATGAATTTGGGGGAAAAGGGGATTAAAAGGTTGGCAGCGCTCTTGTGACTCCACTGGTGATGCGGGTGTCCATGGGTGGCGGCAATTGCTTACCATCAGGTGATGGCAAGGCATGTCATAAAAAAATCTCAATTACACTACAAAAAACAAGATAATCGAATCATAACATTCACAGCTGTTACCGCTGCAGACGCCATATTTGTTTTGATGATTACTAGCGCTGCAGTGGAGAAAAGCGGAAATAAATTTAATTCATTTTGCTGAGTTTCGATCAGTCATTTCGAATGGGCTAACTTTCGATACGCCAAGCTGTTAAACGTTGAGTGATTTCAGTTCTAAGAAACATCGGCCTAGGCGTCTAAGTGGATCGCTAATTAAACCAGATGACTGCGATATTTCTACGAAATAAGGATCTACTTAGCTACCAAAACCAGTGTAGATACCTACTTAGGGTAAAATGGTGAAATACGCCCCATCAGCAAATATGCCCCACATGAAGTAAAAAGTATACCGAACTAAGTAATGCAGTAGTTACAGCGCCAATCGATAGATGGCAGTACTACTCGTATTAGTTGAGCGAGCGGCCGCACTTCGTTTGTTCCTGTTAGAAAAAATCAAAATTGTTAAAAAAACTGTTAGTATTGTGACGCGTCTTATGTGCGTGAGTATTTTTATGTATTTGTACCCTATTTAAGTAATATTTTTGAATGAGTCTTGACAATTTATGGATTTAGTGGGAACGTAACCTTCATAATTTTACTGAAATTTTCTGCAAGTTTGAACTGGTTATCGTTGGTTATGACCGGGGCGTATTTGCCTTTATTTTTTGAAATACGCCCTGATTTTACAAGTGAAATATGCCTCATTTGTTAATGACCTTTATTTAATTTTTTTATAGATTAATTATAGGCAAACCCTACAAAAGAAAGACATCACAGCATCGTGGACGGCTGAAGCTCTGGATGAGGCGATGTCAAAGGTTATAAGTAAGGAATTGGGAATTAATAAAGCTAGCAGGGAGTATGGCATTCCTTGTCGAACTTTAAGAAGAGATCTTACTTGGGGCAAGGGTAGAGGGCCATACTCCCTGCTAGCTTAAGGAATTGGGAATTAATAAAGCTAGCAGGGAGTATGGCATTCCTAGTCGAACTTTAAGAAGAGATCTTACTTGGGGCAAGGGTAGAGGGCCATACTCCCTGCTAGCTTAAGGAATTGGGAATTAATAAAGCTAGCAGGGAGTATGGCATTCCTAGTCGAACTTTAAGAAGAGATCTTACTTGGGGCAAGGGTAGAGGGCCATACTCCCTGCTAGCTTAAGGAATTGGGAATTAATAAAGCTAGCAGGGAGTATGGCATTCCTAGTCGAACTTTAAGAAGAGATCTTACTTGGGGCAAGGGTAGAGGGCCATACTCCCTGCTAGCTTAAGGAATTGGGAATTAATAAAGCTAGCAGGGAGTATGGCATTCCTAGTCGAACTTTAAGAAGAGATCTTATATGGGGCAAGGGTAGAGGGCCATTGGATAGGCGTCCGGAGTTAAGCACTAAAAATGAAAAAAAAACTGGTCAGCCATATTCAAGCTCTCGAAAAAGTTGGATTTTCTCCAAACAAGGACGACGTTTAAAAATTGGCTTACGCTTTAGCTGAAAAAATGAATTTGGAACATAGATTTTCACAAGAGAGACAAAAAGCTGGGGATGACTATTATGCCTTTATGCGATCTCAAACGATTGGCTCCTCCAAACTTGAAATAATTAATATATCTAAATCAGATGCTGAAAAAAGGAAACACCATCAAAAGTGTTAAAAGACATTCGACCTATCCCTGTAATACCCCAATACCAGCTCAGAAGTAGAAAACAAAAGACAATAGTGTTTACATTGCCAGAATTTATAATAGCTTAGGAGAATCAAGGGAAATCTCTCAAAAGAGTTATCAAAAAGAAAAAGTTCTTCTGAATCGGATGATGAAACCGAAAAGGGTAATGAGGAACAGATTGAAAAGAAAAAGGAAGTTATCGACAAAAAAGAAAAGTAGCCAAAAAGAATGAGAATAAAATTAAAAAGAAAAAACGCTAGTCTTCTTGTTCTAGTGAATCACAAGAAGAAGAGATAGAAATAGCTTCGTCAAGTGAACATACAGATATTGAAGAGAACGCTTGTGTTGAATGTTTAGAAGATTACAATAGAACGAAGAGACAAGTAGACTGGATACAGTTCATAAGATGTTTTAAATGGTTGCACGCAGATTGTACAATGTACAACTATCTGTGTAATAAGTGTGGTCGCTACAATGTACGACAGCGAAATAAGTAATATTTCTTGAAGATTAAGTTCACTTTCTTTGATAATTTTTCAATTTATTGTTTTTTTTAACATGGGGCATTTTACCCTGTAACCTGGGGGAAAACGCCCTTTTCTATAGTTTTTAAAAAGACGTGTAAGCCAAAATATAATTATAACTATTAGTTAATTAACAAAATAATATGAGGCTGATTTAGTTTATGTAACAGATGGTTCCTAATAAATACATATGATTTGATTATAAAAGTGTTTTAAATACCGAAACATAAAAGTGGGGCGTATTTAACCAGTTAACCCTAGGTATTTTATACCCCAAATTGAAACACCCTGTCGTTTCTTATTTAACTCCCGAAGTACTCGATAAAGAACATTTCCTATTTCAGAACACCCGTAACTTTCGAGAGCCCAATAGTGTTGTGAAAAAACTAGATATCGATAGTCAAGTATTAAAGATTTTACTAAGGATGGGTACACGAAGGGAAAAGGGACTGTATTACTTTGAGTACTTTCAGTCTGTTACCAATATTTCATTAACCGTCATAAATAAATACATAGTTTCATATTACCTGGTGGTAAAAATATTTGTTACAATAATACCTACCACAGGATGTTTGTAGGTATGTAAAGAGTAAAGATAAAGAGTTCTTTATTGGCCACAGAACACAAATCAAACATGAGTGACATAAATACAAGTATGACAAATTCTGTAGCCAACAAGGCCCAACCTCAGCATTTGCTGCAGTGGCCGAAGCCGCTGCAGCGCTGGTTTTCAGGCAGAGCCTTGGGCGACGTCGTGCACACATACATAACATACAATAGGAAGAAAGAAGAAGGACAAAACTAGGAAAAAATAATAATAATAATAATAAATAAAAAATCAATATTAGTACATAACAGGAAGAAAATTTAAGATGCCTAATAAACAATTATCTTATCTTAAAATAATAATCCACAAGTGTGTAAAATAAAAACGAAGCAACATGTCGCGCTGCCTAAATGGATTAGGGGGAAACTCACCCTATTAAAACTCGTCCCAGAATTTTTGGACCATGATGTTTGTTTGTACCGCCACAAAAATATTGGTTGGTTTAGATATATGAACAGTAGCCAGCTAAAAGGGGACTCAGGTGCATCTACCTCCTCGAGTGACCTTGCTGGTAATCAGTTCTGTTCTGATTCAACTTCGGTTGGTATTAGGCAGAAACGGTTACCGCGGAGCACGGTTTTTCCTGGGCAATGACGGGTAGTAATTCATTCATGGATTGCTACCTGTTAGCCGAAGGATGCACACACGACGGACCGGCCTTGGCATGCGACCGCGCCGAAGCACGTATATACATACACGTATAGGTTTGATGAAAAAAACAATTTTGAGTTTCAGTTTCAAGTATGGAGACCCCCCAATATTTTATTTTTTCCAATTTTTGTGTAAAAATCGTAATGCGGCTAACAAAATACATCTATTTACCAAGTTTCAATAGTATATAGTTTTTGTAGTTTCGGAGATAAGTGGCTGTGACATATGGACGGACGGACAGATAAACAGACGGACAGAAGGACAGAAGGACAGACATTACGAATCTATAAGGGTTCCATTTTTTGCCATGTGGCTACGGAACCCTAAAAAGTAAAGTAAAGTATCTATCAGCCTATAAACTGTCCCACTGCAGAGCAAAGACACTAAAGCACCTGTGTTTCGCCGAGTGAGTAAGGGTAATGAACGCCCATTTGAGAGAGAAAGGGGGGGTTTAAAAGTTTGCAACGCACTTGTGACTCCGCTTATAATATGTTGCGGGTGTCCATGGGCGGAGGCAATCGCTTACCATCAGGTGAACCCTCTGCTCGTCTGCCACATATCACATTGTTTAAAATAGATCCAGTTTAGTAGCTAAAAATTAAAATCGGTTGGCGTCGCTAGTGTGCCCTAACCGTCACCTTAATTAACCAGCTACTCCACCTAGATACACCTAGAAATATAAAAAGAGGATGCATCAAGAAGCAATCTCGCGTTTTCTTGAACGGCGTGATGATATGGATGTTTTATAATTCCTTAAAGGAATAGCAAGCAATATTTTTTTGTAATACTTTTTATTGCACGTACTCAATTTGGTACTCTACTCAATCAAAAACATGTACTTATCAAGTACATTACCTAATTTCTTAAATATAAAATGTTTGATTAAATGCTTGTTTTCCTTATAGGGACTTCTCATTCTACAAAATTTAGTAGGAAAATAAAATTATTGTTGATACAAACCTAAGACCAGTTCCCTTACCCACACGACTCGATTCCATGACAATGAAAAACGACCCGATTGATCGCAGTT
>CM032488.1:16608937-16649162 GCA_019059595.1 Marasmia exigua
TCAAATTCCTTGATGCACTTTAGACCAAAGACGATGTAAACGAGGCAATGTAATGTGCATTTGAAAAAAGTCATTTCTGTATTTGCGGTTTGTTGTTACATTCTGTTGAGCTGCTCTCATTAGTATTTCTGTAAAAAAAAGGTGGACAGATCCAGTGGTGAGCAGAGAAACGGCGATAAAGGCCTTAGTGAGCGCGGGCGAGTCCCGGTCGCCGAGCTTGAATAGAGTTAGTGGACGGAGATGTAACCCGCAGGCCCACTGCCTTCTTGGACTCGATCCAACATTTGGTAAAAAGCAAAATATATGTGTTTTTTTACGAAACATGTTTTTTATTTAAACCGGCATTGTCATACTAATATGATTTAACTATATAAAAATACATGTGCTACGGCTGTGGTACAGTCCAACATCAAATGACTTAGGCGTTCAAACTTACCAAAAAATATCCGTATCTACAAAAAAAAAGACAGCTTGCAGATTTATGTGATAGTGTGGCAGACAGTCAACGGATCGCCCTGATGGTAGATTAGCATTGCCGCCGCCGATAGACACCTCAAAACCAGTGGAGTCACAAAGTGGTGCTGCATTTACTGCAACCTTTACAAACCCTCCCACCCCCCCCCCCCTCCTCCAGGATTGGCTCGTAGGGTATTTACCCTCACCGACGAAGCGAACACAGCCCAGGTGCTGTTCTCGCTGCATGTATGTCAGTCTACGCAGGGAGTATTTGCCGTTTTATCGTGGTCCACGATTTTGTCCCTTGTGCTAAAAAGTGATTTTTTGTCAAATCTCAGATAATTTCCGTAGGTTCTAAACGCTAAGATGGGGGGAGACCTAAGTCCGCAGTAGACGTATATTGCTGAAATGAGGATGAACGCTAAGAAGTTTTAATGTTGACTGTACACGACAAGTCGATTAGTTTGTTTTTATATTTAAATGTTTATGCACTAAAATAGATTTTTTGAAGATATTACTTAGATTAAAGCTATTCTGATTCATCTAAGAGATATTACCATAAAAATGCTTTTATATGCAAGGTCTATGAATTTCAAGCGCACTACTTAGAATACTAATGGTGACAATGAAACGCGAAAAGTCAGTTAATATTTTTATTGACTAGTCATAAAATTATTTTACTATTTATACACAATAAGGCAGATGTCCTGCTTTTTTACGTATTAAAATATCATTAATGGCGACTTTGTTAGTTTCATCCTTTATTTTACATATTTTTCTCTATCTAGTCAGATGATAACTTTAATCTGAGATTCGTTAGAGATTACAGTTACTTGCAAGCTTTACATTTAAGATTATTTGTATAACACCAATAAAAAAATCATTGTATGTTTTCTTCCAACCAAAAGGTTACAAATAGTTTATAATTTGTACATTTTAGCCGATACTTGCAAGTTCTCACTTACTTTACATTTATAGTAAGAGACTTTAATGGCACTAAAAAATAAAAATACCACTGATTAGTTTTATAATTGAACATTGTATAAGGTTTTACAAGACGAACGTTCTAAGCACTTTAAGTGAACAAAAATCAGTGAGCTACTAACGAAATAAATATTAAATCTTTTCGAATGTATTCTGTCACAGTGTTCCACACAAAAACAAGTATTCTTTCATGTTTCTCATAAATCTAGCTAGATCTCTGAATGCGTAACACACAGCTTCATGATGTTTGATTTTTAAGTACCCTAAGAATTGGTTAAAACAATTACTCTTTCAAACATGTGGTTCTAATACATTTTTTAATGTTTGTTACAATGTTTCCCACACTAAATGGCCTGGCGTGGTTTGTAATATTTAAAAATTTTTCTCCTTTCATTAGTCATCATATAATAAAATAAAAATAAAAAAAAAAATAAAATATTGTTTATTTCAATAAAAGTGTACAAACATATATCTTTGTGGCAGGTTACTCCTTGTAAGCAAAAGATGCCTGTGTCAGGAGCCACCGCTCTTCCTTTCTTTACTTACATTTTAGGGATAGGTACACATATTATTATTACTATACTATTCTATAGGTAACTTAGACGGTACAATACTTTTATATATGTGTATGTGCGTGCATGTGTGCGTGTGTGTGCATATGTGCGTGTGTGTGTGCATGTGTGCGTTTGTGTGCATGTGTGTGTGTGTGTGTGTGTGTGTGTGTGTGTTAGTGTGTGTGTGTGTGTGTGTGTGTGTGTGTGTGTTATGTATGTGTTTGTAATCTACTAACGTGCCTAAAACTTAATTAATTCTTCAGTCTCGTCATAATTTTTGTGTTTTAGCCAATCCGTTATTTCTTTTTTGCATTCGTAGTACAGTTTACTATATATTCCAAGCTCTTTATTAAGTAGATTATATAGTTGAGCTGCTCGCTTGCTGAACTGCCTACTTGCGAATGCAGTCTTAGTTACCGGTATTTTAGCAGCAATATCCTTCCTTCTTTTCTCCATTAGGACAGGATCATATTGTAAGGCGCTGTGTTTTCTCAAGACTGTGAGTACTACGTACAGTTGTCTGACTGTCAAAAAACCTGACATTTTATAAAGCAGTTCTGTGGAGAATGTAATTTTTTTGAAATACATGACTTTTATAAGCCTACGCTGAGCACGTTCTACATGAAGAAAACGTGTTTTTGCCGCACCGCCCCAGATTGGTATGCAGTATACCATGACCGATTGCGCCAACGATATGTAAATCTCCGTAAGTATGTTCCTGTCGGTACCTCGTGGTCCCGCCACCTCTCTTGGCACCACATGTCTAAGGCTTTTAAAAATCCAGATTAGTTTTCTAATTCTGTTACTGACATATTCGAGATGCGGGTACCAAGATAGTCGCTGATCCACGAGGACACCTAGATATTTGGTCTGTTCAACCCTCTGTATGCTGGAGCAACTACAGTTTACTAGCGCATCACAGTCATGGATCTTTATACTGAGATCTCTGCAAGGCTGTGTGTAATGACACACATTTATAATGATAAATGCTAAAACAGATGTAGTTGGTCTTTGAAGTGTTCAACGTAAGGATATTACTATTTAGCCATTTATTAATGCGCTTCAGTCCCTGTTCAGCATTCTTCTTCACATCTTCCCATGTTTGACCAGAAAAGACTATCGCATCAGCGTAAGAATATATTTTAGCATTTCCTAGCTGCATATTGCAAAGGTCATTGATGTACACAAGGAAAAGCGTCGGACCCAAGACACTTCCCTGTGGTACGCCATAGGACACCTCAGCACCATCACTTACGTAATCCTCTAGTTTTACATATTGCCTCCTATTTGACAGGTAATCTCTAAAAAGCTTAAGCGGTGTACCCCTTAATCCAATCCCCTCAAGCTTGCGTACAAGGATATGTACAGAGACTGTATCAAATGCTTTTTTGAGGTCAACAAATACAGACATACATTTCATTTTATTATCTAATAGTTCAGTTACATGAGAAGTGAGCGATATAACAGCATCTTCCGTAGATCTTCCCTGTCTGAATCCGAATTGGGACGGTGATAGTAAATTATACTTATTCAAATAATTTAGTAACCTATTATTTAGTAATATTTCGATAATTTTGGAGATCACAGGAAGTACCGAAATAGGCCTGTAGTTACTAATGTCGTTTCTATCCCCACCCTTGTACACCGGCGTTATAATAGCCTTTTTAAGAGCTTGCGGGAATACTCCTTTGTCAAAGCAAAGGTTGGCAAATTTTGTAATCACTGGTACGACCTCGGCATTGCCATTTTAAGATATGCTGTTGAGATATTATCCCAGCCCGGAGCACTTTCTGATTTTAAGCTCATCAAAATAGAATTGACTTCATTATGATCTGTGTGCAATAAAACAAAAGTGTTTAATTGAGACTGGAAATTATAGGATTAGTATTAAGCGTATCAAGCGAGGATCCAAGTTTTTCGGCTAGCTGCTTTCCTATGTTCGCGAAGTAGTTATTGGCAAAATTAGCCGAGGTCATTGGATGTGACTTAAGGTTTAGCAACTCAGTATTTGTACTATTATTTTTATTTGTATATGTGATGCTTTTTATATTTTCCATAGCAGTTTGTTATTTTTAGCGCTTTTAGATAGTAAGTCTCTCCTCATATTTCCTTTTTAGTTTTTTAATTAGATTATTGCAATAATTACGATATCTTAAGTAAATTATTTTATTAATTTCATTAAAGGGTTCCTTTCCAGCTTTCTGTTGCAATTTATTTCGGTTCCGTATACATTTTAATATCCCTGGCGTAATCCATGGCTTCATAATTCGGTTTTTTCTAGGGATAGTACAAGTTATTGTGTTTTGTTTTATTGACTCAGACAACTTATAGATTACGCTGTCTACTAATGTATCAGGGTCATCACAGAACAACAGTTCTCCTATGTGAGACTGTTTAAGATACTCCAGGGCCTTATCAAAATCAATTTTAGTTTTAGTTAAGGTTTTGTTTAAGAAGTTTTTTGATTTGGATAAGCACAAAAACGCTGTGAGGTGATCCGTAATTGTAGTATATAGAATAGCTACAGTTGCTCTTTGTTTAATTTTATTTATTTTAAGCATAATATGGTCTAGACAGGTTCCCTTCCGTGTGCGAAGCGTGTGACCTGCCAATATACAAATGATGAAAGAGAATCCAAGTAATTCGCTATGTTTTTAATTCATGTGATTGTTCGTTTTGCTTATCCGTTCTTATATTAATATTAATGTCACCTGCTATTATAACGCTACCTGTTCTTATTTTTCAGAGTATCTAAATGATTACACAATGAGTCTATAAAAGCTTCCGCATTTGTATGTGAGGCGACTGTATATACCATAGCACAGTATTATTAAAATGTCAAGCTGAGACAGGATGCCTCTTACAATGCAATTTCTTTAACCTGTGGTTTTAGCGTTTTTTTTGGCATACACACTACCCCATCGTTCTGATTCAACTGGCGCTCAGTAGAGTACATATGGTATCCTTGAAGTTGGGGTATAGGTTTATGTGATTCAAGTCTACCTCAGTTAAGATATCACATCTCAGTTCCAAATCCAAAACCAGATACGTTAACAAGAAATTATCAAAGTTACAGTATATACTGCGTATATTTTGGGAAACTAAGGTGAAGTCTGCCTTATCTACACGAAGGTGATCGTTCAACTGAGAGACATCACATTCAAAAGATGTAGCTATCTCTAGACCATCTATTTCTTCTAATATTTTCGATGTGTTATTCATTAAAAATTTTTTCAAGATAAACAATCATCATTTGATCGGAAGCATGCTGTGTGTGACTATTATGATATAGATAATTATTTTTGTATGATATGTAGTATATGTTATTAGATGTATTTTGCGTGTGTATTATAGATAGACCAGTGTTTAAGGATTGTAGGAAGGAGTAGGCTATAGAGCTTATCGAGTAGAGTATTTTTTTTATATTAATGTGTTTGGTGGAATGTGATTGTGGAGTAGTGTGTGGGTAGTGTTTTATGAGGAAGTATGACAATTGGTGTAAAATAAGTGTATCTGTTTTTATATTACAATATGCGAGCACTAGTATTATTCTGCTTATGGCTACGGCTAAGAACCAAAGAGTGTTTTTAAGGTTATTCATTATAAAAAGTATTCTTACAGCTAGTCAGATTTCAAGAAGTAATTGGTGAGCTTGCTGTTCGCTGCTTATCAGAATGATGGGAGCCTGTTCGTTTTTCCGCACGTAGCACGATATCATCTACTAATTTACGTAATTAATGAAATTAAATTGTATTTTTATGCCAATTGATTTAAATTGTTAGCAACTAAACCGGATACTTTTTTAACAATTTGGAAGCTGCAGCGTCTCGGAAAACACTTATAACTATTTATTTAATACTTATACTTAACTTTTGGGTCTGCTTTTGGACTCGAGATTTGCCCCTATTTTGAATTATCGCAAGATGTGTGTAACTCATTACTGTAACAACATAGTATAAATGTGTGCTTAGAGACTTCCGCTCCGATATTGTTTAAAATAGTTCCGGTTTAGTTGCTAACAAATTAAATCGATTGGTGGCGCTAGTTAGGCTACCCGTCGCTCTCAGGTGACGGGTAGGGCACACTAGCGACGCCAATCGATTATAATTTTTAGCTACTAAACCAGATCTATTAACAATATCGATCGAATATCGATTAATAAATAATACAAGTGTTTACCGAGAGGTTGTAACCCCAAAATTGTTTAAAATAGATCCGGTTTAGTAGCTAACAATTAAAATCGATTGGTGTCGCTAATTAGGCTGCCCGTCGCCTTAATATCAAATTGTTATTACGCACATTTAAGTATAGAGAAACAGGTGTCCGGGCCAGGGTTGGGTGGTATTGACCGGTACGCATGGAGCATTTGTCTGGTTACATGATGACGCAGGGCATGGCGCAGCACAGCGGCAGGCAGACGGGCACAGCGGTCTTGGTCTCGGAGCGTTTCTCCTTGCTGCGCGCGCCCGCCTCGTACTCGTACATGCCGCGCCCCGACGCGTACGCGCCGCCGCCGCTCATGGCCTACGGTGACAACATTACATGACGATCTTCTTAGATATAAATAAATAAATAAATATTTCACAGCATCACATACATTGATCTGACTCCCGAGATAGGTAGCTCAAGCACCTGTGTTACGGATATCAGAATCAACAGTGGGATTACAAATATATACATATATATAATACATACAAACACCCAGACCAATACAAACAGACATGTTCATATGCCAAACGTTTTAGGTAAACCTCATCACAAGAGGCTAATGGAGAAAAATCTGCAAAATGGCGTACTATAGGCCTGAGGTCCATATCTACGAGGTGATTGGATATTTTTAGACGTGATGTCACATTGGGCGTGTTCTCGTCAAGTGGTAGACAGACGGACAAATTACCTACATTCCAGGTATTGTTGCCAAGGAATCGTCCTTGATTCAATGATCAATGTTGCAAAGCTCCTGCTTTGCAACTTTGTCTCTGACTTCTTCATGATGAATTAGAGAGATTATGAGAAGGGTGGTAGACAAACAGACTGGTTGAAATCCTAAGGCAAACGAGAAGAGACTTACGGCAGACTGGTATCCAGCTTGCACCCCGGTGTTTTGCTTCTTGACGAAGGGCATGTGTCCTGGTGGATAGTAGATGGCCGGACTATTTTAAAGGATGATTTCAGTTTCCACGGACGGAATCACGACCCTCAGTAATGAAAATACGACAAGGGGAGAATAATTGCCAAGGAATTAGAGACTTACAGCAGACTGATATCCAGCTTGGCGTGGCGGGGCGAGTATCTCATCGAGTGGTAGACAGACGGACAAATTATCTACATTCCAGGTATTGTTCCCAACGATTCAAGGAACTTGAAACTTTGTCTCTAGCTTCTTCATGATGAATTAGAGACTAAGAGATGGGTGATAGACAAACAGGCTGGTTACTCAAATGCAAATCCTACAGCAAACGAGAATCGACTTACAGCAGACTGGTATCCAGCTTGTACCCCGGTTTCCGGCTTCTTGGCGAAGGGTGTGTGTCCTGGTGGATAGTAGACGGCCGGGCCGGCCACGTTGCGGCTGGTGCCGACGGGCTGAGGCTTGGTGCTGGAGGCTTCGCGCTGGCTCTCGTGACTCACCTCCACCTTGCGACGGACGATGCCGTCCGGTTGAGTCGGGAATCGCTGGAATATACAAGGTATTGATTAAAATATTGAGACAACATAACATAAATATTTAACGTGAACCTAAAGTTTTCCCTTGTAGATCAAATATAATAAAGGTATGTTTAAACAGTTAGCATCAAAATGATCTAGAGGTCATAACTACCAATATTAAGTATCTGAGCAATCGACAAAACTAAGTCAGTATGAGCCAAATTGCATTTTCATTCGTTGTTCGAGAACAAATGAATGTACCTACACCTTCAATTGATTGTAGGTAATTATTTGTTCTCGAACAAATGTTGTTATTTATGTATAATAAAAACAACAAAGGATCCAATATGGACCCTTGTGGGACGCCACATGTTACTGGCAATAGACTACTGTGCATCATTTATCTTTACAATTTAATACTCATCTTCAAGGTATGACTGAAACATCTTTAATACAGTGCCCCAGATACCAATTAACTCAATTTTTTCAAGTAATAAAGAATGGCTAACGGTATCAAAGGCTTTTTAAAGATCTATGAATACTTCGACGGCAATATTCTTGGCATGTTTAGTCTTACTTTTGTGACTAAAGTCTGATTTTAATTAGACAAAGTAAACTGACAGATGCAAATGTCAAATCCCCATACATTTTGCAATTGTATGAGAATGACATTTCGACATCTGTCAGTTAACTTCGTTTAATTAAAAATCCGACTAAGTCTTATAGTAGCAGAAAGTGTGTTAGACTTATGCCTGAAGCCATATTGTTTGCATGAAATAAAATTAATTGATGCGAGATATTTATCTTGTCTTTTTTACATAATTTACTCGAATGGAACATAATTTATTTTACATAATTTATTTTGGACTGTATCCGCTTTGAAATATGACTGACTTGCCTCGATGGTGCATTTGATAGTGACTCTGCCACAAACTCTAAGGATCATGGCATCGATTTAGTTGTTCGTTCATCATATTTCTGATTCGTATCATATAATATTTTCGTGAATAAATTTTTTGAATCTTTTTTCCATTACTATCTACCTTCTACTTGTTTTAAGTGTCATATTAAAACCTGCTTAATGAAGAAAGGTGGCTATAGTGTACAAGACTATATAAACGATAAGGATTCTTGGTCATGTTAATTGATTAGTCTTTTGAGTTGTTATTCATAGCAGTCTGTTAACTTTGATAATTGTATTTTTTTTCTCTTCACAATTGAAACTATGTAACATCATGAAAATTTGAAAAGAGTAACTACTGAGTTTTTTGCTGGTGTCTTCTCAGTAGAAATCAACATTCCGAACCAGCGGTAGATGACAATATATGTACCTATTTTGACATTCATAAGTTCTGTATGGACCTAAATTGATTAAAGATTTTATCATCATCATCATCAGCAACCCACATTCGTCCACTGCTGGACATAGGTCTCCCCTAATGCACGCCACTGCTCCCGATTTTCGGCCACTCTCATCCAGCCCACACCAGCCAGCCTTCGAATGTCATCATCCCATCTTGTCGCTGGGCGTCCTACACTACGCTTACCGAGTCGCGGTCTCCACTCAAGGACTTTACGGCTCCAACGGCTGTCAGTTCTGCGGCTAATATGACCAGCCCACTGCCACTTCAGTTTGCTAATTCGGTGGGCTATGTCGGTGATTTTATATTTTAGCTTTATCTACCAAAAAATATAATCAAAACTCACCGCTTCAGGGAAATCAGCTAACAAATCGTCCAGCTTCTTCGGCGGCTGCTGCGTGCCCGCGGAGGGCGTGGAGGGACGCGGGAAGGGCGCGGGGGAGGGCGGCGCGGGGAAGCGCTGCGAGCTGTTGTGCGACGAGTACGACGTCTCCGTGTACTTGTACGTGCTTGGACCCTGGAGATAATGATGAATTCCGTAAATAATACCGTGGGAGAGACTCGCTTTGGCAGGAATGGGACGGCTCGAGGGGAGTGATACCAAGACCACGCAGGAAAATCAGTGTGAAAAGCCTCACTCCGCAATGTAGCAATAAGGTCTTCACGAGGGTTTAATTCCCCTGACTAAGAGTTCAGGTCAGCTGCCAATTCAACATCATCATCATCATTTCAACCAATAGACGTCGTCCACAGCTGGATATAGGCCTCCCCCAACGATCTCCACACAGACCGGTCCTGTGCTCGCATCCAATGGATTCCCGCGACCTCCACCAGATCGTCAGTCCACCTTGTGGGGGGCCCGTCGCGGCTGTTGTCAGATGCCAGTTGCTATATCGTCATACCAGACTTAACAAATCCTGGTTCATGCATGATCCATCATCATAGGCCTTTTCATCTAACAGATGTTTTAAGGTGACAGGTAGGGCACACTAACGACGCCAATCGATTTTAATTTTTAACTACTAAACCGGATCTATTTTAAACATTTTTGGGGTTACAACCTCTCGGCAAACACTTATACTATTTATTAAATAACCATGCACAAATAGTCCAAGCGTACCCTGGGTTTCAAAGCGATGGCATGGAACCGAATATAGATAGATAGATACTCTTTATTGCACAACATACAAAACTTAAAAACTAGGTATACAGAGATACAATGTACAATTTAGTCGGTCTTATCGCTGGGAGCGATCTCTACCAGACAACTTTCAGGTAAAGGACATTAGATAGAAGAAAGGAGGGTGGTGCAATCCTTTTGATTGGTGATGGCGCTATGTGGCGGGTCATTACATTCCTTCTAATATGGTTGAGTGAAATGATGGCTGACACATACGTCATACTTGTGAACAGGTGCCACCTTTGGGGACTGGTCTGCTTCGGTTTACCTCATAATATTTATTTTATTAATATTTTCTTTATTTTATTTTGTGTAACAATTGAACTGTATGGCTTGGTATGATGATGTGATGACACAACATTGTATGAAAGTTTGGTGATTAAAAAGAGTAAATGGCGAGTTTCTTGCCGGATCTTCTCGACCAGAAACAACTTTCCGAGCCGGTGGTAGATTACGGCATTATGTTTATTTATTTCTTTAGTACCTATATTTTATGTATCAACATATTTATGTATTTACATGTAAATTATTCATAAGTACTTATAAATAGTTTTAAGTCATTCAAATGTATGACGATTTGTAAGTGCTGTGTACAAGCCTATGCAAATAAAGAATTATTTGATATTTGATTTTTTTTTTGATGATTATGATGTAGTAGAGGCTGAGTGAAGGAAGCGTTACTCACGTAGGGGCCATGTCCATTGTGCGGGCGGTCTCGCTCCCGGTCCCCGGCGGGGACCAGCTTGGTGTCGTTGGCCGGGTGCGGGTACACCATGCGCTCGGAAGAATGCTCTGCAAAGCAATACAAATATTACAATAACTATAGAGTTACAGCATTTTTTCGGTGTTTCTCCGGTCGAACCAGCCCATTCATGCCGAAGCGTGGCTCTCCTATGGTCATTGTTTGGTCAAATCTATAGCAACTTGAGAGTCCACCAAAGGTTTACCCAAGGGTAGAATGAATTTTTATTCAAAGCTTTTGTATTCCAATATGTTTCTTGTCTACTGTATTTTTACACCATCAAATTTGAAGAGCTTTTCTCCCTCATCACATCTTCCCTTTTCCATCACAGAACTAACTACACGAAGCGTGAAGAAGCATCTCGCGGGCCAGTATGGCGGTGCTAACGGATGTGACATCGTTTCCGTTGTATTTAAATATAAATAAATAAATATTTCAAAACGTCACATACATTAATCTGATTCCGAGATAGGTATCTCAAGCACCTGTGTTACGGATATCAGAATCAACAGTGGGATTACAAATATATAGGTACATATAATACTTTTCTTTTGTAAATATGTACATACTCATAATACATAGGAAACATCCAGACCAATACAAACAAGCATGTTCATGCACATAAATGTTTGTGCTGTGCGGGGATCGAACCCGCAACTCTTGGACCAAAGGCAGCGTTCACTACCACTGTTCCAAACGGGTCGTCATTCGGGTCATTTGCGACTTGGGCTCTTCTCTTGCTTACCATCAGGCTGAGGAGAGGCAATATACTGGGCCTCTATAAAAAAAACCCGTTAACTAAATAATTAAAAGTAAATGATTAGGTATAATATGACAGTAATTTATAATTGATATTACAAATATAATAATTAATATTAGTATCAGCCTATAACTGTCCCACTGCAGGGCAAAGGCCTCCATCATAGAGTAACTTAAATACTGGGTAGTGATCACAAACCCGAGCTATGTTCGAAAAATTTGAAACATACATACATAAATATAATTATAATGTAATATAAATATAATAATAACATAACATAAATATTGTAATAATATAAATATAAAAATTATGAATGGATAAATTATAAACATTATATTATGATACTTTTAGGAACACAATGTGATAATATTATAGGTCCTACTCTCTCCAAAATGTTTGCAGTAACCTACAGGGTCCATATTGTAACGTAAAATACTTTAAACTAAGATCAACCTATCTCGGAGTCAGATCAATGTATGTGATGTTGTGAAATATTTATTTATTTATCTTTGTTCAACATATGAGATAGCAATAAAGATGTTGAATTGAATTGAAACCTGTGAAGTTTTTGTAAGACGTACCATCGCTGCTGGTAATGTGCCTGTACTCGCGCTGCAGGCGGGAGTTGCAGTGCGAGCAGTGCTGGCAGCCCAGCGCCGGCGACGGCGCCGGCTTCAGCGTGTTCGTGCTGGGGATGAAGAGAAGTAAAATAAGTGAGGAAGAAGAAATAGAAAAATATTTATTTGGAGCACATACAGGTGTATCTGTGAACATTTACATCCCTTTAAACACGTGTTCTACTAACCATTGGTTAAGACAACATGAATTAATTATCAATATAGATAACTATAGCGTCAGTAGTTCGTTCACGAGAAAGTTGGCAATCAGAGGCGGGTCAATTATTTTATTGAATAATACAATTAAATTTAAAGAACGTAAAGATATTGTCTCACTCTCAGTTGAGCGAACTATTGAGTTAGCGTGTGCAGAGCTGGAGCGGCATGTCATTGTCTGTGTGTATAGGCCCCCAAATGGGAATTTTACCATGTTTGAATCCATTATGGAAGAAGTTTTGAGCAAAATATGTTCATCTAATAAAAAAGTAGTTGTTTGTGGAGATTTTAATATCAACATTTTAGATAACTCACAGAACTCTGTTAGGTTTCTGAATCTCTTTAAATCATTTAATTTACATCATCTTTTCAACGAACCCACGCGAGTCACACCCACCTCAGCTACTTGTTTAGATAACATATTTTGTAACTGTGAAGTTATGGACAAGTCCATAATAAATTTTATCAATTCTGACCATAGTGGTCAAATGACTGTGTTTGAGCACCGTCATGCCCCTTCTTCATATAGTTTTGTATGTAGACCAATCACTGAAAACCGTATAAATAAATTTAAAGAAACTATCTCACAAAAGTTGTCTACATTGTCCTATAATGAAGGAAATGTAAACCAACATTATGATAAATTATTTAATGTCGTTGAAAAAGAATTTAATGGTATCTTTACCAAAAGAACCATTAAAACAAATACCTCTAAAACCAAATTCAGTGACTGGGCCACTACAGGTATTTATAAAAGTAGAAAGAGGTTATTTGAATTGTATGATATTAAGGCCAACTCTAATGACCCAACGACATTAGAATATGTTAAGAAATATTCAAAGCTATTTAAAAAAGTATGCGCAGTGGCCAAATCAAATTACTTTAAAAATAAGATAATGAAAGCTAGTAATAAAAGTAAAGCTACATGGAAAATTATAAATAAAGAGACTTGCAAAAACAAAACACAACACAGCAAGCTCTCTCTTAAAATTGATGGTAAATCTATTGATACAGACTCTGAAGTGGCAAACACATTTGAGTCATTCTTTTCAAACATTCCAGTCACTACCACTAAAACATTAAATTCGAGCCCGCATCTCGCTGCTTCTCTCATCAAGTCGCATGTAGATGAGTGCACCACATCTTTTAGATTTAGTCATGTAAACTCAGAGATTATTCTTAAAACATTAAAAGATTTAAATATTAAAAAGACTGAGGATGCATGGGGAATTTCGATAGATATAATAAAAAATATAATACACTCTATCGCACCCCACTTAGCTATAATATTTAACGAATGTGTTGACGAGGGTCAATTTCCAAATAAGATGAAAATTAGTAAAATCATACCTTTATTCAAATCTGGAGAAAGGAGTGACCCGTCTAACTTTAGGCCAATATCCATATTGCCAGCACTCAGTAAAATATTCGAAAAAATTATATTTACTCAACTTTTATCTCATTTTAATATTAATAAATTACTGCATGAAAAACAGTTTGGATTTACTAAAGGAAAATCCACTACTGATGCAGGAGTGGCTCTTATCAAACATGTTTTTGATGCGTGGGAGAAAAAGCAGGATGCAATAGGTGTTTTCTGTGATTTGTCGAAAGCATTTGATTGCGTTAATCATGAAACACTATTGATGAAGTTACGGCATTACGGTGTATTGAATAACGCACTTGATATGATTAAATCTTATTTGTCTGATAGGATTCAAAGGGTTAATGTTAATGGAATCGACTCTTCTGGCGCTCCTCTATTAATGGGAGTGCCCCAAGGCTCAATATTGGGGCCTTTGTTGTTCTTAATATACGTAAATGACCTTCCATACTTTACGAAAGATCTATGTGAGATAGTGTTATTTGCTGACGACACTTCCTTGATTTTTAAGGTTGATAGATATAAAAAAATCAATTGACGACGTAAATGATACTCTCTCACAGGTATTGCACTGGTTTACGACCAACAATTTACTTCTTAACTCAAAGAAAACTAAATGTGTAAAATTCACCATGCCAAATGTAAGGCAGGTCGATACAAGTATTAAGATGAACAATGAATCTATTCAAATCATTAATTCCACCGTTTTTCTCGGTATAACTATAGATGCGAAATTGCAGTGGAGTCCCCATATTGCTGCCTTGGCAGGAAGACTAAGTTCCGCTGCATATGCAGTAAGAAAAATTAGGCGTCTGACTGATATCGAAACGGCAAGACTGGTCTATTTCAGCTATTTCCACAGTGTGATGTCATATGGTCTACTGTTGTGGGGGTCTGCTGCTGACATACAAACTATTTTTGTATTACAGAAAAGGGCCATCCGCGCTATATACAGCCTTAGATCACGTGACTCACTTAGGGAAATATTTAAAGAAATAAATATTTTAACCGTGGCTTCCCAATTTATCCTCGACTGCATTATGTATGTACGTAAGAACTTGCACACTTTTCCAAAAAAGTCCGATAGTCATAGTCTTAACACCAGAAATAAACATAGGCTTGCCGTCCCGGTCCTCAGACTTCATAAAATCGGTAATTCGTTTGTTGGCTTAAGTATTAAGATATTTAATAAGCTACCACAAAATGTCATTAACCTATCACTGGATAAGTTTAAGTCCCATATTAAAACCTGCCTAATGAAGAAAGGTTACTATAGTGTACAAGACTATTTAAATGATAAGGATTCTTGGTCATGTTAATTCATTAATCTTTTGAGTTGTTATTCATAGTAGTCTATTAACTTTCATAATTGTATTTTTTTCTCTCTTCTCAATTGAAACTCTGTAACATCATCAATATTTGAAAAGAGTAACTACTGAGTTTCTTGCTGGTGTCTTCTCAGTAGAAATCGACATTCCGAACCAGCGGTAGATAATATGTACTATTTTGACATTCATAAGTGTTCTGTGTGGACCTAAATTGAATAAAGAATTTTTTATCTTTATCATTACGAACAACATTTGTTCTATCACTTTTGGAAATTCGCATGAAAAAATTTCAAATTTTCATACAAAGTCGGTCACGTAACTTGGTAATTTTGTATATTTCGATTTTGGTAAATTTCGATGAATTTCGAAAAGTCGTTTGACTGACCGGATGGCGCAATTGGTAGTGACCCTGCCTCTTACGCCAAAGGTCGTGGGTTCGATCCCCACCCTGGACAAACATTCGTGCGATGAACACTTGTGTTTGTTCAGTGTCTGGGTGTAATATATGTATTTAAGTATATATTTGTGTTCCTCTGTTGTCTGATATCTGTAACACAAGTGCTTAAGCTACTTAGTATGGAATCAGGTCAACGTATGAGATGTTGTGAGAATTATTATTATTAAATATAAATATCAGCCCTTTAGTTAGATTTCTTTCTTGTACCCAGTTTTATGTTATACTAAAATTGTTCCTTTTATTTTGCAATTTAAATTTAAATTCACCTTAAATATTGAGTATCGTGCGTTCGTACAATAATTAGGTTTAGGAAATGCTTATGGGCCGCTGCAAGACAAGCCATTTGCTAAGTGCAGTGACTGCCTGATAAAATATTGTACCATGTATTTGTTAGTAAATAAAGATTTTTTTTTGTTTTGTTATATGTTGTTCAGAATGGTTGGTAGAACACGTGGTTAAAGGGATGTAAATGTTCACAGATACATCCTGTATGTAAACTTAAGAGATTTTTTTTTGTATAGGTATTTTTTTTTATTTAAGTAAGTAAGACCACGGCAATACGGCATAAGAATTTCAGCGGAGACAATTTTCTTGTTTCGTACTTTTTAGAGCGTGTTGTTTGGTAGTCGGGTTTTAGTTTTCAAACCTATTTTTATGAAAGACACGTTTTTAGGGTTCCGTACCTCAAAAGGAAAAAACGGAACCCTTATAGGATCACTTTGTTGTCCGTCCGTCCGTCCGTCTGTCAAGACCCTTTTTCTCAGGAACGCGTGGAGGTATGAAGCTGAAATTTATATCAATTACTCAGGTCTACTGTCCCTTGAAGCTGTGAAAAAATCAAACTTCTAAGCCAACGCAATCAAAAGATACAGCCGATTATATCGATATTTTCATCAAATTTTCGACACTCGCAAAGGAATCAAAACCTACAGGGTACTTCCCGTAAACTCAGAATCTTGAAATTTGGCATGAAGCATTGTCAAATAATGCAAATATAGGAAAAATTGCGAAAATCTCATTTTTTTAGTTATATAAAATAATAAAAATATTTTAATAAAATGAAATTTACTACTTTATTTCTCACGAACGAATAAAGGTATCAAATTGAAATTCATACCAAATACCTAGGTCTACTGTCCCTTTAAGCTGTGAAACGGAACAGTGTTCAAACCCACAGTAACTAAGATTATTTTTTATTTCCGTTCCTCTTGATTGTTTACAAAATTTGGCTACGGTTTTTGTTTTTTTTAAATATTATTATTATTATTTTTTATATACATAATCAAGATACAACAAACTATAAATATGAATAAGGACTGCAGTAGTTGTAAGAAAAAATGCAAAAGGAATGATTTCATGAAATGCAGTTCCTGTCAAAGAATATTATGTATTGATGGTTGCTCTCAGGTCTTCTGGAAGAGATACAATCTCATGACTGTGGAGAGGAGATTGACTTGGAAATGCAATAAATGTATTATGAAGTCTAGTACACCACAAGCAGTGAATTCGGCAAAATCAAAACCAAAACTAGTTTCAAAGGAAGGAAAATTAAAAGGTGTAAACGGACCAAAGTTCGAACAATCTTCTGATAACCCCTGTTTAGACGCCTCAGAAATTGTGACACAAAACCCTGACACATTAAAATGTACTGAAACTACGATGTCCGGACCTTCACACTATGAAACCCCGGATCTAAACGAGGAAAGAGAGGTAAATGAAGCTTTAAACCCTCACAACAGCACTGATGATATTATGCAACTATCTGTTATCCACAGCAACGAGAACATTACTACACGCAGGAAAGGCTTTATAGTAAATATCCCTGTAAAAAATTCTTTTGATTCTTTATCGAGCACTGAAACATTGGATGTTGGAGATGAGTATGGACCTGTCAATGAAACTTCAATTGGTTTTCCACGCAGTAAGAGTTGCTTGGATTTAGAAGAGATCACACAAAAAAATGAAATGGAGTCCCTTAGAGAGCAGGTGTCAAGCTTGAAAACTCAACTTGAATCAGCAGAGAACGAAATAGAGTCTATATTATCCGAAAATTGTAATCTTAAATTAGAGATAAAGGGATATGTAAAAAGAATAGACAACCTCAAAAAACTATGCCAGAACTCAAACATGGCCAGCAGGAGAAAAAGAATGAAAGACCGGAAACTCGTAAACCATAGCATGCCAAACATAGAGGCAAAAAATGATACAGCAACAGTAGATTTCTCTGTGGAGAACACTCTAGAGGCTGAACTGACTCCTTCTCCTCCTTCTCGGGAAACTGGATACGACTCCCCTAAAGAACAGTTAACTTATCCAGAAAAGGACAGGAGAACATCACGGATACACATTCTTAGTAACTCAAAACGAAGGGATATTTTAAGTACGGCAAAATCATACCTAGGACATTATGAAATCTGCCACTACATGTATCCAGGTGGAGGTGTTCAACAACTAGTCACTAAATTACATAACAAGCTTCAAGATTTTACGTTGGATGATTTTTGTGTACTATTAATCGGTGAAAATGACTTTATAGAGTCGAAAGACCTTTCCCTTGTTATTGAGATCATTCGTCAAGAACTATTGTTGGTTGAACACACAAATGTTATCATTTTATTACCTACCTTTAAATGTCGTGAAGCGGTAAATTTATTCAACTGTCGTATAGAAAGTTTTAACAACCTGCTTTATTCAGACAACATTACTCATGAATATGCCTATGTAATTGATAGTAATAAGAACTTGAGCTATTCCTCGGATATGTTTTAATTTGTATACTGGACGCCCTAAGAACAAGGCGCTTAGAACTATCTTTAATGATTTAGCTAACTTAATTTCACAATTCAATGAACAGGATATTAATAAGACGGCAGATACGTTTTTTCGGAACTAGAGAAGTTGGTTTTAATTTAAGTAATATAACCGAAAAATCTTTATTAAAACAACAAACTATTAAAATTTTAAGTCAAAATGTATGTGGAATCACATCCAAAAAGGACGAGTTTGAGATATATCTAGGAACCTTTGGTGGAAATAAACCACACTATCTTTGTATAAGTGAGCATTTTTTAACACAATTAAATGTAAATTTGTTTGCGTTAAGTGAATACAATCTTAGTACTTACAATGTAAGATGTAAGAAAAAACGCGGAGGCACCTTAATATTAGGACTGAATGGGCGCCCTACCGAAGAGATTCGTATATGTAAAAAACTGTATGTAACTGAATAATGCTTTGAAATATGTGGTATTAGAGATGTTGACACAAATATAAATTTATTCTGCTGTTATCGTACGCCCCCACAAAAGACTTTTGAGCCCTTTTTGAAAAACTTAGAAAAATTACTTGATTACCTTTTTGAAAAAAGGGGAATTATTTGTGGAGATTTCAATATTGATGTGCTGACTGACAGTGAAAATCACAACAATTTTAAAAATTTATTACAATGCTATAATTTTAGATATCTTTATGACTGTGTTACCTTTAGAAGGGGAAATAATGAGTCGGGCTTAGATAATATAATAACTAATATGTCGGATGATGAAATTTTAAGTTACTCATCTGATGACAATGGATTATCTGATGGTCATAGTGCTCTTGTATGTGAGGTCGCAACAACCTTAACTAGCAAGAAAGATAACAAGAACGAATTTGCTTGGCGTTACCGGAGGAATTTCAGTGCGGATAATCACGCTATCTTCCGACAAAAAATCGAGAATTCAGAAAATATAGGGGACCCTGATCGCTTTCTGCCTACCTTTATAGAAACTTTTAATGAAACATATACTGTACAAAGACGAAAAGTCAACCTCAATAAAATAAATACGATACAATGGATAACCAAGGGACTCAAAGTGTCAAGTCTCATGAAGAGATTTTTAAATACGGCTGATAGACAGATAAATGATCAATCTGTCTTAGAATATCGTGCCAAGTACTTGAGTCTATACCGAAAATTAGTTAGAAATTCAAAAAAATACTCCGTGCAAAGTGAACTAAATAAATCTAGCAACTCCGCTAAAGCCATTTGGAAAGTAGTAAACAAACACAGAAATAAAGGCAAAACAAATCGGGAAGTTAAGTATAAACTCAAGGTTAAAAACCGTATAATAGATAATCCACAGGAAGTGGTGGAAATCTTTTCCAAAAACTTTGACACTGGTAGTGCAGTTGGTATAACCAATTCTATTGACGCAATTACACTATTAAATAAATGCACTCCAAAAGTGGTCAAAGAGCTCCAATGGGAAAAAGTTACTCCTGTAGAAATAAAGAAACTTGTGGCAGGAATGGTGTGCAAAAATTCATCGGGATACGATGGGGTTCCAATAAGTATTTTGAAAAAAAATATAGATATTTTGGCGGTGCCTTTAAGCAACACATTCAATTGCTTCTTTGCGAAAAACTTTTTTCCCGATGAACTTAAAGTCGCTAAAATCATACCTATCTTCAAAAAGTAGAGTTAAAAATCATCAACAAATTATCTATCTTTAAGAGGAGACTAAAATTGTTGTTACTTAGAAAATGTTATTATTCTTTGGCGGAATACTTTCAAGATGGGCTGGTTTGACATGATAGAGTCGATATTTTAATATAATTATATACATTTTTGTTTTATGAATTCGATTATAGGGTAATTATTTTTTAATGGGCTGAAATTTCACATTATATTTCATTAATCATATTGTTAGCTGACGATAGTTTTTAAGAATAATAATTGTAAGTAATTTATTAATAGATATATATTTTTGACATTGTAATAATAAGTACCTAATTATTGTAACTTATAAATTTTACCAGCATATTCTACGCAACATGTATTTTGCTATGAATAAATGAATTGAATTGAATTGAATTGAAAAAATCAAACAAAAGTTAACGCAATCAAAAGATACCGGCGGAACCCTCGGTGCGCGAGTCAGACTCGCACTTGGCCGGTTTTTTTCTAAGGTGTACTCACGTGGTCCGGTTCTCGGAGGAGGAGACGTAGGTGTGGTGGTGGTCGGGCGTGGCGGGGATGGGCACGGAGGCAGGGTCCTGGTCGGCGGGCACCTCGTACGTGTACGTCTTCACCGTGGTCGTCACTTTGTTCATGGGCGTGCTGGAGCGCGACAGCTGGAATATATGGAACAAGTTATTTATTATGAGCTGGATAAACGTGCATCTTCTGAACTGGGGCTCGTAGGTTTGAATCCCACATTTTGAAAAATCCAGAGGTAATATGTATAGGAGCGGACACATCAAGCTATACAAAACTGTCAAATTTCTTCATCATCATCATCATCAGCCCATTAAGTCCCCACTGCTGGGGCACGGGCCTCCCTCAATCACATGAGGGGTAATTGCCATACTCACCACGCTTAGCAGACGGGTTGGCGAGGGTTTTGATATAAATGCAGAGTTTTCCTTCTCTGGGTGCTGATGATCATGCCAGCAGCTTTACCTTAGTCGCCTTTTACGACACCTCGGTAAGAGCGAGGGTGTCCTATTCTACTCTGCCGGGGACCACGCGGCCGCGCAAGTTTCTTCATTCGATTATAAACCTTATATTGCTACTCATTGAGTTCGATTGAGGAAATTTGACAGTTTTGTATAGTAACCTGTCCGCCACAGTACATGCAATATTACCTCTGGATTTTTCAAAATGTGTAACCTATATATTTCTACCATTATTATATTTGACTGCCTCGTTGGCGCAGTGGGTAACGCGTCGCACTTTAAAGCGACGGCTACGCTTGGAGTCCCGGATTCAAACCCGGGTCGGGCCAAAAATTGTCTCAGTGTCAGCCCGGAGTCTGGCAGTCGATGGTCTTATACCCCCGTGCCTCGGAAAGCACGTTAAGCCGTGTTCTGCGCCCGATCTCTCTCCGGTCGTGTCATACTGGTGTCCCATCGGATTATGAGGGCAAGGGAATAGAGACTGCACTTGTGTTTGCGCACACACTTGAGCACTATCTGATCTTTGAGATTGGCCGCCTTAGCCGAAATCGGTTAGAGGTTATTAATATTATATATATTTCTATCAATTTGTATCTTATTGTACATTTATTTGCACACCCTTAGAACATTATATTTAATTTATTTATAAACTATTTATGTACTTTTTTAAATCGTCCGTGCGTCCCATTAAACCAGCGCTATGGCCTGCAGGTACTCCTACCTAAAGCCATGGCCAAAGGTGAATGAGCTTTTCACTGATCATCGCGACACACCTCACACACATCTAGTACGCGCACTTACGCAGATACCCGGCTTGAGCAGCTAAATGTATCCGTTCTTTTTTTTATCTCTTCTTTTTCTTGTAATGTTTTGTTGTTTTTACTTGTTTCTTTTTCTTTATGTTTTAATATTACTTGTTGTGTCCGTTGGCACCTGTAAAATGTGGTTTGTCGTATTCTCAGTGAATACTTAAATGTTTATCTATCCATTAGTTAGCTCATCAGCAACACCATTTCAGACAATAGACGCCCACTGCTGGACATTGGCCTCGCCCAATGTTCTCCACACAGATCGAGTCCTGCGCCGCCCACACCCAATGGATTCCCGCGACCTTCACCAGATCGTCGATCCACCTTAACCATTAGCTCGGATCGGAGGAAATCTACATGTTCCGGATAGTTTCTAAAACGTGTAACCATGATTTACTTGGTTTGTTTGAGTGTCTGAGGGTTGCGAAGGTCAGACGGCAGTCGCTTGATTGATAGACTTCCAGACTGATCATGGATCAAGAGTACCTCGGGATCCAAAGTAATCGCAACCGTGAATAACCGCGTGAATAATCAGCTGAAGTGGGAATGGGCTGGTCATGTCTCTAGCTAGAGGTACTGATGATGGTGTTCATGAACAGGCCTCCAGTGGTGATACACGGACTGTTAGCCTATTCTACGTGTTTAAGATAGAACTCACAGTGCCGGTGGGAGCCTGGTGGCAGTGCGAGCAGATGGCAGGTGGGACCACTTGCGGTAGGGCTGGGGACACCTGCGACGGCACCACGCGGGACTCTGGAACATTTTTTAATTTTAATCACCTAGGCAGGTACCTGGGTATACATGATATCAACTATGATTGCGTTGCCGACTCTTAGAAAAGGAATAATCTCTTTTCTTGAAGGTTTTACCAGGTCAGGTCTATGTGACTGCGACTCAGGATACAGTTAGGATGTCTGCTAAATAAAAAAGGGTTCAAAGATTGGCAGCGCACTTGTGACTCCACTGCCACTGGTGTCACGGGTCTCTATGGGCGGCGGCAATAGCTTATCATCAGGTGATCCGTCTGCTTGTCTGCCACCTAAAGTAATCAGCCTATAAACTGTCCAACTGCAGGGCAAAGGCCTCCATCATAGAAATCAAGTCATCGCTACTATGATGGGATTAGGCTTAATCACCACGCTTGCCAAATGCGGATTGGTGATCACAAACCCGAGCTATGTTCGAAATATTCGAAACATACTTTTCGCTCGACCCGGGAATCGAACCCAGGACCCCGAGATCACGGCCCGGTACTTAAACCACTAGACCAACAGGGCGTCCGCCACCACGTTGTCTGCCACCTATCACATAAAAAACCAACCAATAGAAATCAATTGTGGGAGTGCCATGCTTCTGAATGAATGGGCTGGCTCGACTGGAGTGATACCACGGCCTCACAGAAAACCGGCAGCACTGTGCTGTGTTTCGCTGCTCGATTAATGGGAACCGGAGGCCTAATCTGGGTGTTCATGGGCGGCGGCAAACGCTTACCATCAGGCGATCCGTTTGCTCGTCTACCACCTATCACATAAAAAAAGGTCAAGCCTAATGTGATTGCGACACATTGGACATCTTAATGTCTGTTAGATAACCGAAAGATTACAGGCATTTCCGTGCGTGATGGAGGAAAACTTCCGTGAAGAGTTGTGTTATAGGAACTCAGTCTGGGTATACCTGTCTTCTCTTCTCTGTACATCTCCTGCCTCAGCTCCGTGGACCTGGCCACGGGGGGCGGAGGGCTGGAGCCCCACGAGGAGCTCTCCATGCGTTCCTCACGCTTCAGCGTCGAGTACCCGCTGGAGGGGGCCTTGACTGCAGTCCTGAAATAAATTAGGAGAGGTAAAAGAGGGGTGAAGTTATAGTATCAGAGCCTGAAGAAAGCTTGGAAAATTATAGACCACATCGCGCATCACGACGCCATCTGTTAGTCGCACGCTTGCCTTGTCGCACCGTAGCACGTGCGGAGTCTCCCGTGTGTCGCATGCACACTGCCCTCAATGCATGCACCCCATTGTGATCTATTTGCAGATCCGTGGCACAGTATATTGTCCACATGCCAGTCCTTCTGCGAAGAACACTGCGCATAGATCTCCGTAGTATTGTAATATAAGCCTAGTTTTCTAAGTATATATTACACTTTTCTAAGTAGGTATATCAAATAATTCACGTGTTTGCCTGTTTTTTGTTAATGTTTTATTATTTTACTTTTGTTACCGTCTTTCATTACGTAATTTGGTTTAAGCACCTGTGTAATTAAATAAATAAATTGGAATATGGTTCAGGATTTGGTAAGGCAAGTTTGCTTTGTTGCTTTACACCATGAGTCTGGTTTTCTTTGTGGGGCCCATTGCCCTTTTAGCATCCCATGTTTTTTTTTATATTTGGCCAATCTGGATGACCTCACTCCGCCTGATGGTAAGCGGCCGCGAAATCCAAATATGACGCTGACAGGCACAAAAGAACCAACTAAGTGCCCATTGTGTCTGCCATCCTCACCCTAATGGCCTGCTGAGATGCCGTTTCACGCCCAGCCTAAAAGACCCCGGATTGTATGAAGGAGGAAACACATGATCTGGGAGGGCATTCCATGTCTTGATGGCTCGGGGCAGGAACGAGGAGCCAAACCTCTTGGTGCAATGTAAATCACTTGATGTAAATAATAAGACCGTCTTCTTATTAATCTGTGCCCGGAACTCCGAAGAGACGACTTTGAGATTGTGAGTCAGGGGCGTCTTTTCCCATAGTGCAGCGGATGCGGTGCACCCGGGCGCCGAAAGTTAGAGGGCGCCGAGAGCCCCTCGCTACATATAGAGCCTCCACTGTAACGCTCTGCAAGGAGCGGGGCGAGTACTGATCGTTCTCCTCATCTAAGCGTGTGATACCCAGTTGCGTCCAATGCAGTCGCTTAGAAGCCCGGAGTACGCTTGGATACGGGATTCGGGATGTCTGATGGCGACTGCTCATAGGTACATGCTGTAAGTATCGTATTTTGTTCGCGCATTTTGAAACAATAGGGTGCCAGGTTATTGAGTGCACCCGGGCGCTTCTTGGGTTAGTGCCACTGCTGATGATAGTAATACTAAATAAGGTGACAATGGATATAAAAGTCCATGCAAGTGCTAAAAAACTCACCCTCTTTTATAATCAAACGATGTGCTTTCGGCTGTGTCTGACGTGTAGCCACCTGTAGAACATTAGAAAAGAGAGTCAGATACAACAGACTTGTGTTTTTGTCTGGATTCAAAAGTCGAAGTTTCAATAGACTTACTCTTGTAAAGTTGTCGCTCCTGGTCTTTCTGCAGGTCATCCAGGAGAGAGTCCAACTCATCCACGTTCTGGGAGAGGTCCTTTGTCACTTTGGAACTCTTCACTTTGGAGTAACCTGCAAATATACCATTGTTAAACATCCATAATCGAGGTCCCAGTAAGAATGGCTTGTACTTGAGTTGCATGTCACGGAGATAAATATGTTGCGATGGATGTGTGGAGTTATTCGGAAAGACCGAGTGATACAAACTAACTGCAGGAGAGGCGCCTAGGACTGGTACGGTCATTTCCTACGAAAACCAGTCAGCTACGTGGGAAAAGTCTGGCCTTGCCGCCACCGCCGGGTCCTGGTAGATCCAAAAAGGCTTGGCTATCCTCACCATAGTGGAATTCATTATACCGTGTGCAATGGAGGAAGTGCAGCAGGAAAGCGGACGCCGTGCGCCAAAACGACAGCTTTGGACGCAAATTGAAGACGCGCTAAGGTGCAGAAGAAGAATGGGATCCCAGGTTTACATCTGGGTATATCTCCTATCCTCATCTAGTACTCTTACAGTACAGGAAATAAGAGAGTCCTCTATATTTTGAGACTTGCTGATCAGTGTTGCTTGTTGGTGCATTAATTTACCTGGTATGGAGCTGGAGCTGGTCTCGTAGTTGTAGGTGCGGGTGCCGCTGGTGATGGCTGGCAGCTCCCTCTCCTCACGCTCGTAGTAATACGAACTGCTTTCTGACGACTTTGGTGCTTTCTTTGGAGGGATTGTGTACTCCTGTAAAAACAGTTAAGTTTGTAACTTGTCTGAATTGTTCACTACAGTGAATTGTCTCCTAAATTTGGAGGGGCATGCAAATCCCATGGGATGTTGGGACTTATACCCCCGTGATTCAGAAACCTGTATTTTTGACGTAAGCAATGTTTTGGAATCGTTAGGGTTTTCGTCTTGGTTCCAGCCACTCAGCTGCAAAGCTACCCACCTAAGCTAAGCCACCAACAAAGACGAAGGCCAAGATTGACTTTCATTTATTGCATGAGGATAAGCTGAAGTCTGATCCATTTTATTTCCAAAAGGAAAAGTCACACGGAAAGAAAAGCATTGGTACAATTTTAGTGAAGCGTCAAGTGAATATGTGGGAGAGCCACGCTTCGGCATGAATGGGCGGCCTCGACCGGAGTAATACCACGTCCTCACAGAAAACCGGCGTGAAGCAGTGCATGCGTTGTGTTTCGCTGCGTGAGTGAGGTTACCGGAGGCCCAATCCAGGGGAAGGGCGGTTAAAAGGCAAGCAGCGCACTTGTGACACCACTGGTGTTGCAGGCGTCCATGGGCGGCGGTAATCGCTTACCATCAGGTAATACATCTGCTCGTCTGCCACCTATATCATTAAAAAAAATATGACTTTGTCATCTCATTTGTTGTCTTGTCTTTACTTGTTAAGATTACGAATATTACTTTACGAAATATGGACAAGGTTTTTGGAAAGGGACCATTGATCTTTTTTTGGGAATGGCAAATATTTTAGCTATCCCTTACCTCAACAGTGTGCAGGTCCTTCCTGTCATATTTGCCGGACGGATGCTTCTCCTCCTTGTACTCGTAGTGATACTCGCGAGTTCCGCCCCCGGGACCGCCGCTGCCGAACGTCTCCAGCTTGCTGCCCTTCGGTATCAGCTCGGATTTTATCATATCTGGAAGAAATAGATGATAGGCAAGCTATTTAGATGCAAACATGTTCTATCAGACAGACGCCCCGATCGTCTAGTTCTTTTAGTACCGGGCCATGATCTCGGTGTCCTGGGGTCAATTCCCGGGTCAAGCAAAGGTATGTTTCGAATTTTTCGAACATAGCTCGGGTTTATGATCACCAATCCGCATTAGGCAAGCGTGGTGATTAAGCATCCCATCAAAGTAGCGATGACTTGATTTCTATGATGGAAGCCTTTGCCCTGAAGTGGGAAAGTAAAAAGGGCTGATTCTTTTCTTTACTACTTTACGCAACTTTACGTGTTCTATTCCTTTGCAGTGCGTGTCACGAAGGAAGAGGGAAAACGCTTTGCGGAATATTTACCAAAAAGGTGTGTTAAAGGGCAGTTCGACTGCTTTCTGGATGACAAAAGAAGAATGGTGGAATAAGTTAATTTAGCTCAGAAGCTTCATCCTCGTCTCAACGTATTATTCCTGGTCATCCAATTTCATTGCTTTGTAACCCAGGGTGGTTCGCTTGGACCATGATCCTTTTTTTTTTTGCGTTGGGGGAATGCCGCCGGCCCGATGTTCAATTGGCCAACGTCGCCACCTTTCGGCGGCGCCTTATGCATACCCGTCTGCCGGGGGGCGGACGGGTTATGTCGGGCTCTCCTCCAGTAAAACTGAAGGTCTACTGACTAAAACCCAACGACGCTCCCTCTTCGCTAGAGTGGGAAGGAGGCATGTGTACTAGTTAATGAACTCTGACTACTCGTTCCTTCCCAGGCGTTTGGACCATGATCCTAGATTCGGGAAGGTTGGTAATTATGGTAATAATAATATATCATTTATTACAATCAACATAAGGATCATATTAATTACCGATTATGAAATACATTCAATAAATTTTCAAATTCATCATCATCATCATCATATCAGCCCACATCCACACACTGCTGAGTATAGGCCTCTTCTTTATCCCGCTATTTCCTTCGGTCCCTTGCCAGCCTTATCTATTGTTTCCCCACTGCCGTCACAATATCGTCGGACCATCGTGCAGGTGGTCTACCCACAGGACGCCGTCCCATTCTTGGCTGCCATTCGGTAAGCTTTATAGTCCACCTATCATCTTTACGCCTTGCCAGGTGTCCTGCCCATCTCCACTTTAGCTCACACACTCGCGTGCCAACGTCTACTACCCTGGTTCTCTTTCGAATTTTATCGTTTGGTACGCGGTTTCGTAACGAAAGACCGAGCATGGAACGCTCCATACCACGTTGCGCCATCTTTAACTTGTGCATAGTTTTTTTAGTCAGCGTCCATGTCTCGGCCCCATATGTTAGCGTTGGGGAAATTTTCAAATTACAGACATTAAATTAACATAAAATAAAACAAAAATGATAGAAAATAATATCAAAAATCGAATAAGAAAGCCATGTCAAAGTTCATTTTAGATTTGGCAGTATATGAATCACACAACAATGATTCATATATTGACAGTCATAATGTTCAGAAAACAATGCCAAGATCCTGTTCGGGCTCGCCCGGATCCTGCGCACCAGGGATGTACACCGCTTGCGCATAGTTCTGTAGAATCAATCCACGCGGCATTCGGCAAACATCCCCGACGCGCTACAATATCGAGGCAGTCCCAACAGCACCCCAAAAGCATTATTGAATTGGACACTCAAGGCACTGTACTGTTTTTAGTGTAGTTAATCCAGAGGCTGCTCGTATAAAGAGACGTACAAAACGCTCTGAAGAGTAATTTTGACGGCCACTGAACAGCGAGCAGACCTCCGGGCAATCATGTTAGCCCGCACAGCCAGTTCCCTGCACTCCCTTTCAATATCTGCATCATCTTTCAGATCAGAGGTTATTAGATGACCGAGATATCTGAGCTGTTCAACCATTCTCAAGGGTAGGTACCTCTCTTAGTTTTATAGGTGGAATTTCATCTGGGAATTTTCTTCTTCTCCGAAAGACCATACACTCACTTTTCTTTGGGTTATATATTAAACCATGACTCTGGGCATACCGTTCACAACGTTATAATAAAGCGACTGCCGTCTGACCTTCGCAACCCTTAGAACCAGACCTACTTAATTATGTTTACACTTGTGACTCCACTGGTGTTGCGGGTGTCCATTGGCGGCGGAATTGCTTACCATCAGGTGATCCGTCTGCTCGTCTGTCACCTCTCATATAAAAAAAAACCTTCAGAAACATTATCTCAACAATTGTGGGTATCTACAGTTTGAGAAACTATGCGAATAGTGCACGCTTTATCATAGTTGTGATAAAGTAGCTGACAAACCGCAGGATAAAGCGACTGTCGTCTGACCTTTGCAACCCTTAGACAGGAGAACCAGGCTAACTAAATTATGGTTACACCTTCAGAATCATTATCTTAACAATAGGGTATTTGACTAAGCTCGAGATTATACAAAATATAAACATTTTATCAAAATATAGGTAAATATGTTCCAATAGCAAAAATTCTCAACTAAAAATATAACGTCTAGCCGGTTTTATCGTCATTCAAAGATTCATGGGCAAGTCCATTTTAAAAGTATGAAATTATTAAAAAATAATTATAGCATTGAATAACCCATACAATTTGCACCAACTATTATAATAGAACCATTGACATAAACGGAACATTTGATATAGCTACCATACAAAATTCAAATGATTTTTTTTATGCTAGAGGCGGACAAACGAGCAAACGAGTCACCTGATGGAAAGTAATCATCGCCGCCCATGAACATCCGCGAAATCGGAGAGATCGCTAATGTGTTGCCGGCCTTTTTAAAAAAGTGTACGCTCTTCTCTCCAAGGCTCTTTTCTTCCTGTCGTGTGACGTCACATCTTTGTAGCCATTTGTATGGAGCGTTTTGTGTTTGCCCAAAATAATGTGATTTTAAAATTGTGATATCTCAGGTAGTTTAAATGAGAATCAAGTAATTTTTTCAACGATGTTTCTATCATTGAGAGGTCTTTTGATTACAAAAATAAAAAAAAACAGTCAAATACCGTATTGCGGATACCCCACAGTTTGAGTAACTATGTGAAACGTCTAGGCTTAATCATAGTCGTGATAAAGTGGCAGACAAACCGCAGGATGTTTTTTGTCGCTCGAGCTAATGGTAGATTGTTGCCGAATGGATTGTCTTACCGAATTGTTCGTCTGAATAGGGAATGTTGCCGCTACTGGAATATTCCTTGAACTCCTTATGCTTGCTGTACGATTTCGTCGCCATCTTGATGCTGTTTGACTACCTGAAAAGATAGAAAATCACAATTTTAAATGCTATCAACACCTAAACTACCTAATTAATTCGTATAATTTAGATGGAGAAACCAGACCAATGTGGGTATCCACAACTTTAAGACCTATCTGTGGGCCAGTACGCAGATTTCAGTGGTTTGTGTCAATCTTCTTCATGACATATCGAGTTTTAGTATTTTATTTATGTATGTGTATTTAAACTTTGTTTAAGTATATAAATATTAAGATTGCACCTCATCAAGTGTCCTTTACCCAAAGGTTGCTCATACTGATAAAGGCCCTTCGTTGTACATAATGTGTAAGTTTTTAAGTTTTCATACTTTATTTTGAGTGCAATAAAAGAATAGGAGGGCGACACTGAAAGTTTTTAGAACTGGCCACATATTATTGTCCTATGAATTTAATTTCGATTCTCTTTATTTCTGATTTGGCGGCAAATTGAAAATAATCTTTAACAAGTGAGCATGAATTTAACGCCGACCTCGCAGTAAGATCCTCCTTCACCACGACAACGCCTCGCCGCACACCGCCAAGCAAACACTCGAGTATTTGGCGACGTCAGACGTAGAATTACTGGGTCACCCGCCATATAGCCCAGACCTCGCACTCTGCGATTTTTATTTATTTCCAAAAATAAAAGAAAAACTAAAAGGAAAACGTTTCACGGCCGCCGAAGAAGAAGTGGCTGCGTATCAAAAGGCCGTCGAAGAGACCCCTAAAGAAGAGTGGGCCAAGTGCTTTTCTCAGTGGTTTCAACGAATGCAGCGATGTATTGATGTGAAAGGACACTATTTTGAGGTACAACTTGCTTAATTGTTCAGTTTTAAAGTTTCTAAGAACTTTCAGTGTCGCCCTCGTATTCATTAATTCATTCATCGAATCCCAAAAAAGCTAAATTTAGTTACAGTCACATCGAACTTGGGTGAATTTTACACGGTCACTTCATAATGTCGTAAGCATCTTTGATCGAGGTCACCAAGACGGAACATATCAGTTCAGTTGCATATCGACTATGGAGAGATGTGGCCATATTAGGCGGTGAAACCTAATCGTGCATCGTGCGCTTACGCAGGGCGTGGGCCGCGCTTTCATACATGGCCGGTGCAACGGCATGATATCTGAATGGTGAATTAAATTAAATTACTAGCAACGTGGCCGTGTGGACCCCGGCAGAGTAGAATAGGCCACCCTCACTCTTACCGAGGTGTCGTAAAAGGCGACTAAGGTAAAGCTGCTTACATGATCATCAGCACCCAGAGAAGGAAAACTGCATTTATATCAAAACCCTCGCCAACCCGTCTGCCAAGCGTGGTAAGTATGGCAATTACCCCTCATGTGATTGAGGGAGGCCCGTGCCCCAGCAGTGGGGACTTAAATGGGCTGATGATGATGATGATGATGATGACTAGCAACGTTTGCTTCGGTAGTTGCTCGAGCTACAAGCATTCTATTCAAGATCTAATGGTCTACCACCTTTACAAATCGCGATCTAAAATTATTACCTCACTAAAGCTCATGTCATCCCGTTCCAACACGCAATGCTAAAAGGGGCTGGCACGAGTTTTGTTCCGGGACTATCCTTAGTTCGCGATATGTAATATGGGAGCTAATGTTTATGTAGTTAAACTACCTATGGCGTTCCATAGCCAACTATCACCGGACCAAAATACGACTTTCAAAAAAAGACTTGTATTCCTTTTTACAAGCAGGAGCCCAATTCTCAGGCTCGTGACATTTATTTTCATACGAACAACAAAATGTGGCAAATAAAACATACTTTTTTTGTATGGTTTTCAGGTGATATCCGCCATGTTTTCAAAATAAGCAGAAAGATAAGGTTTATCAATGTACAAAATTTTAATCTTTATTACTGTCGACATAAAGATATTTTTTTGTGACATCAATATCTCTCATTCCAATCAAGTCACACCCCACGGAGCATACTGTGACAGGAAAGAAAAATTAAAGAGAATTGGAAAAGTCTAGTAATTACAATGAGGCAACTGCCGTCTGACCTTCGCAAACCTCCCTGGGGATACAAAGCGACTGGTAACAATCACGTTCAGAATCTTTTCCGACACGTGTAGGTAATAGGTATCCTCCACTGCGGAGTTAGAGGTAGAAATGCGCACAGAAGTAGATTTGAAAACTCCAGAAGTGGTTCAGATGGCGGTTCTTATCCACTGAGCTGTCGGTTCGGAACCCCGGGGTCCGCAAAGTAATAAATAATAATAAAAACATTTATTAACCAAAAACACACATTAACAGAAAGAAAAGTTCTTTAACTCCCACACTAGGCAGTGCCTGTCTCGTGGGTGTCAAATCATATGAATTTCGGCTATGGCTTATTGTCTAAATTAAGACTAAAGTGACAAACTGAATGTAATCTTCAAATAAAAAAAAATATATATATCGAAAAGTAATCAAAAATACTAAAATTTAAGCGCGTTAGTGAAGTAGTGTGTGTGCGTGTGTGTATGTGTATGTGTATGTTGTGAGTGTGGTGAGGAGGAGTTGGGTTTTGGGTAGCCCTGTGCTTTTAGTCTTGGAATCGAGCGACAGGAGGGTGCTTGGTCTCTGCCGCTCGCTACCTATTAAGGGGCAAGTGTATATGTATACCAGTACTAAGTACATTTATGAGGATACTTTGAGAATTTCCTCGGACTGTTTGTAGTTCCAGGATAAAAGTAGGCTTAAAAGCCTCTTTTTAGCGTCATGAGTTTGGCAGTATTTTATATTTGTGATATTTGCAAGTGTGTTGTAAATTCGTGGTAATAGAAATGGCTTGAAACGTTGAGCAAAGGACGATTTAATTTCAACTGTGGGGAGCTTGAAGACTCTTTTCCGTAGTATGCTATCTCTTGCTGGTAACTGCAAGAATTGTTTGTGCATGTATACGGCAGCCCGAATTAAAAACAACCTACGGACACTTAATACTTGAGCTTCTTTGTAGACCTCTACTGTCGGATAAGACCTCCCTCTTCCCAATGATACCTTCAAAACCGCTCTCTGAGCCCTTTCCAGTACCAATAATGTAGAGGATGCTGCACCGCCCCATGCCAGAATGCAATAGTTAATTATTGATTCACATAAAGCCAGATAAACTAATTTTATAACGCTGCCGTCGGTGGACTCTCTTAGTGTTTTCATAACATACATAAGCTTTCGGACCCTAGCGGAGGTTACTGATACGTGTTTTTTAAAGTTCAGATTCTGATCAATTGTGACTCCCAGATATTTCAGAGAATCAGTGCGCCTTATCGAGCTACAGTTGCATGACGGGACCTCTTTCTGGTTAGGGTCGGATGTCACACAGGAAATGTTGTTGTGCACTTTAATACTAGCCAAGAGGGACTCTGGAGGTCTAGACGCTGCGGTTTTATGAAAACACAGGAATTGTGTTTTCGTGGGATTTAGAGTTAGGATGTTTCGGTTTAACCAATTTTGAATCCCTTTCATACCCAGAATTGCCGAACGATTTACTTCGTCCCAAGATCTTCCGTGGAAGAGAATGGCTGTGTCGTCGGCGTAGCAGATAGTCTCACTGTTTTGCATATCATTTCGCATGATATCGTTTATATATGTAATAAACAAAGTAGGCCCCAGGATGCTCCCCTGTGGCACACCAAAATTTACGGGTCTAACATCGCTTAGGCGGTCTCCAACCCTGACACATTGCCCTCTACCAGATAAATAGCTCGAGAACCAATCCAAAGATAACCCACGTATTCCATAAGCGGATAGTTTGCTAAGCAGTATAGGGACCGATACTGTATCAAACGCCTTTGCTAGATCAAGAAAAACGCCGATACAGCATCGGCCCTGGTCTAGATGTGAGACGACTGTGTCTATGAGTAGTTAGTTAACTTGCGGATATAAATTCAGAAGATCATAGATTCACTCTTTTAGTTCTTTCGAAACTAAATTTAATCTGTGGAAACCACCCACGCTGTTTGGATAGGCGTTAAACACAGATTATTAAATCTGTGGCGTTAAAGGTAGGAAATTTTAGCCATAAGCATAAAGTTATACCTTTGCACTATTCACATAAATTGATCAACGTCCCACTAATTAACACTTTAAGAAACAATCGCCTCAATTAACCGTCCTTTCGAAAATAAAAGACCGGTTGACATTTGTCATGCGCAGCCATGACACACTGACGCCCGTTTTGGCGCGATCGGCCAGCTGCTCAAATATTTCGCATGGCTTTACTGTGGTCTTTACACTTCACTCGACGCCTACGTAGTCCTGCCTTCGTGAACTGTATACTTTATTACTTGGCTTTCGTTACAGAGATGGGTACATCCTGGAACGGTTCGTTTTCTTTGGAACTAGTTCCGTTAACCATTCGTGGAACTAAATGAGTAGTTGACTATGAGTACCTACAATGTATGGTTCCTCTCACAGATCATCTGTGGTTCCTCTGAACGCGCGTTTACAATGATAGCGAGCGGATTTTTTAAAATTCCACCGCGTTTAAGTAAGTAAGTAAGCAGGCTTCGGCATGAATACATAATAATAATCTCAAATTCACTTCAATTCAATTGTATTGTATGCCTATAAGGCGGAACACAGTGAAACTTACTTTATAATAATTCTTTCACCTGTATGTACTATCTATCACAATAAAGATATTATGATTATGAAATGGGCCGGCTCGACCGGAGTGATGCCACGGCCTCACAGAAAACCGGCGTGAAACAACACAATGCTGTGAAAAGGGGGGCTTAGAGGTCGGCAGCGCACTTGTGACTACTGGTGTCCATGGGCGGCGGCAATCGCTTACCATTAGCTGGATCTGCCCTTGATACTGTTTGAAATTTGAAAAAATCTTAGCCGAATTACAATGTTACTTCTTACATTAGCTAGTAAACATGTATTTTAATGATTCTATTATTATGACTGCCTCGTTAGCGCGTCGTACTTTAAAGCGACGGCTGCGCTTGAGGTCCTGGGTTCGATTCCTGGGACGGGCCAAAATATGTACCTAAGTTTTTATGTTAAGAAGTTCTTAGTGTCTGCCCGTAGTGTGGAAGTTGGCGATCTTGTACCCCCGTACTTCAGAAAGCACGTTAAGGCGTTGGTCCTGCGTCCGGTCCCTCTCCGGTCGTGTCACACTGTCCTATATGTATTAGGGCAAGGGAATATAGAGTGCACCTTTGTTGGCGCACACACTTGAGCACTAAAATATTCCTGCGATTGGAGGATATTATTATGAAGTAGGCAATAGATAATTACTAAATACCTTAATTGGAAGAATTTATGCGACTGTTTAGTATCACAGGATGTCATAAAGCAACTTGATTATAAATTACAATTTTATTCCACCAGTGACGTCATTATGCATCAGCGGTGAGATCCAAAAGCTGCATTTGCAATGCCAACACCATCTTTGAATGGTATCGACATGACCTCAGCAACTTGTTCACATTCGTGTAAGTAAACAGGTAAAAGTTAAGAAAATATCATTTACCAGGTATTATGGGTCATAACGCCTTGTTGGTCTAGTGGTTAAAGTACCGGGCCGTGATCTCGGGGTCCTTGGTTCGATTCCCGGGTCGAGCGAAAAGTAGGTTTCCATTTTTTCGAACATAGCTCGGGTTTGTGATCACCAATCCGCATTTGCTAAGCGTGGTGATTAAGCCTAATCCTGTCATAGTAGCGATGACTTGATTTCTATGATGGAGGTTTTTGTCTTTACTTTACTTTACTTTTATGGCTCATATTATTTGTAGAAAAAAGGATATTCGTCATTATCGTCATATTCGTACCTATCATCAATTCGGGACTAACTTTTGTCCTTGGGATGAATGGGGCGGCTCAGAGGCCCAATCTGGAGTGTAGGTGAGTTTTAAGGTTGGCAGCGCACTTGTGATTCCACTGGTACAGCGGGTGACATCCATGGACGGCAATCATTTACTAAGTATCTGCTGATCCTCGTCTGTCACCTATCACTTTAAATATAATGCTGCATACCTTTTTCCCAAAAACCAGCCAGACAACTGTTTGCCACCACATCCGTTGAAACAGCAGATAGAAGGCACTAACCTCACCTGCCAACTTTTTTTATGTGATAGGTGGCAGACGAGCAGACGGATCACCTGGACACTCTCAACACCAGTGGAGTCGCAAGTGCGCTGCCGACCTTTAAACCCGCCTTTCCACCGGATTGGGCCTCCGGTACCCTCACTCACGCAGCGAAACACAGCACAGTGATGCTTCTAGGGTTTCGGTGGGGCCGTGGTATCACCCGGATCGGATCTTTTATTTTTGTAACGCTTGCAAATCTCTTTTGGAAATAAACTTTTTAAGTACTTACTAGACCAGACAATGACTTTGAATTCTGCACATTTGAAGTAACACTATAGTTTTCAATGCACTTAAATTATGCACAATTAATCTAAACAAAACATGCATATTGCATGCGCCTGCACTGATTCAATGCAAATTCAAATTCTTAATCACTGTTACTGTATTTAAAACACTTCACATTACACTTTTATTATTCAATTATTTATTTAGATCACCCACGATTGTTACATCAAACATATCTTAAAAATACTTATACATATTAGCTAGTACATGACGCACAATCTCTTAAAGGTAACCATCACTTTCACAATAAATACATACTTTTTAATAATTGTAATATTATTTCACGTTTAAACCTAAGTAGTGACAAAAACTTTGCTGTCTGCTATTATAGATGAAAATAAAAAATAAGCCATACTTAAATAATATTAAAACTATGAGAGTATGTATCCGAGTAAATATTCTAAGATTATTGAAATTGTTGAAGGTAGATAAGTACCTACATACAGTACATTTCATTCTTAAGGATTGAATGTTTGTACACATGATTGTTGCCTTTGTACCCTCAATATAGATAAACTTTTTTGCCCAAAAAAACACAACTAAAAAAACTAGGCATTACAGAAACTTAATTGTACAATTTCGGCGGTCTTATCGCTGGATGCAATTTCTACCAGACAACCTTCAGGCAAAGGACATTTGATAAAAGAGGAGTGGTAGGTGGTGCAATATTGAAAAGGGAAATAAAAGTGAACTGTATATAAACAATATACACAATAACTTATTATTCTTTTTTTTTGTTTTAATTTATTCTAATATTTAGTATTAACAACAAATGTTAGTATTAAGGTGACGGGTAGGGCACACGAGCGACGCCAATCGATTTTAATTTTTAGCTACTAAACTGGATTTATTTTTAAACAATTTACGTGAAAAATTGATTATAAATTTTTACGGAACAAAAACGGACCCAACATTCGTGCATGGTTATTTAATAAATAGTATAAGTGTTTGCCGAGAGAGTGTAACCCCGAAATTGTTTAAAATAGATCCGGTTTAGAAACTAAAAATTAAAATCGATTGGCGTCGCTACTGTGCCCTACCCGTCACCTTAAGTAAGAAACCGTACCGTAAAATGTCACCGCACACTACAACTTGTGCACACTATTTGCGTCTATAGGTACTCGCATTCGTGGGTGTGCGAGCGAGAAGTGAATAGATGCGCCGCCATTTCTGATCCCATTCTTTATCCGCACAGGTTGTACCTACTTATATTTAAGTTTTCTTTTGTATTTCTCTTATAAGTTAATCTATATTCTAGAGAAATAAATGCCTTAAACCTAAACCTAAATACAGCCACACCGCCTCCTCATCGTAGCGTGTAATTTTCAGTTGCCCAGTTTGACATTGACGCCCCCGAGGAACGCTTGAACAATGATTTTTGGTTTGAGGAGTCTGGTAATTATTACAATAAAGCGACTGCCGTCTCACCTTTACAGGTAGCCCTAACTAGCGCCACCATTCGTTTTTAATTGTTAGCTACTAAACCGGATCTATCGATCTACCCAGAAAAAGTATAAGTATTAAATAGATAGTATAAGTTTTTTCCGAGAGGCTGCAGCTTCGAAATTGTCAAAAAAAATATCCGGTTTAGTTGCTAACAATTTAAATCAATTGGCGTCTCGATTTTAATTCTTAGCTACTAAACCGGATCCATTTTAAACAATTTCGGGGTTACAACCTTCGGCAAACACTTAAAATATATTACATATACCATAGCACAATGCGGAGCCAACATTCTGTCTGCAGTTATTTAATAATTAGTGTTAGCGAATTAAAAGTTATAGAATTAAAATCGATTGGCGTCGCTAGTTTGCCCTACCCGCACCCTTAGGGTGACGAGGTAGCACACAAGCGACGCCAATGATTTAAATTGTTACCAACTAAACCGGATATTTTTTTGACAATTTCGAAGCTTGCAGCCCCCGCAAAAAACTGGTCCTATCTATTTAATACTTATACTTTTGGACGAGGGAGAGCCACGGCTTCGGCATGAATGGCCAGCTTCGAACGGGAGTGATACTACGGCACCTCACAGAAATACCGGACCGTGAAGCAGCATTGTGCTGGGTTTCGCTGCGTGAGGGAGGGTACCGGAGGGCCAATCCGGGGGAAAAGGGGTTTAAAGCTTGGCAGCGCGCGTGGACTCCACGCGTGTCGCTGCGTCATGGGCACAGCAATTGCTTACCATCAGGTGATCCGTTGTCGTCTGCCACCTATGAATTAAAAAACTTAACTTTTTGCATCTGTTTTGTACTCTGAATTTCGGATACCGCCTAAACGGCCTTATGGCGTTATCCGAATTTTGAGTGCAAAAAACAGATCAAAAAGTAGTGCAAAATAAGTGTATCCCGCTCCCACAATGCGACAAAACATTCAAAAATTGCTTAGCTCTGAAACAAAAAAATACTACCTCCCCTCCCTTCCCCCCAATTTCTTTATTTAGTTATCCGCTGCGCGAATATATATTTTATTCATTTTTATCTATTGTTTATTTAATGAGAAAAAAATTATAAACTAAAAACAAACGTAAGAGAGTCATCGGACGGCAGAATGTAAAATATTTCTTTGCCCACGTATAGTTTAAATTTACATGAAATGCTCATGGACATGCCAATGTCAAAAAAAGACAAACTTGTCAACGTTGAATGAATGAATGACGTTGACAATGTTGACACAGTATTATTTACCTTTGACAGTAGTATCCTTTTTTTATTAAAACAAATGATAAGCAAAGGAATATCGCTGTATGCAAGCCGTCCGATGACGTTAATTGGCTGCTATCCGTCTATTTAGGAATATAAAAGAATTTTAATAATTATTTATGCATGACAAATAGGACAAATTTTGAAAAAAGAAAAAATATGGGTCTGCTTTCATTTATGTCTATTTTCCTATAAAAAACAATCATGGACAGGTAAAAATACGAAATGTTGTCCATTGTTTATAATAGATACTAACCGGTATAGCTAACAAGTTATTTATTGATTTGGCCAGACAACAAGAACATACTCATTAAAAAACTAAGGGATACAAATTTAGATCGATTGGTGTCTTCCTTTACAGTCCGGAAAACAGAATTCAAAAAAAATTCAAAAATTAAAAACTTATTCGAAACGACGCAGGTTCCCTGGCGATGTTTTCTCTCATATTTTATTAAGAATCTTCTTATCACAAGCGAGGCGTGTCACTACAATTTTTCTTCCAATTGCAATCTGACTTAAGGCTCGATGGCGAATTTAGTTAGGTGACCTTGCCTCATACATCACATAAGTCGTAGGTTCGATCCCTCTCTGGACAAACATTGTGTGATTTTTATCCACCACAGACCTCACAGACCACCACGTTTATTCGTAATCCTGCATCGCGCTCCAATATTTTAGCTAGCGGCGTCGCTGTATATAAGCCGTCTCGAAGATATTACCTTCGGGGTCAGCAACCTCGAGGAAGCCAGCGGCCGAGCTGGACTAAGTCGGGCTTCAGGTCAGATGGCTTTCCGGGCCAAAAAATCGCAGAGTTTACAATACAACGACAGAATGAAGTGAATGTGAAAGGTGTAACTCCGAGCTGGAACAACACTACCGTACGGGTTATCTCGACCCCACTTTTTAAACTTTTATTTGATCGATCTTGTAATTACTAACTATCAACTCGTTGATTTCCTGCCGTC
>CM032489.1:0-63588 GCA_019059595.1 Marasmia exigua
CTATTGAATATTAATTCAACAAACGTAACATAAATATGGCTAACATCTTCCACACCTATACGAAAAAAAACCGGCCAAGTGCGAGTCTGACTCGCGCACCGAGGGTTACTGCATCATTTTCACAATTTTTCCTTTATCTGTACTGTAGGGTATGGGTGAAAAATGAGGGGTTACGTCAGGTTGAAAAGAAGCGGTTGATCCGGGGAGCTATGATAATCGGCTTGGAAAATGTGCGCGTGGGTTAAAACAAGATGGCGAATGCAAAAGGCGAATGCGTGGGCCGCTACCGTGAGTCTATTTCGCAGGGCACTGAGGGGGGGACGAATGAATGGCGAGGCGTTAGCGAGTGAGCGGGCTCGAATGAATGATAAGAAGATAGAACGAACGCTGCCTACGTCATAGCTCTTCAGTCGCGCGCTTAAGTTTAATTAGAAACTTATGCATTCAAAATAGTGCAATCAACAGCAATATAATTACCAGGTAAGTATTACACAAGTAAGTATTAGGTTTAAGACATTAGTACGTAGTTAATTATACATATTATTAGTTTAAGTTAGTTATAAGTGTACATATGTAATTTTAGATTTAACTTAGTACTAAGCATTAGTTTATGAGTTACAAATAGGTACGTATGTATGAGTCACGTGGTACGTCGCCTACATGTACTATTTAACGTTGCTTCGTGCCGAATTTCAAGATTCTGAGTTCACGGCAAGTACCCTGTAGGTTTTGATTCCCTAGCATGTGACGAAAATTCGTCTAACTGTCGGTATAAACAGCTGTATCTTTTGATCGCGTTAACTTAGAAGTTTGATTTTTTCACAGCTTAAAGATACAGTAGACTTAGGTATTTGGTATAAATTTCAATTTGATACCTTTATTCGTTCGTGAGAAATAAGGTAGTAAGTTTCATTTTATCAAAATATTTTTATTATATTACGTAACTAAAAAGATGTGAATTTCGCAATTTTTCCTTCATTTGCATTATATGACAAAGCTTCATGCCAAATTTCAAGATTCTGAGTTTACAGGAAGTACCCTGTAGGTTTTGATTCCTTTGCCAGTGTCGAAAATTTGTTAAAAATATCGACATAATCGGCTGTATCTTTTGAGTGGCTTGGCTTAGAAGTTTGATATTTTCACAGCTTAAAGGGACAATAGACCTGAGTATTTCATGTGAATTTCAGCTTGATACGTCCACGCGTTCTTGAGATAAAGGGTCTTGACAGACAGACAGACAGATAGACGGACAACAAAGTGATCCTATAAGGGTTCCGATTTTTCCTTTTGAGGTAGGGAACCCTAAAAACGAACTTTGACGTGTGTGTGTGTGGTGTGCTGTGGTGTGTGTGTGTGTCGTGTGTTTGTTTCATTATAACTTTATATGGACCCTCAGTGCTATGTAGGTACAGCTGTACCACGTTAATAAGTTAACATTCGTCGATGCAGAAGAGCAAGTTAAATCCGATTGATAAAGATTACAAAAACAGTTGAAATACAGACTTATATTGCGTTACGTTGAGATTAAATACAATAAATCCAGAGAGGAATGCTATCTCTCTCTTAACCGCACTCGACCTAACATCGCGCTAACGCTTCAACCAATAAGAAATTGTAATTGTTGGCGCGCGTAAATGGAGCGTTGTGATTGGTTAAGATTTTACCACAGTTTTCGAAAATAAGACTTCTGCGCAGGTGCATTGGTGTAAATGTGGGAGAGACACGCTTAGGCATGAATGGGCCGGCTCGACCGGAGTGATACCACTGCCTCACAGAAGACCGGCGTGAAGCAGCGTTTGAGCTGTGTTTCGCCGTGTGAGTGAGGTTACCGGAGGCCCAATGGGGGGAAGGGGAAAAGGTTGGCAGCGCACTTGTGACTCCACTGGTGTTGCGGGTGTCCATGGGCGGTGAAATTGCTTACGTCTGCCACCTCTCATATAAAAAAAAAACTTATAAAATTGGTAAAACTGTAGGTACTTGAGCAAGGCCTCGGCCAGCGCCTTGTGCTCCTTGGCGTGCGCCTTGAGGATGGCCTTCGCGCGCTCGTAGCTCTCCGCCAGGATCTTCTTGATCTCGCCGTCCACCTGCACACACACAAACACATTCAATTGAACTCAAGCTCGCTGCTTCTCTTCCCAAGTCTCATGTTGATGAGTGCAACACGCCTTTTAGATTTAATCATGTCAATTCTGATAAAACATTCAAGGAATTAAATATGAAACCGACTGAGGATTTATGGGGCATTTCAGTAGACATACTAAAAATATAATATGAATGAATGAATGGGCCGTGTGGTCCCCGGCAGAGTAGAATAGGCCACCCTCGCTCTTACCGAGGTGTCGTAAAAGGCGACTAAGGTAAAGCTGCTGACATGATCATCAGCACCCAGAGAAGGAAAACTCTGCATTTATATCAAAACCCTCGCCAACCCGTCTGCCAAGCGTGGTGAGTATGGCAACTACCCCTCATGTGATTGAGGGAGGCCCGTGCCCCAGCAGTGGGGACTTAAATGGGCTGATGATGAATGAATGAATGAATGAATAAATCTTTATTTGACACAATAAGTAAAAAGAACATACAGTTAATACAGGTAATAATATAACGAAACAATAACATAAATAGATACTAAGTAAAATAATAAAAAAAGTGTCAAATAGGTGACCGCTCAGCTTTTGTCGACACTGGCCGAGTATAGCCAGCGCCGACGCTGGTTTTCAGCGGCTAACCTAAAACATTCTTACACCTCTGTTCCCCTCCGCCTCCATTATACAACCCGTAAGGGGGAAACCAAATAGGGACAGAGAAAGAACAGAGGCGCAACTTGGGGACTCGATGGGACGGTTCTACATACTAGTAGTACAAATAAACATATTCTACACAAACAGACATACACAGTAACAATCCCTTTTTGACACAACAGGTACGAAACACGTCTACTTCCGTTAAACGCTCGCGCGTACCCCGTACTAATACATTCTATCTTACCCTACTTATTAATAATATTCAATAAATGTGTTGACGACAGTCAATTTCCCGATATGATGAAAAACACAAAAATAATACCACTATTCAAGTCGGGACAGAAAAGCAACTCGTCTAACTTCAGAGCTATTTCTATACTGCCTGCGCAAAATTTTTGAAAAATTAATATTCACTCAGTTATTGCCTCATTTAAATCTAAATAATAATTTCACAGTAAGCAATTTGGTTTCACAAAAGGTGATTCCACTACTGATGCTGGAGTTGCGCTTATCAAACATGTATTTGATACGTGGGAAAAAAGCAAGATGCTATTGGAATATTGTATGATTTGTCCAAAGCATTCGATTGCGTCAATCATGAAACATTGCTTATGAAGTTACAGCATTACGGTGTCTTAGACACCTCATAAGTCTAAACAAATTTTACTTATAAGATAGGATTCAGAAGGTGAATGTCAATGGACAACATTTCATATTTTTAACATGTCCATATTGTTTTTTTATATGAAAATAGACATAAAATGAACGGACCCATATTTTTTCTTATTTCAAAATTTGTCCATTTTCATGCATAAAATAATTATTAAAATTCTTTATATTCTAAATAGACGTAAGCGCCAAATGACGTCATCGGACGGCTGAATACAGCGATATTCCTTTGCTTATCATTGTTTTAATAAAAAAAGGTACTACTGTCAAAGGTAAATAATACTAGTGTCAACATTGTCAACGTCATTCATACATTCAACGTTGACAAGTTGTCTTTTTTTTGACAGTTGCATGTCATGGGTTTGGCATTACGTAAATTTAAAACTATAATGTGCTAAGCAAAGAAATATTTTACATTCTGACGTCCTATGACGTCATCTTACGTTTTTTAGTTTTTAATTTTTTTCTCAGTAAATAAGCAATATAAAAAATTTATAAATATATATTCGCGCAGCGGAAAAGTAAATAAAGAAATGGTATTTTTTGTTTCAGAGCTTAGCAATTTTGAAATGTTGTCCATTGAACTAACTTTTCTGGCGCCCCTCTAACCCATGAATGTACCCAAGGGCTCTATATTGGGGTCCTTGCTCTTTTTAATCTACATAAATGACCATGCTTACTATACCAAGTGTTATTAGCTGACGATACATCCTTGATTTTTGAGGTTGATAGACAAAATGAAGGTATTAGCGAAGTAAATAACACACTCTCTCTCAAGTTCTACAGTGGTTCACTTATAATAACTTGGCTCTAAGTCAAAGAAAACTAAATGTGATAAGTTTAAAATGCCTTCAAAAATTCTCAATTAAAAATATAACGTCTAGCCGGCTTTTATGGTCATTCAAAGATTCATGGGCAAGTCAATTTTTAAAAGTATGAAATTATTAAAAAATAATTATACCATTGAATAACCCATACAATTTGTACCAACTATATTATAACAGAGCCATTGACATGAACGAAACATTTGATACAGCTACCATACAAAATTCAAATGAAATGCATATAAAATACTTGTTTGTGACGTCACATCTCAGTAGCCATTTGTATGGAGCGTTTTGGGTTTGCCCAAAATAATGTGATTTTAAAGTTGTGATATCTCAGGCTGACTGCCTCGGTGGCGCAGTGGTTAGAGGGTCACACTTTAAAGCGACGGCTGCGCAAGAGGTCCCGGGTTCGATCCCCGGGTCGGGCCAAAAATTTGTACCGAAGTTTTCGGTAAGAAATTCTTAGTGGGAGCCCGGAGTCTGGAAGTTGGCGGTCTTGTACCCCCGTGCTTCGGAAAGCACGTTAAGCTGTTGGTCCTGCGCCCGATCCCTCTCCGGACGTGTCACATTAGTGTCCCATCGGATTATGAGGGTAAGGGAATAGAGAGTGCACTTGTGTTTGCGCACACACTTGAGCACTATAATATATCCTGCGCACGTGGCTGATCGTTGAGATTGGCCGCCGTAGCCGTAACCGGTTGGATGATATTATCTCAGGTGGTTTAAATGAGAATCAAGTAATTCTTTCAACGCTGTTTCTTTTGATTACAAAAATAAAAAGAAATAGTCAAATAACGTATTGCTGTTAGGGGTGTCACCATAAATTCAATGGACAACATTTCATATTTTTAACATGTCCATATTGTTTTTTTATATGAAAGTAGACATAAAATGAACAGACCCATATTTTTTCTTTTTTCAAAATTCGTCCATTTTCATGCATAAAATAATTATTGAAATTCTTTTTATTCTAAATAGACGTAAGCGCCAAATGACGTCATCGGACGGCTGAATACAGCGATATTCCTTTGCTTATCATTGTTTTAATAAAAAAAAAGTACTACTGTCAAAGGTAAATAATACTTGTGTCAACATTGTCAACGTCATTCATACATTCAACGTTGACAAGTTGTCTTTTTTTTTGACAGTCACATGTCAATGGGTTTGGCATTTCGTAAATTTAAAACTATAATGTGCTAAGCAAAGAAATATTTTACATTCTGCCGTCCGATGACGTCATCTAACGTTTTTTAGTTTTTAATTTTTTTCTCAGTAAATAAGCAATATAAAAAATGAATAAATATATATTCGCGCAGCGGAAAAGTAAATAAAGAAATGGTATTTTTTGTTTCAGAGCTTAGCAATTTTGAAATGTTGTCCATTTGTACCAACTATATTATAACAGAACCATTGACATGAACGAAACATTTGATATAGCTACCATACAAAATTCAAATGAAATGCATACTAAATACTTGTTTGTGACGTCACATCTTAGTAGCCATTTGTATGGAGCGTTTTGGGTTTGCCCAAAATAATGTGTTTTTAAAGTTGTAATATCTCAGGTAGTTTAAATGAGAATCAAGTAATTCTTTCAACGATGTTTCTATCATTGAGAGGTCATTTAATTACAAAAATAAAAAGAAATAGTCAAATAACGTATTGCTGTTAGGGGTGTCACCATAAATTCAATTTCCTAAATCGCCCCGACCGGGATTCGAACTCACCAGTTCGTTAGTGTAAGGCCCCAGGGTCTCGGCGCTGGGCGCGTGGCGCGGCGCGTCGAGGCTGCGCAGGCCGACCTTCTCGCTCATGCCCCACTCGCGCACCATGTGGCACGCGATGGACGTGGCTTGCTTCAGGTCCGATGACGCTCCTGAAATATTTATAATAAATATATTAGTAGTATTATAAATAATAAATATATTAGTAGTATAGTAAAATACCGACCTAACTCAAAATTGTTGATATTTTTATAGCAATGGACAACATTTCAAAATTGCTAAGCTCTGAAACAAAAAATACCAATTCTTTATTTACTTTTCCGCTGCTCGAATATATATTTATTCATTTTTTATATTGCTTATTTACTGAGAAAAAAATTAAAAACTAAAAAACGTAAGATGACGTCATCGGACGGCAGAATGTAAAATATTTCTTTGGTTAGCACATTATAGTTTTAAATTTACGTAATGCCAAACCCATGACATGTGACTGTCAAAAAAAAAACAACTTCTCAACGTTGAATGTATGAATGACGTTGACAATGTTGACAATAGTATTATTTACCTTTGACAGTAGTACCTTTTTTTTATTAAAACAATGATAAGCAAAGGAATATCGCTGTTAATATTCAGCCGTCCGATGACGTCATTTGGCGCTTACGTCTCATTTAGAATAAAAAGAATTTCAATAATTATTTTATGCATGAAAATGGACAAATTTTGAAAAAAGAAAAAATATGGGTCTGTTCATTTTATGTCTATTTTCATATAAAAAAAACAATATGGACATGTTAAAAATATGAAATGTTGTCCATTCTTTGCAATTTATTCTTGAGTAGTCTTGAGTAAATAACGCACTTCAAATTTCATCTCGTGTTCATATGTGAGTGTACCTATTTACTTAACTCAAAATTTTTGTTAGATGACCTTTCATCCCTGGATTTTAGCCGTTACTATTTTACTGAGCATCTATATTAAAATTTTGAGTTAGGTCGATATTTTACTAAGGGTGCGATATATCGCATTCTTAAATTAGCAAGCTTAAGTGGCAGTGGGCTGGCCATATTAGCCGCAGAACCGACAACCGATGGGGTAAACGAGTTCTGGAGTGGAGACCGCGTCTTGGCAAACGTAATGTAGGGCGCCCTCTGGCTAGGTGGGAGGACGATCTGCGCAGGATGGCTGGCAAGAGCTGGATGCGAGAAGCCATGGATAGATCACAGTGGCGAACAATTGGAGAGGCCTACGTCCAGCAGTGGACTGCGATAGGCTGATGATGATGATGATATCGCACACTTAGTAAAATACCGACCTAACTCAAAATTGTTGATATTTTTATAGCAATGGACAACATTTCAAAATTGCTAAGCTCTGAAACAAAAAATACCAATTCTTTATTTACTTTTCCGCTGCTCGAATATATATTTATTCATTTTTTATATTGCTTATTTACTGAGAAAAAATTAAAAACTAAAAAACGTAAGATGACGTCATCGGACGGCAGAATGTAAAATATTTCTTTGGTTAGCACATTATAGTTTTAAATTTACGAAATGCCAAACCCATGACATGTAACTGTCAAAAAAAAAGACAACTTCTCAACGTTGAATGTATGAATGACGTTGACAATGTTGACAATAGTATTATTTACCTTTGACAGTAATACCTTTTTTTTATTAAAACAATGATAAGCAAAGGAATATCGCTGTATTCAGCCGTCCGATGACGTCATTTGGCGCTTACGTCTATTTAGAATAAAAAGAATTTCAATAATTATTTAATGCATGAAAATGGACAAATTTTAAAGAAAGAAAAAATATGGGTCTGTTCATTTTATGTCTACTTTCATATAAAAAAACAATATGGACATGTAAAAATTTGAAATGTTGTCCATTGTTCGCCACTGTGATCTATCCATGGCTTCTCGCATCCAGCTCTTGCCAGCCATCCTGCGCAGATCGTCCCCCCCACCTAGCCAGAGGGCGCCCTACATTACGTTTGCCAAGACGCGGTCTCCACTCTAGAACTCGTTTACCCCATCGGTTGTCGGTTCTGCGGCTAATATGGCCAGCCCACTGCCACTTAAGCTTGCTAATCCGGTGAGCAATGTCGATGACTTTGGTTCTCTGCCGGATCACCTCATTTCGGATTCGATCTCGGAGAGAGACGCCGAAATATTTATAATAAACTAGCTGACCCGGCAAACGTTGTTTTGCCATATAAATAATTTCTATTAAAAAATAAGGGTTGATCGTAGAAGGGTAAAAATTGAGGATTGTATGTATTTTTGTATGTTGTATCATAAAAAGAGAAATTAAAAATTTTGTCTAAAAAATAAAAATAAAATTTAGGGGTGGACTACCCCTAACATTTAGGGGGATGAAAAATAGATGTTGGCCGATTCTCATAGATACCGGATAAGCACAAAAATTTCATCAAAATCGGTCAAGCCGTTTCGGAGGAGTATGGCAACGAAAACTGTGACACGAGAATTTTTATATATTATATATATCGCACCCTTAGTAAAATACCGACCTAACTCAAAATTGTTGATATTTTTATAGCAATTCTTTGCAATTCATTCTTGAATAGTCTTGAGTAAATAACGCACTTCAAATTTCATCTCGTGTTCATATGTGAGTGTACCTATTTACTTAACTCAAAATTGTTGTTAGATGACCTTTCATCCCTGGATTTTAGCCGATACTATTTTACTGAGCATCTATATTAAAATTTTGAGTTAGGTATTTTACTAAGGGTGTGATGTTGTCATCGGCAAATAACAAGATCCGTAAGTTTATCAATTTACTAGGAAGTTTATAAATTGGTGCCGTGTGGTCCCCGGCAGAGTAGAATAGGCCACCCTCACTCTTACCTAGGTGTCGTAAAAGGCGACTAAGGTAAAGCTGCTGGCATGATCACCAGCACCCAGAGAAGGAAAACTCTGCATTTATGTCTAAACCCTCGCCAACCCGTCTGCCAAGCGTGGTGAGTATGGCAATTACCCCTTACGTGATTGAGGGAGGCCCGTGCCCCAGCAGTGGGGACTTAAATGGGCTGATGATGATGATGATGATGATTATAAATTGTCGTAGAATTCGAAACGGGAGATAAATTGTATTATTTTACGTGCACACTTTCGTACATTGATAAACTTACTTCTTTTCTGACGGCCCGTTTGGAACAGTGGTAGTAAACGCTGCCTTTGGTCCAAGGGTTGCGGGTTCGATCCCCGCACAGTACAAACATTTGTGTGCATCAACATGTCTGTTTCTATTGGTCTGGGTGTTCCCTATGTATTATAAGTATGTATTTACAAAAGAAAAGTATTATACGTATATATTTGTAATCCCACTGTTGATTCTAATATCCGTAACACAGGTGCTTGAGCTACCTATCTCGGAGTCAGATCAATGTATATGATGTTGTGAAATATTGAAATATTTACTTAACTCACTCGTAAAATAATAGGTAAGCAATATCCAAAAGCTATGCGCGAACTGTGATTGTTAAAACTCTGATTGGTAAATCAGAGAACAGTGTGTTATTTTACGTTTTATTATTTCAAAGTTGCGTATATTTAAAAGAGTTTCTGTGATTAGTCGACCCGTCGACCCATGTAAAATTTTACGAATAGATATCCGTTAGTTTATAAATTTACCGTGCGACGTCGGAAATTGATAAATTTACGAAAGTGTGGACATAAAATAATACAATTTATTTTAGCTAAAAATTGAAATCGATTGGCGACATTAGTGTGCCCTTCCCGTCATCTTAAGCTACACTAAAAGTCAAGGACTTTGCTCTCACACACGCAGCGAAACATAGCACAGTGCTACTTTTATGGGCGGCGGAACTGCTTACCATCAGGTGATCCGTCTGCTCGTCTGCCACCTCTCATATAAAAAAAAAGTATAACTCTTACAAACAAACACACACACTAAGCATTTCCTAAAACCTTGTGGGTAAGAGGCTACAAAGCCTTGAACACCGACGCAAGGTAGCAAGCTTATCGGTCTTCTATCGGATACATTTTGGAGAGTGCGCCACGGAACTGTACAATGCCATTGGAGCATCTCCGTTCTTCCACTACTCCATCAGGCAGACCCTCAATCGACACCGGTACATGGTAGAAATACCAAAAGTCCGCACAAAGAGGTTTGAATCCTGTTTCCTTATTCTTACTGCGGAACAGTGGAATCAGCTGCCAGAGGAGGTGTTCCCTAGAAGCTACAATTTGGGGATTTTCAAAGCGCGAGTGAATAGGTATCTTCTAGGTAATCGTGCTACATCTTAGACCATATTATCACTTACCATCAGGTGAAATATGGTCAAACGCTTACCTATCTACAGTAAAAAAAAAAACCCAATCTAAACCCTCACCTGAGGTTATCTTCTCCGGGCCAAAGATGAGCTCCTCAGCGGCGCGGCCACCCATCATCGTGTCCATCATGGCTAGCAGCTGCTGTTTCGTCACGTGGTATCTAACAAACAGTATGTTGTGTTTTAACTTAGTAAAAGGTAAAATAGATCAATTTTAATTACATTAAAAATAATATTTAATTTACCAATTGATTGTTGATTTACCAATGCCTAAATTTAATTTACACATGTTAAAAATTATTTAATGGCAAAAGCATATTATACAGTTAATGATTACTTAAATGACAAGAATTTGTGGAAATGATAAACTGTTCGCCTACACCCATGATACTGTACTTAAAAAATTTTGGTGATTAAAAAGAGTAACTGGCGAGTTTCTTGCCGGATCTTCTCGTCAGAATCAACTTTCCGATTCCGGTGGTAGAATCACATTATATTTATTCATTTCTTAGTATATTTTTTGTATCGACATATATGTTTAATTACATGTATAATATACATGGCTATAATTTATATTTTTCATGTATGACGATTTGTAAGAGCTGTATATAAGCCTATGCAAATAAAGTACTTTTGAATTTTTTTTAGAATAAACACACATAATTCAACTTACAATAAAGTAATTTGATTTTGATACCAATTTTAATGAGAAACGATCTCATTTAAACATCATAATTTATTAGTTACAAAAATTTGAACGAGTAATAATGTCATTGAAACATAATGTTTTTATACTCATTCATATAAACTTTGATCTCATTGAAATACGATTCGATACATAGTAAAATGCCCTCACCCTCACTCTTACCGAGGTGTCGTAAAGGCGACTAAGGTAAAGCTGCTGGCATGATCATCAGCACCCAGAGAAGGAAAACTCTGCATTTATATCAAAACCCTCGCCAACCCGTCTGCCAAGCGTGGTGAGTATGGCAATTACCCCTCATGTGATTGAGGGAGGCCCGTGCCCCAGCAGTGGGGGCTTAAATGGGCTGATGATGATGATGATGACATAGTAAAATGAAGATTGATACTCATTCAAATGAAGTTTGTTCTCATTGAGTTATGATTCGATACTCATTCAAATGAAGTTTGATTTCATGGAGATATAATACGATACTCATTCAAATGAAGTTTGTTCTCATTAAGACATGATTCGATACTCATTCAAATGAAGTTTGTTCTCATTAGGATATGATTCGATACTCATTCAAATGAAGTTTGATCTCATTAAAATATGACTCGATACTCATTCAAATGAAGTTTGATCTCATGGAGATATTATTCAATACCCATGCAAATGAAGTTTGTTCTCATTGAAATACAATTTGGCAATCGTTGAAGTGAAATTTGGTCTTATTGAAATATTATTCGGTACTCTTTCAAATGAAGTTTTATCTCATTGAAATATGATTCGATGCACATTCGAAGAAGTTTGATCTCATTGAAATACGATTCGATACTCATTCAAATGATATTTGTTCTCATTGAGATATGATTCGATACTCAATCAAATGTAGTTTCGTACCTTTCTTTAGCGGGTATATAGGCGGTGTGTCCGAGGGATGGCCCCCGGGGGATGATAGTCACTTTGTGTAGTGGATGGGAATCCTAGAACAATATGAATTGATATAATTATAAAAGAAAATACTAATGCAGCTTCTTCCAGAGAAGTTTGTACTTTCAACGAGGTCCTTGGAAAAATGGTCAACATTTGTATTAAAGGCCCATACTCTGGCTCGACTGGAGTGATACCACGGCCTCACAGAAAACCGGTGTGAAGCAGCACTGTGCTGTGTTTCGCTGTGTGAATGAGGGTACCGGAGGCCCAATATAGGTGAAAGGGGGGTTCAAAGGTTGGCAGCGCACTTGTGACTCCACTGGTGTTACGAATGTCCATGGCCAGCGGCAATCGTTTCCCATCAGGTGAGAACACATAAAAAAGCTTGAGGTCCTTGGAAAAATGGTCAACAAGGTTTGGCCAACATACCTTGGTATAATAGGCCACGACCGCATGCCCCCCCTCGTGGTAGGCGGTAATAGCGTTTGCCTCCTCGTCAGGCAGGCGCGAGCGTCTCTCAGGCCCCATCAGCACTTTGTCTCGTGCGTCTTCAAGGTACTTCATGCTGACTGTCTTCGCGCCGTCTATGGCAGCTCTGGAACCAAATCAGAAAGTAAACGCTTTGGTTACAAGTGAACGCTTTTGTTACAACTGACCACTTACGTTACAAATGAACAGTTGTGTTACAAATGACCTCGTTTGGTACATTATGACCATTTCTGTTACAAGTGACCACTATTCGTACAAGAGAACACTTTTGTTACAAGTGAACACTTTTGTGTTACATGCCGTGTGGTCCCCGGCAGAGTAGAATAGGCCGCCCTCACTCTTACCGAGGTGTCGTAAAAGGCGACTAAGGTAAAGCTGCTGGCATGATCATCAGCACCCAGAGAAGGAAAACTCTGCATTTATATCAAAACCCTCGCCAACCCGTCTGCCAAGCGTGGGGAGTATGGCAATTACCTCTCATGTGATTGAGGAAGGCCCGTGCCCCAGCAGTGGGGACTTAAATGGGCCGATGATGATGTTGATGATGATTTTCGTTACGAGTGACCTCTATTGTTATAAGTGACCGCTTATGTATTAATGTAAGAAAAATTCTTGTGCGCGGAGAAACATAACTCTAATAAAGCAATTAAAATACTCTGTAACTCTCTTTACTCTGTAACTGCTATCAAACAAACGCACGGACCTAGAGGCCTGTGGTATGTAATTAACCAATAAAAAAAGAAAGTGACCTCTTTTTGTAGAGTTGAACACTTTTGTTACTTACAAGTGACCACTAATAAATAGACGATTTTTGAATGACAATAATTTAGGGACATTTTAGTAACACAAAAATTGTACTATATTTTTAAGTTAATGGTGACATTTTGTAAAACATTTTTTTTTAAAAGAGTAACTGCTCAGTTTCTTGCTGGTGTCTTCTTGGCAGAGAACTACATTCTGAACCAATGGTAAACATGTTGACATTCATAAGTGTTCTGTATGGACCTAAATTGAATAACTATTTTCATTTCATTTCACTTTTATCCAAAATTACTAACATTTATTTTGGGATATTTTTATAATCATGGATTTTAGTCTGAAATATTTTTTTTTTGTTTTAATATTGTCTATTAAAACTTATAATACTTACTTAAGTGCGGCCTGGTTGACCATATTCTCTAGATCAGCGCCCGTGAAACCCGTAGTCCCTCGCGCCAGTACATCACAATCTACAGCTGGGTGAGCACACACTCTCGCCAGGTATAATTGAAGGATTTCTCGACGACCTGTGTAGTCCGGGGTTGGGACGTTAACCTAAGATAAAAACCATTTTATTTAAATGAGAATTGAATGTGATTACAACAGAAAAAGCGTTTGTATTTTACATGAGTGATAGTAAAAAAGTTACTGACATATTTAAGCTATACAACTATAAATTATTCATGTTAAATTGAAAATCTTCTCCGTTTTCTTTCGACGATACACGCGAGTGTGTGTGCGTGTGTTCGTATGTGCGTGTGCGAGAGTATGCGCACGTGTGTGTGTGGATACACACACATGCATCTGTTTATATTATGTGTGTGTTTGTTTTTTTTTACGAGATAGAGGGCACACTAGCTGGATTTTGGAGTTAGATCACCTGACGACAAGTGGTGTGTGTGCAGATAGATATTTACGAAATACAGATCAAACATGCATGTAAAAGATAGCGGCGGTCAACTGACCTCAACATCAAACCTGCCGGCCTCAGCAAGGCTCGGTCCAAATCTTCCCTCCGGTTACTGACCCCGAGGACTATACCTCGTTCTGGTGGAATCCATCCAACTCTAACAGGAGCTGGTTATAAGAATCACTTGTAAAGGTAACCACTACAACTGACCTCAACATCAAACCTGCCCGGCCTCAGCAAGGCATGGTCCAAATCTCCCCTCCGGTTACTGACCCCGAGGACTATCCCTCGTCCTGGTGGAACCCATCCATCTCTAACAGGAGCTGGTCATAACAATCACTTGTAAAGGTAACTACTACAACTGACCTCAACATCAAACCTGCCCGGCCTCAGCAAGGCTTGGTCCAAATCTTCCCTCCGGTTACTGACCCAGAGGACTATACCTCGTTCTGGTGGAATCCATCCAACTATAACAGGAGCTGGTCATAAGGATCACTTGTAAAGGTAACCACTACAACAGACCTCTACATCAAACCTGCCCGGCCTCAGCAAGGCATGGTCCAAATCTCCCCTCCGGTTACTGACCCCGAGGACTATCCCTTGTTCTGGTGGAAACCATCCAACTCTAACAGGAGCTGGTCATAACAATCACTTGTAAAGGTAAATACTACAACTGACCTCAACATCAAACCTGCCCGGCCTCAGCAAGGCTTGGTCCAAATCTTCCCTCCGGTTACTGACCCCAAAGACTATCCCTCGTCCTGGTGGAATCCATCCAACTCTAACAGGATCTAGTCATAACAATCACTTGTAAAGGTAACCACTACAACTGACCTCAACATCAAACCTGCCCGGCCTCAGCAAGGCTTGGTCCAAGTCGTCCCGTCTGTTGGTGGCCCCGAGGACTATCACCCCTTCGTTCTGGTGGAAGCCGTCCATTTCTGATAGGAGTTGGTTTATCGTCTGAAAATAGAGTGAATAGGCTACTTTTGGGTAAGTTCGCTCCATCGTAGGTTTCTTCTCGACTCTAGAGTTCAGTGTGAAGCCAAGAGCACAAGAACCCATCTTCAATAAAAAAAATATACAAGTCAACATTAATATTAGAGAGTTTTACCTAACAATAAAACTTACCTATTATTTTTCCTGAGATATCCGGAATCCATGTTGAGTGTAGCCTTGCGTTTTTCGTATTTCCGGTCAAGCGACTTCCCTCTCTAACGCTGGTGGCGCCCCCTATAGCAGCGTACCCACATCCGGTTTATGGCAACTTTAACTTTATGGGTTGCGCCATTTTATTTGTCATTATACGCGTAGTACCAGGTAGGAATTATTTGGATTCCGGATATCTCAGGAAAAATAATAGGTAAGTTTTATTGTTAGGTAAAACTCTCTATTATTTGTTCCGTCTTCGATATCCGGAATCCATGTTGGGTGATGTGTTTGATTTCTCCTGGTACTTGATTTATTGATGCTATAATGTGTATGATGTTTGTGATTCTGGTATGTATATTATTTAAATGAATAAATACATTAAAATTCTAAGACAACTGTTATCTTGAACCTTTATGAAGCAAATAGCAACTGGTAACACCTGGTGGATAAAACCATAACAATATGTACTGATAAACATATTTATTTTTAATGAAAAACATATGTAATCAACATAATAATTAAAGTAAAGTAAAGTAAAGTAAAGTAAAAAAATGTTTATTTGTCCCTCTCACAAACATAATTAAAAATTAATTTATACGGCTTCAAAATACTGAGACAATGAGACATTATTATCTTGAATTCCATTTTTATCAATTTCTTTGTGGTAGTAGGTTCTAAAAGTATGTTCTCTTTTCCAATTTCCCGTAGAGAGGATCTGGTCCATAGTATAATTTTCTAGCCAGTTTAATGAGGAAACTGCCGAACGTACTGAACCTGGGGACGCCTCAATTCCTGCTTCCCGAAGTGTAGATTTAATCCATCCTCCAATGATGGTCCTCGTAGCCGGCTTACAGGGGCCTCTAGGTGTGATAAATAATTCTGAATAGTTACCTTCCATACGACGAACCTGTGATACTTTTAATAATTGACGAATGCAAAATACTGCGTTTAAATTTCTTTTCGGGTGTTGTTTAATTTTCCATCCAGATTGCCGAGATGTAGCAGAGTCTGTCTTTGAACCAAAAATTGGCCACAAAATTAACGACTCTCCCTCATCTATGAGATGCTCAGGACCGATCCTAAGGAGAGTGAGGTCCTGCACTCTTCTCCCAGATGCCAGCAGAAGCAAAACTGCAGATCGCCTCGATACCTGATAGAAATTATTTTCATCTGGGTTATTAGCACATAGATACTCTAAGACATCTCTTGGATTCCATATTGGTGGTTTGGGTTTCTTGATCTTTTGCAACTGATATTGCTCTTAAAATTTGCCGGACTAGGAAATTTGACGATACATCCTGTTCAGTAGTTTTTGTAAACGTCGAAATGGCTGATTTATGGACTAGAATTGTCCTATATGCTAACCCTGCCGTATTATGCAGATACGCCAAATATTTAGCTACTACCGATGGTTCCGGACTTTTAAAGTCTAATGAGTTAGATACACACCACCTTTTCCACTTATTCCATGCTGCAGCATATGTATTAAGGGTAGATTTTCTCCAACTAGTTAGCAACAACGATTTTTCTTCCGGAGTCCAATCTTTGATTAAGTCTGCCCACCTCGAATCAGCCATGCCTCTAAGCAAATTCGCTGCACTGCTGGCGGATGATGGCCTGTTCTCGTGTCTATCAACACTCGTGCTAGGTCCCGAATACGAATCGGTGTCCGAATGGACCTCTGTTGGAGATCTGCTTTCCAAAATGGTTTTTCCCAGCGTGGAGTTACTAATATGTACTGACCGTGAGCAGAGTTCAGATGAAACAATACCTGTGGTATGAGATTGGGTGGAGGAAATACCCAGGCCAGCTTGTAATCCCAACGACGGAGAAACGCGTTGTGAAATAGAGCACTTTCGTCTTGTCGGTCTATTGAGACTTAATTCGGTACTACATGGGCGGTCCTCGATGCGAAAAGATCCACCACTGGTGTCCCCCATATCTGAAATATCGGTCTCGTCGCTGCCGCTAGAAGATGCCACTCTGGGTTTACCTTGTTCCGTGAGAGCGCGTCCACCTCTGTGTTGTACCGGCCTGGAAAGTATTTTGCCGTCAAGCTTACATTGAGTTGATCCAGCAGAGCCAACAGTTGTCGAGTTAGGCTTAGTAGCTCCTTTGATTTTGTGCCTCCTTCCTTGTTGATGTAGGCCACTACTGTGCGATTGTCTGTCTGTAATAGAATGTGTGTGTTCTCCAACTGCTGCTGCTGGTGATTGATCGCTGCATGGACCGCGAACAGTTCCTTGCAGTTGACGTGCCAGGATTGTTGGGATTCTGTCCACTGACCTGATAATTTCGTCTGTCCTAGTTGCGCTCCCCAACCGATCTCCGATGCATCGGTGGTGAGTAGGTGTGAGATGGGCTCCGCGTGCAATGGTAATGTGCTGGATGCCGCTGCCACCCACCAACGCATCTCGGCAAGAACTGGTTCCGGAATTGGAGACCGTCTGTACGGCTGGGATTTCGGCAGTTGTCGACTGTAATATTGCATTGTTCGACAATGTAGCCTTCCCCTGCGAACGACAAACGAGGCAAAACTGAGTCTCCCCATTAGGGACTGGGCCTGTCTGAGGGACCAGTGGCCTCGCGAAATCTGTGTGAGTAATGCCCTGCGTAGCGTTAGGCATTTGGGTTCCGACAGAGACTTGGTATTGGTTTGTGTGTCCCACATGACCCCTAAAAATTCTAGGTGCCGAGTCGGAACCAACACAGATTTGCTGAAGTTGATTGACCAACCCAGTCGTTGCATTAGAGCTATAGTAAATGTCACTTGTTCTTGAAGCTGATCGTAGCACTGGTTGGCCAACAAAAAGTCGTCCAGATAGACCACACAGCGAATATTGCGTTCCCGCAGGTAATCTGCCATCCAATTGGTAACTGCCGCGAAAAGTCCAGGGGCTGACGATAGTCCAAAGGGGAGACAAGTCATTTGATAAAGAGTACCTTTGTAGCTCGCCCTGAGGAACCTGCGGTGCTGTGGAGCTATCGGTAGGTGAAAGTAGGCCTGGCTCAGGTCCAGTTTGACCATCCAATCCTTGTCTTGTAGAAATGATGGTACTCGAAAGTGACTGAATAACTGAAAATTCCTGACCTTTACAAAGTTGTTCAAACGTTTCAGATTGAATATTGGTCGTACATTTCCGTCCTGTTTGGGTATCAGGAAAAATGTGGATAGGTAGCTCGGGGATATTTCTGCCTCTTCCAGAACCTGATTCCTGATCATGCTGTCTATCTCCCGTGACATCTGAGTTGACGTTTTTGTTCCAAAACTGGCAATTACTTGTGTGCTTGGATAAATGAGCGGCGGCTTCATTATAAAAGGAATACGAATCCCATTTAGAAGCTTGCAAATTTCCTGGGGAGCTCCGAGATTGCGCCATATATGTTGATATTGCATAAGACAGCCGCCGCGAAAGTGTTGCGAGTCATGCCCGCCGATTTCTGTTCTTGGGAGGAGAGCCAGAGCGAGGTTTCTTGCCCTTAGGTTGCTGTCCAGGTCTTGCTGAGGACTTGCCTTTGTTGCGTTTGAACTGGTTAGACTTACCCTTTTGAGTGCCATAGGAACGAAATGGTTTGTCTTTCGGTTCCTTGGATGTTGAAGGCCCAGCTCTGTACTCGTTGGAGCTGGTAGTAGTGCGAGCAGCATCAAAATTCGATTTTGGCCTCGAATTTTGCCTTGCTGGCTCTGAGGACAGTTTTTCAGCCCCCCCAATTTTGTGTAGGTATTTGGAAAGAAGATCTGAATCGAATAAATGTTCTGAGCTCGGAGGTATCTTCTCAACACCAGCACTATTATATTGATCCGGAATTTGTTTGAGAATTAAATCTCTACGCAAACGAATGAAATCAGCCCGTCTACCGCAAGTGATTTGTAATAAATCATCACTAACCTTCATAAACCCTGAGTCCTTGTTAAAAATTTGTTCAACTTTTTCTAAAAGAGACGTTGGTGAAAGCTTCGTCTGCTTATCACCAGACCAGTTTATGAGGTTTTGAAGGGCATTACGTAATTCATCTTTTTGAACAAACATCGCATTAGACATTGCAGCAAAAGACCTTTCCAACAAGTGTAAACGATAGTCTTCATTTGTAGAAGGTTCAAAACGACCTAACTCCTCGTTTACTTTAAGTTCTATAAATCCCGGTGTACATAAATATTTCTTTTGAGCCTCGGAAAATCTAATTGAATGCCAGTCATCCATTTTAAAATGTTGTAACTCTTCTAACCTCTTCAAATGTTTTTCATTTGATTTAGGATAAAGAGGATCTTTCACAACCGTAAAGTAATCTGAGATATTGAGTTGAGTCTTTTCCGTGTTCATGCTGGGCGGTGGTTGCAAGGTCAATCCCTCGGCCGGGGAACTATCCGGCACGGGGGCACTGATCGATAAAGACTCACTCTCATTACGAACCGGAACGTTATTTACTTGTGATTGAGTAATTAAATTTGTTAAAAAGGCCACTTGTTGCGACAGAAATTCAAATTTCAAATTACTCACACGACGTCTTCGTTTAGCTGGTCTCTGCCCAGCCCCCGCGCCGCCAGACAAACCTTGCTCCTCACTGCTCGAATCTGAAGACGATGATGTCTCCGATAGCGAACTGCCTTTTCTCTTGCTGCCCGTAGACACCTCCTCCACGTTGTCGTTATTCTCCATAGCGAAAGAGAGGTTAAAACTTCAAAGCACTATAATTTGCACTTATGAGACGTGGGGTATCTCAGGGACAGAAAGAGAGTTCAAACGACGAAGTGGTTGAGAACGTTTATTCCGCACAACACAACACGAATGAACATCGAGTAACAACACGAATACGGAAGTAGGTTCATAGGTACACGAGAATAGGAAACCACACCACAACACACAAATAGGTGAGGGACGTAATTATTATACAAGCAGCCGACAGGCTGGCTGGAGTATGTGCGGCGCGCACGCGCGGTAGGTACCGATGTTCGGGGCGCGCGGGCGCGGACGGGCGCAGTCGGGCGCTGGCTCGCTCACACTGGCGGGAATCGCCGCCGGGAGAGTAATAATAAGCGACCGTTGGTTGCCGAGGGGCCCACACGGGTGCGCGTGGGGATGAGCGCGGGTAGAGGGACGCGTAAACGGCCTAGCACGAGTAAGGTACCTGTACCATTAGTCGGACGGTTTGCTATATACTCCCCCTCTAGACTAGGAAAACGCCCTCGTTCCTGGTGTAGCAGTTTCATCCCCCTTCCTAGTTCCTAACCTTGGGTGGTCTACCACGCTTTCTCTTAGGGATCACGGGCTTAGGAGGGGAGGCTTCGTTACCTTGATGGTAACGGGTAAGATCTTGAGCATGATATCGCCCTAAAACAATGTCAGGGTTGGTCCGTACTGGAAATATTGTAAGTAGTAGGGGTAACCTTTTCAGCTACCAGGTACGGTCCATCGCGGCGTGGGAAGAACTTAGCGGTGAGGTCTTTGGAACCTTTGCTCAGGAGGTGAGATTTTAATAGAATCAGATCACCAACCTGGAATTCCTCTGAAGGACGACGTGAAGCATCGGCGTACTCCTTGGATTTATCCTGTTGAAGCTCCACGCGTTCTCGCACAGCTGACAGTGACTTCAGGAATGACCTGAGATAAGGGGTAATCTGCGGGACAAAGTTATCTTTGTCCAAAATGGCACGAAGGACGACCTCTGTGGGGGATCGCATTTCACGGCCAAAGGCCAGAAAAGCAGGTGACATGCCCGTTGTGCGACATTTGGCACCGTTTAGGGCGAAGCGGATCACCGGCAACATCTTTGGCCATGACGTATGATCCTCTTCCACGAGATGTGCAAGCATAGCTTTCAGGTCACGGTTTTTTGCGCTCGGCAGGATTAGCTTCTGGGTGGTACAAAGGCACAAAATTTTGCTTGATACCCAGGACTAACGTGCATTGGCGCATCACCGCCGATACGAACTGGACTCCGTTGTCCGAAATAATCCTGCGAGGTAAACCGAACCGCATAAAATATTCCTCGATGAGGATTCGAGCACAGTCTTCTGCTGACGCTTCTTTGAGCGAGTACAGTTCCGTCCATCTGGTTGCTGTATCTTCAACGAGTAAGATCCACCGCTCCCCCTGGTCTCCTTCCGGTAACGGGCCAAAAAGATCAATAGCGATTACCTCATTACGCTGGTTCATGATCGGAGTTTGGAGTAAGCCTTGAGGCTTAGAGTTGGTGGCCTTATAACGCTGGCAGTGGATGCAGGACTTGACGTAGTCAGAAATTATGCGCCGCATCCCTGTGAAATAATACAGCTGAGCAACCTTGTGGTACGTCCTGTCAATGCCTGGATGGCCGGCAAGTGGTGAGTCGTGTAGCTCTTTTAAAATGTCTGCAACTTGGCCGGCTGGAATTACTAATTGAGGGGTTTCGCTCTCAGAGTCCGGATTGTAGCGGAACAGGACGCCTTGGTCCATGAGGTAACCCCTTTCTAACCATCTCTTGGCAGCTAAATCGTCGGTAAGTTCGAGCTCCTTTATTACCTTTTCAATTTCAGGATCGGCGAGTTGCTCCTGACGGAGTTGACTAGGTGTCTTCGTGGGCAGATCGCAGATGACTGAGCAGATGCCGCAGTCTTCGCGAGTTTCGCCGGAACAAATTGGTCTGCTGAGGGTGTCTGCCACAACGTTCGCCTTCCCTGGAGTATACTGGAACTGGATGTCAAACGGTTGGAGTCTCAAAGCCCAACGGACTAACCTACCTGCTGGCGATTTCAAAGATAGCAGCCAACGCAGGGGTTGATGATCGCTGCCAATGATGACTGGTTGGCCGTCTAGGTAGGACCGAAAACGTTCTACAGCCCACACTACAGCGAGTGCCTCTCGTTCGGTTGTCGAGTAGTTGCGCTCTGCTGCGTTAAGAAGTCGGCTGGCGTATTCAATCGGCCTTTCCTGATTACCGTCACCCTGTAATAAAACTGCGCCTAAGGCGTAGTTACTTGCGTCTGTGCGCAGAATGAAGGGCTGGTTAAAATCGGCTTGCACCAGAATTGGAGCCGTGGTCAATAGACGCTTGAGCTCGTTAAATGCTTGGACCTGACTAGGGCCCCAAGTCCATACTTGATTTTTACGAGTTAAGCGTGTCAATGGTTCGGAAACTTTCGAAAAATTCGGTATGAATTTACGAAACCATGAGCACGTCTGCAGAAAGGTTCGCAGGTGTTTAAGGTTACCTGGTTCCTTCATCTCGAGGACAGAACTCACCTTCTCTGGGTCGGTGGAAACACCATTCTGTGTTATAACGTGGCCGAGGTATTTGACGCTTTCTCTAGCGAACGCACACTTCTCCCGATTGACGTGGAGGTGGAACTCGGCGAGACGTTTGAAAACTGCCTCGAGGTCTTGCAGATGTTGTAGGAGACCTCCTTCAGAGATCGTCAAGGTAAGCGAGGAGAGTTACATTTTGTAGAGCTGAGCAGGATCGCAGGCGATCTATGAGGCGCTGGAAGGTCGCTGGCGCGTTCTTTAGTCCGAACGGCATTTTTTTTGAATCGGTAAGTACCTAGGGGACAAACAAAAGCAGTTTTGTCTCTGTCACACTCGCGAACACTCACCTGCCAGTAAGAAGACCTGAGGTCCAGGGTACTCATGAAGCAATCCCGTTTGGTGCTCTGCAGCAGCTCATCGATGCGAGGCATCGGGTAAGTATCGGACTTGGTGACTGCATTCAGACGCCTGTAGTCGACGCAGAAGCGGATGGAGCCGTTGGCCTTCGGCACCATTAGTGCCGGAGAACACCAAGCTGATTCGCATTCCTCGATGACGTCATCCTGTAACATTTTGTCTATCTCTACCTTCATAAGCTCCTTCTTTGAGGGATTCAGGCGGTAAGGAGGCACAGCTATCGGCGGATGGTCTCCTGTCTCGATGCGATGTTCCGTGAACGGAGTCGGCGCTCCCCCTGCTCTGAAAATATGCGCGTGCCTGGAGAGGACATCAGCGAGAGCTTGGCGCTCTGCCGGATTGAGATGACAGCCTTCGTCATCCCTAAGGAGAACCTCTGTAGAAGCACAGGACACGGTACGAGAGGTAGGTTCAAAAGATAGATTATATTTAATCGTACTATTATCGCTAAAGTACCAAATAGCTTTGTGAAAATCTATGACAACCTTAGCAGCTGTAATAAAATCAATACCCAGTAGAGTCTCATTATTGGTGGCATCAGGAAAAATCAGAAATGGAATGGTAATGAGGGTCTGTTCTAAACGCACCGGTAAGGTGGTGGTAAGCACTTCCATGGGCCGGACTACGCCGTCAGCGAGTTTTACTTCGCGCGAAGAAGGATGGAGAGGATGACCCAGCCTAAGAAGGAGAGCATATAGCGTATGACCGGCGACGCAATGTTTGGCGGCGGTATCAATTAGCGCGGAGCCTTTGTGACCGAGAATATTAATATTAAAAATAGGACGTAAGTCACGACCTATGGGCGAGTCTACGAAGTTACTACCGCACGAGCACGCTACATCATCTCCGTTACACTTTCCATTAGATTGAACGCAAGAACATTTTTTTAAATTGCACTGAGCACACTTTGGTAAAGACTGAGTATACTGATCATCACTATATTGTGGCAAAATATCTAAATTATCACAAAAAATATTTTTAAAATTGCACTTACTACAGTTATGTAAGGAGTGAGAATACTGATTATTAATGTACTGTGACAAATTACTTTGATCTGCACAGAAAAGAGAAAAATTACATTTTTCTAAATTATACTTGCTACATATTTGCAAGGATTCAGTATACTGAGTATTATTGCACTGTGACACATTATAATCATCTTCACAGGAAAGAGAAAAATTACTTTTTTCTGAATTGCGATTACACCTCTGTAAGGATGTAGTATACTGTACATTATTGCACTGTGACACGTTATCATCGTGTTCACAGGAAAGAGAAACATTAAAATCGTATTTATAGTTTTGTAAATAAGAGTCATGCTGACTAATATTGCACTGTGACACACTAACATTATCGTCACAGGAATCTGACAAATCGCTCTTACATGAATCATGTAAGGAAAAATCATACTGATTGTTACTGCACTGTGCCGTGCTATTATCACTTTCACAGGAATTTGAAATATCGCGCTTACCTGAATCATGTAAGGAAAAATCATACTGATTATTAGTGCACTGTGACGCGCTATTATCACTATCACAGGAATTTGAAATATTGCGCTTACCTGATTCATGTAAGGAATATTCTTGCTGATTATTACTGCACTGTGACAAATTACAATGATTCTCACAGGAAAGACAAAAATTACATTTAGGAAAATTGCACTTACAAGATTTTTGCAAGGAATCAGTATGCTGACTATTACTGCACTGTGGCGTATTACCACCTACACAGGATTTAAAACTTTTGCGCTTACGACATTTTTCTGATGGTAAGGATTCAGCATACTGTATGTAATTACTCTGTGGCAAATGATCACGAATTATATCACAGGATTGTTTACGATTGCGCTTACTACGTTTTTGTAACGGTAAGGATTGAGTACACTTACTAACATTATTACACTGTGGCAGCTTATCATAGCATCGTTTATCAAATAATCTGTTATCGGTTTTTGAAACCTTTGACTTTGAAATAGGACGATTTAGCACAACGGGGTAAGAACTCGGCCGTCGGGTATCCTCATTATATGATGTCGCGTTATCACACCTAGTAGTAGGCGGTTTGGAACAGGGCGCACGTTTTAAATTTGTGTCGTTATCAGACGAGATAGGAATATAAGAATTTTGAGCACTATTCGAATGAGACACTTTAGAGTTAGCGAGATTATTTGATGAACGACTATTAGATTTATGATTACGACAACTTTTCGCCTTGAAGTCTTTAGGAACCGAAGTTAAGCACTGATTTTTATTACGATTACGGGATTCGACACTATAAAAGGGATCACTGTTGCACTTTTCACGCACCGGATAGTTATTATGGGAGGAGGACTCACCTAGGGTCTGCAACTTACGGCACTGGTCTCTGGTGTGTCCAAACCTCTTGCAATACGAGCAGGTGACTCGCTGCTGCCTGCTCGTCATCGGAGCGGCGTCGGTGGCGGGTGACGGCTGCGGCGGGGGATGGTGCGGCAGGGGCCGCGCGGCTGGAGGCGGGCGCGCCTCGCGGGCCGCGGGCGCCGCTGCGGGCCCGGGCAGGGGCGCGCATAGCGCGGTGTGGGCGCGCGGTGCTGCGGAGATGGGTGCGCGCGGCACCGCGGAGCCCGGGGCTGCGCGAGGGGCCGCGGACGTGATCGCGCGCGGGTCTCGCGCGCTCGGCGTAGACTTGAACACGTCGCTCTCCCCCTGGCTGTCTTCTATGTATCGCGCATGACGTAGTAATTCCTTGAATGTGTCAAACTCCTCACGGCGTAATCTCTTTCTAATTTTGCTATGTAACAGGCCGTAGACCATGTCCAAGCTGGCCTTTTCTGTAATGTCGCCAATTGGGATTTTCGACAGTAAGGCGCGGCTGCGCGCTACAAACATATCCGTATTTTCTTCTAGTGCTTGCGGACTTGCGAAAAGTTGAATATAAATGCGGTGGGGCGGGCGGCGATCACCGTAAGCGCTGATTAGGTTGTCCTTAGCTTGCGCCCAGGTGGTAATTGAAGCTTTCACACCCAGCCACCACGTAGCTGCTCCATCAGTTAATAAGTAGGCGAGGCCGCGGATAATGTTAGTGCTACTAACTTGCGCGCACTCGCTGTACGCATCCACAGCGTCCACGAAGGCCTCCACCGACTCGTGCGGCTTACCGGCGAAAGTCGCTTTGCAGCGCGTCAAAGTGCCTTCTCCGGGAATAGGCACCGAAGTTGATGAATTCGCCTGGGTCACCGTTAACATCATGTCTCGGAACGCCTCCGTTTGTGACCTTTGCAGTGCCTCAATTATTGAGGCGACGTTTTCGTTGGAAAACGTGCCAGTATGCGATGTGTGGTCGACGCTCGGATGTAGGGCGGAGGCGCCGGCGTCGTCGGGGCGGGTTGCCGGTCCGTCTTCGGCGCGGCCCCGCGGCGGCGTCCGCATGGGCAGAGGAGTGGGGAATACGGGAATTGGCACCGCATCATCTCTGTCTCGTCCTCTCGTGATCATAGGCATGTTGGGCGATCAGTTTTCCGCCTACTTTCGCTGAACCCGATCTCTCGAAGAAAATCCACGTTTGGCGTCAGTATGGACGCCTACTTCCGAAGAATTTACGTTGGGCGCCAGTATGAGACGTGGGGTATCTCAGGGACAGAAAGAGAGTTCAAACGACGAAGTGGTTGAGAACGTTTATTCCGCACAACACAACACGAATGAACATCGAGTAACAACACGAATACGGAAGTAGGTTCATAGATACACGAGAATAGGAAACCACACCACAACACACAAATAGGTGAGGGACGTAATTATTATACAAGCAGCCGACAGGCTGGCTGGAGTATGTGCGGCGCGCACGCGCGGTAGGTACCGATGTTCGGGGCGCGCGGGCGCGGACGGGCGCAGTCGGGCGCTGGCTCGCTCACACTGGCGGGAATCGCCGCCGGGAGAGTAATAATAAGCGACCGTTGGTTGCCGAGGGGCCCACACGGGTGCGCGTGGGGATGAGCGCGGGTAGAGGGACGCGTAAACGGCCTAGCACGAGTAAGGTACCTGTACCATTAGTCGGACGGTTTGCTATACACTTAATTTTGAATATATTCCAAATATAATTTAAAAAAACTGAAATTTTACTTATGCACTGTAAGAAAATCGTTTTTCAACACTTTGAACACTTTGAAAATATTTCACTAGTTATTCGACACGTCTAGACGATACGAAAAACGACGCTATAATGACAAATAAAATGGCGCAACCCATAAAGTTAAAGTTGCCATAAACCGGATGTGGGTACGCCGCTATAGGGGGCGCCACCAGCGTTAGAGAGGGAAGTCGCTTGACCGGAAATACGAAAAACGCAAGGCTACACTCAACATGGATTCCGGATATCGAAGACGGAACAAATAATAGTTATTAACAAGATTTCTATCAAGTACCTTATTTTTGATATTGACTTTATTTATTATATATATTGCCTGAGAAAGAGGGTAGAGGGTAGTTGTCTGCCCGTAACAACTTACCCGCATAAACTTACTCCGCCCGAAGCGATTTGCCTCCACGTTCATAACACGGACAGCTAAGTTTACCACGGGGAATGGATGTTTACAAATTGAATTTATTCCATTAATTAGAAGGCAAATGAAGTAAAAATTTCGGTAAAAAGATTTCCGCTTTTACGATCAATCGACCAATAGTTGTTCGGGAAATAATTCATTCGACCATGCGTTCATCGACCAAGTGTATATCGCATAACCGTTGCTGACCCCACCTCAGGTGCTCGAGCTACCTATCTCTGTATGTGATGTTGTGAAATATTTATTTCTGACTGCCTAAACTTAAGATTGTTATTGTTATTTAATTTAGTTTAATTTTATCGCAAAGCAAATTTCAAAAATAATTTGTAACACTTAAAAAACGAGCACAATAAAGGCACGGAACCAGTGTGCGTGGGATTTCATTAAATACATATTTCACAACATCACATTCATTGATCTGACTCCGAGATATGTAGCTCAAGCACCTGTGTTACGGATATCAGAATCAACAGTGGGATTACAAATATATACATATAATACTTTTCTTTTGTAAATACATACTTATAATATATAGATAACGCCCAGACCAATACAAACAGATATGTATATCCATATATATATATATATATATACATATATATATATATATATATATATACATGGGGTTCTAAATAAATCCAAGGACGGGAATAAGTAATACTATATTAAATATTAACAATTAATCTTCTTAGTCAATCAACGTCTTTCATCGTCGTCCGCCATTCGTCGTCTCTCATCTCCCTCTCTCTCTCTCGCACGTCATTCTAATTCAAACATCGAACTCATACACGTTCCTTGGCATGCATCTATATATATATGTTTCTTTAAATAAGTTCCCGATGGCCGCACCTGGTTGGCGTAGGGGTGCAGCACGCTGTTGGTGCGCTTGGCGCCGACCGAGTCGATCTCGTCGATGAAGATCACGCACGGCGCTCTCTCCTTAGCCGCTTCTGCGACCAATAACATTCCTATTATATTATATTCGTTTAACGCCCTGTTGGTTTAGTGGTTTTAAGTACCGGGCCGTGATCTCGGGGTCATCATTTCAGCAAATAGACGTCCACTGCTGGACATAGGCCTCCCCCAATGTTCTCCACACAGATCGGTCCTGTGCCTCCCGCATCCAATGTATGGACAACATTTCATATTTTTAACATGTCCATATTGTTTTTTTATATGAAAATAGACATAAAATGAACAGACCCATATTTTTTCTTTTTTCAAAATTTGGCCATTTTCATGCATAAAATAATTATTGAAATTCTTTATATTCTAAATAGACGTAAGCGCCAAATGACGTCATCTGACGGCTGAATACAGCGATATTCCTTTGCTTATCATTGTTTTAATAAAAAAAAGGGACTACTGTCAAAGGTAAATAATAGTAGTGTCAACATTGTCAACGTCATTCATACATTCAACGTTGACAACTTGTAATTTTTTTTGACAGTTACATGTCATGGGTTTGGCATTTCGTAAATTTAAAACTATAATGTGCTAAGCAAAGAAATATTTTACATTCTGCCGTCCGATGACGTCATCTTACGTTTTTTAGTTTTTAATTTTTTTCTCAGTAAATAAGCAATATAAAAAATGAATAAATATATATTCGAGCAGCGGAAAAGTAAACAAAGAATTGGTATTTTTTGTTTCAGAGCTTAGCAATTTTGAAATGTTGTCCATTCCCGCGATCTTCACCAGATCGTCGGTCCACCTTGTAGGAGGCCTGCCACGGCTGCGACTTCCTGTACGTGGCCTCCACTCGAGGACCTTTCCGCCCCAACGGCCGTCTGTTCTCCTCGCTATGTGCCCTGCCCATTGCCACTTGAGGCATGCAATCCTTTGGGCTACGTCTGTGACCTTAGTTCTCCTGCGGCTCTCATCATTTCTGATACGATCACGCAGGAGGACTCCGAGCATAGCCCTCTCCATTGCTCTCGGGGTCCTGGGTTCGATTCCCGGGTCGAGCGAAAAGTATGTTGCGAATTTTTCGAACATGGCGGCGCATCTATTCACTTCTCGCTCGCACACTATTTGTGTCTATACTCGCACTAGTGGGTGTGCGAACGAGAAGTGAATAGATGCGCCGCCATTTCTGATCCCATTCTTTATCCGCACAGGTTGTACATACAGTCGAACATAGAACCTCCTCCTTTTTTGAAGTCGGTTAAAAAATGTCAGGAGGAGACAGAGATTGAAACACATGAAGCCAAATTCTCGGGATTTTCGATATGATATAAATTAAAAATTTTAAAAACCCCCGACACAACTAAAGCTCTTTGATACCTATATTGTTATAATTAAATAGTTTTTATAAAAGATAAACGTTCATTTGTGGTAATAACGTTTTTTTTTAATTATGGCTCTACCCGAAGATAATTCGCCAATGTCAAGTAACTTATTGAGAATAAGTAGGTAGTCAATAGTCGAAGTCAGTCAAAGTCACAGTCACTCAATAAAACGCCGGTGTTTTACGTTTTATCGACCTACGAATTCAGCGGATATCACTCTAAAAGCAATCGCAGGTTTTAAGACTCTATTTGGTCCAAGCAAGTTGTCACGAGACCACTCACTCGACACACAATAGCAGTATTAAAAACGATACAATCCAACGATTCTTATTATCACTTTGCGACACTTCACTGCACAAATATACACCAAATTTGTATACTAAAAACCACTAGAGACTAATTAAAACCTTTGAATAGGGTATTTGACTAAGCTCGAGATTTTAAAAAATATAAATATTTTATCAAAATATAGGTAAATATGTACCAATAGCAAAAATTCTCAATCAAAAATATAACGTCTAGTCGGTTTTATGGTCATTCAAACATTCATGGGCAAGTCCATTTTAAAAGTATGAAATTTAAAAAAATATTATACCATTGAATAACCCATATAATTTACACCAACTATTATAATGGAACCATTGACATAAACGAAACATTTGATATAGCTACCATACAAAATTCAAATGAAATGCATACAAAATACTTGCGTGTGACGTCACATCTCAGTAGCCATTTGTATGGAGCGTTTTAGGTTTGCCCAAAATAATGTGATTTTAAAGTTGTGATATCTCAGGTAGTTTAAATGAGAATCAAGTAATTCTTTCAACGATGTTTCTATCATTGAGAGGTCTTTTGATTACACAAATGAAAAAAAAATTGTCAAATACCGTATTGCATCAGCCCATGCGGCTTGTTTTAGCCCCACCCGCCGAATCGACATGGTTATAACACAACAAATAATACTATTTTTGAAATGTCACTTTTGACAGCGCTTACAGTAATATTGCCTCTGAGCTTGGGCACTGTAATTGCAAGATGGCGCCGATAGTGACGTCATGCATGACGTCTAGAAGTGTAAGGTGACTCCTCCCCTCTCTTATCTATGCCGTGCCCGACAGGTCTTCTCTTATGGTCTTTTTTAACCACTTAATGTTCGTAAGGCCCTATGTTAACCAAAAAAATTGGGTCCGATAATCACTTCTGTTTGATATTATTAGCTCATTTCTTGTTTTGGAATGGATGAGAGCTTTGTCTATTGGTATGATCGATTCAGATTTTCATATTTAATACCTTTACTGATATAACTGTATAATGCTGCCGTCCTCTAGCTATAATGCCGTTAAGTACCACTTCAAGTTTGAGAAAAATGCACTTTAAGAGCGCTCTTTAAGGCCATTTTTTCCGAATGTGGTTTTGGCATTTTGCGGCATTATATCTGGGTCCATAATTGTACTGTACTATGTTATTACCACCTTTTGTAACATTATGGAGAGCAATAAAGAATATGAATATGAAATCGTTTAAGGACGCGCTCACGTCAAAACGGAACAACTGTTAGCTCGTTCACAGCTCTCAGAGCGTATCTCGGAACGCGGCCTTATTCGTTAATTGACAATTTGACATATCACGTCTAAAAATACCCAATCACCTTGTAAATGAACCTCAGGCCAACAGTAATCTTGCGGATTTTTCGCACGCAATAGATTCACGATGGTTTTACTCACTGAATAGATCCCTAACTCTCCTAGCCCCCTGTCCGACCAGGATCTCATCGAACTCCGGCCCAGCAGCATGGAAGAACGGCACCCTGGCTTCCCCGGCCACTGCACGGGCCAGAAGAGTCTTGCCCGTCCCTGGTGGGCCTACCAGGAGGACCCCTTTGGGCAGTTTCCCTCCCAGGGAGGAGAACTTCTCCGGGGATTTCAGGAATTCCACCTGAAACAAAAAATATACGTAAAAATTTTTTTTTGTCTCCGTTGAAATGTGTTATTATCAAATATTTTTTACCGTGGGAGAACCACGCTTCTGCATGAATGGCCCTGCTCGACCGGAGTGATACCACGGCCTCACAGAAAAACGGCGTGAAGCACTGTGCTGTGTTTCACTGCGTGAGTGAGGATACATACATTTTTTTTTGTTTTGTTCTCCACATTCACGTAATCTTCTTTCGCCGCATCACTATCCCTTCTGTATGGTTGACTGGTAGAGAATGCCTCTTGGCATTAAGTTCGCCTATTGTATAAACTTTTTTGTGCAATAAAGTTTTAAAGTTAGTCTTTGATTATATTATCCTCTACTATCAAATGTCCTTTGCCTGAAGGCTTGTCTGGTAGAAATCGCTTCCAGCGATAAGACCGCCGAAATTGTACAATTAAGTTTCTGTAATGCCTTTTAAAGTTGTTTTTTTTTTTTGTGCAATAAAGTATATCTATCTATCTATCTATACTTACAACATCTTTAAGCTCTTGCTTCGCCTCATCAGCACCCTTGACATCATCGAAGGTGACGGAGATGTCCTCGGGGTCCACCTCCACTTGGTTGCCAAGTTGGATCCTGCGCATGTTTATATAAAGACAACTGATTATTCTGATCGTGGCATACGACGGGTCGAAAGGAGGGGATAAGTTACAAATCAGGTAAATAATATTTGACATTCTTAGCACCTTATTCATCGTAATTTTTTTTTTATCATAAATTAATGAGCAGTTTTCCAGTAGGTATTTTTGGGTGGTTTCTAAAAGCAACACCAGATGACGCTACTCTCACTATCAATTAAACGTTCCTTTTTTGTCTATGATAATTATGAAATATTTGATAAACCAACCATCATCATGACATTTACGGTCCTGCCATATTTAACTTTATTTTACCCATAAGAAAATAGAGATAAAAAGTAAACAAGTAAAATACATATTTTACTTGTTTATGAAAAGTTTCGTTTTGAATCACTCTCTGTCATTTAAAATGTACATAGCACTAAAAATACACATTAACTGCGAAGTAATAATAATAATAACTCTCACAACATCTCATACGTTGACCTGATTCCGTACTAAGTAGCTTAAGCACTTGTGTTACAGATATCAGACAACAGAGGAACACAAATGTATACTTAAATACATATATTACACCCAGACACTGAACAAACACAAGTGTTCATCGCACGAATGTTTGTCCAGGGTGGGGATCGAACCCACGACCTTTGGCGTAAGAGGCAGGGTCACTACCAATTGCGCCATCCGGTCAGTCAAGTATTGAGATATTTAATGTAAAAAACCTAAATCAATTTTCCTATAAATTAGGGTCCACATGAAATATCATACCACACCTAACATTTACAGGGACTGATTGCGCCATCTAGCGAATCACAAGGAAATTTATAAATACCTACTGGAAAACTGCTCATTGTAGTAAATTTATTAAACATTATTGACAGGTTTAACCCGATAAGAAACTATGTTTAGTTAATTATCACCGGATTGCTGCGACACAAGCAGTTTTTGCTTAGTGCAGAAGTCGCTGTATTCATAAGACCATTGTACTTAATTCTGGCATAAATGATATTTTATTTTATTTTATTTATTTTACATTCATCAATTATCTATACAAACGAACAAAGTTAAACAGATTTAATGCCATTGTTTGTGTCAATCCCAGTCAGCAAAAATTCCGATTAGCGCATTATGCAATTTATAACATATTCTTTACAACCTGTGCGGATAAAGAATGGGATCAGAAATGGCGGCGCATCTATTCACTTCTCGCTCGCACACTATTTGCGTCTATACTCGCACCCCACGAGTGCGAGTATAGACGCAAATAGTGTGCGAGCGAGAAGTGAATAGATGCGCCGCCATTTCTGATCCCATTCTTTATCCGCACAGGTTGTACAAATTTTATTGGTAATAACTATTTTAAGTTCTTGTTCAGATTAATTGAAAAAGATTAATACTTGTTATTTTGGATGAGAACACAAAAAGTGAATGATTTTTACAACTTAATATTTTTATCTGTAGAAAGATGAATGCATGATACGAAACGTTACTACGAACTGGCTTATTCACCTTCAAATACTGAATACAGGACTATAGAAGAAGAAGTATAAACTTAGTACAACCTGTGCGGATAATGAATGGGATTCGAAATGGCGGCGCATCTATTCACTTCTCGCTCGCACACTATTCGCGTTGCACCACACGAGTGCGAGTATAGACGCAAATAGTGTGCGAGCGAGAAGTGTATAGAAGCGAGGCCATTTCTAATCCCATTCTTTAACCGCACAGGTTGTATCTACGAGTATCTATCTAGCTATAGTTACCGGAAGACAGTCCCGCTGACGGATGCCATGAGGCTCACGAAGATGGCCAGAAACAGAACGATGGTGAGCAGCTGCTGGACCAGCTTCAGGTATTTCGACGCTTTCGTGCCTCGGACGTTGTCTGGATGGGAGCCTGAAAACGAAAAAATTGCGGCCACCATGAATTGACTTTTTTTTTAATGGCTGCTACGTGTTGCCCACGGCACACACTCATTTAACTCTGCCAATGTCGAGTGATTAAAGAGACACGTTTTTAATTAGAAATTGACCGGAGTAGGGATTCTCTCTTTCTGATCTTACGCTTTCGTGCCTCGGACGTTGTCTGGATGGGAGCCTGAAAACGAAAAAATTGCGGCCAACATGAATTGACTTTTTTTATTAATGGCTGCTACTGTGTTGCCCACGGCAAACACACATAGGTATAACTCTGCCAATGTCGAGTGATTAAAGAGACACGTTTTTAATTAGAAAATTAACCGGAGTAGGGATTCTCTCTTTCTGATCTTTTAAAAGTTTTAATTGAGAATTACACCATCTAAAACAAAACAAAACGTATACAAACAAACAAACACATATACAGCACAATATTATAAGGGAGATTCGGTTCTTTTTTTTTGTGGCTGTGGCTGGTACTGGTGTTGCCCGTGGCGAACACATAATAACTCTGCCAGTGTCGAGTGATTAGAGAGACACGTTATTTTTATGGTTATTGACCGGTGTGGCGAGTTTAAATCCTTTTAATATTTATTTTAATTGGGTTTTGCACCAAACACCATCTAAAACCAAGACAGAACAAAACGTACACAAAGACGACACAATATTAAAGATTCGGTTCATGAATAGACTTGTAAGGGACTGGTGTGACGTTCACTGTTACTGTCAATTTCAATCCCCAGTAAGTCAACTTCAGTGTATTTTTTTTTAATGACTAGTAGTGTTGTACGTCGGAGACGCAGTCAACTCTGCCAATGTCAAGTGAGTAGAGACACATTATCACGAATTGAATTGACCGGTGATTTGAGTTTATTTCTTAGTTAAAACTTCAGTGTTGTTGCATGCAATAATAAGATATTTGTGTGTGACATTCGGCTTGTCACGTTTTAGGTTCAACAACGTATGCTTTCGTAAATGAAATATTCTGTCAAGAACAAGAGCCGAGATTTACCGTGGGAGAGCCTCACTTCGACATGAATACTTAGACGACCCGATTGGAACAGTGGTAGTGCACGCTGCCTCTGATACAAGGGTTGCGGGTTCGATCCCCGCACAGTACAAACATTTGTGTGCATGAACACGTTTGTTTGTATTGGTCTGGGTGTTTGCTATGTATTATAAGTATGTATTTACAAAAGAAAAGTATTATATGTATATATTTGTAATCCCACTGTTGATTCTGATATCGGTAACACAGGTGCTTGAGCTACCTAACCCGGAGTCAGATCAATGTATGTGATGTTGTGACATATTTATTATTTATTTTATTTAGAATACCACGGCCTCACAGAGAACCGGCGTGTGAAGCAGCTGTGCTGTGTTTCACTGCGTGATTGAGGATACCGGAGACCCAATGCAGGTGTTTCAAAATTGTCGCGGGTGTCTTTGGGCGGCGGCAATCGCTTACCATCAGGCGATCCGTCTACTCGTCTGCCGCCTATCACATAAATAAAAAAGATGGTCCGACAGATTTTCTTCATTTTGTAAAAGCTGAATGTTTCTCCGGGCATGTCCCCAACACAGGTAAGAACCACCAATAGGCTTGGCTTGTGTACCATTTATATTTAGGTTCTGATTGGTAATCGAAGGACCTCCCAAAAGAAAAACAGAACGACTCCGTTAGCTTGAATATTTTTTTTTAATTTGTATTTATTTACTTATTCTTCGAGACTGTGGCCGCGTTCCGAGATACGCTCTGAGCGCTGTCAGCTCTCACAACGCCAACAGCCGTTCCGATTTAGTTCTCGTGCTTACAGCGTTGATAGCGATATATCAATTCGGAACGATCTGTTGGCGCGCTAACAGCGAGTACCTATGACGTTTTTCAAACGGATAGTTCGCCAAAGATTAAATTATAATATTATTTTTGTCTGTCATATCTATTCCTTAAGTAATTTTTATAAAATAAAAACGTTTATTTGAGTTAATAACACAACAAAATACTATTTTTGAAATGTCACTTTTGACAGCGCTTACAGTACTATTGCCTCTGAGCCTGGGCACTGTAATTGCAAGATGGCGCCGATAATGACGTCATGCATGACGTCAAGAAATCGTTTATGGACGCGCTCACATCAAAACCGAACGACTGTTAGCGCGCTCAGAGCGTATCTCGAAACGCGGCCGAGATACGCTCGTCTCGCTCCATACAAACAACTACCATAACGTGACGTCATGTCGTGTCGCATCGTACGCATAGCGGGACAGCGTGGGTGACTTTATCCTTCTGCTGATGATTCAGCAACGGATCCTCGCCGAGAAGCTTCTCCAGACGCGGCGCCACATCCGACCCCCTCCAAAAAACTATGATCTACTATAAAATACTACGGTCTATTGAAAAGGAGCCACGTCTTCTGCAGTAGACCACCAACTCACCAGCAAGATACCCCTCAGCGAAAGCGACCTTAATCTTATCCTTCTGCTGATGGTTAAGCAACGGATCCTCGCAGAGAAGCTTCTACAGACGCGGCGCCACATCTATTTCCCTCCAAAAAACTATGATCTACTACAAAATACCACGGTCTACTGAAAAATAGAGCGGTCTATTGAAAAATAGCACGGTCTACTGCAGTAGACTACCTACTCACCAGCAAGATACCCCTCGGCGATCTTAATCTTATCCTTCTGCTGATGGTTCAGCAACGGACCCTCGTAGAGAATCTTCTACACACGCGGCGCCACATCTGGCTCCCTCCAAAAACTATGATCTACTACAAAATACCACGGTCTACTGAACAATAGCACGGTCTACTGCAGTAGACCACCAACTCACCAGCAAGATACCCCTCAGCGAAAGCGATCTTGATCTTATCCTTCTGCTGATGGTTCAGCAACGGATCCTCGCTGAGAAGCTTCTCCAGACGCGGCGCCACGTCCGGTCCGAGATTAACGGATTGCTTCTCTGTAGTGTTATCATTGACGTTCAGTCCTGAAATTAATTTCAAATTAAATTTATAACACTCCATCATTTCAGCGCGTCTTTCCCAGTTGCGTCCATAGCACTGCTTTGAGTCCGGGATGTTCTTGGAGCAGCCAATAATACTCTGATAGATATTACAACTAAACTACTTTAATCATCATCATCATCAACCTACACCCGTCCACTGCTGGACATAGGTCTCTCCTAATACACGCCACTGCTCCCGATTTCCGGCCAACTTTCATCCAGCCCACACCAGCCAGCCTTCGAATGTCATCATTCCATCTTGTCGCAGGGCGTCCAGAACTACGCTTACCGTGTCGCGGTCGATCTCAAGGACTTTATAATGTCCTCCAAACGGATATTTCGGTTATGGCGGCCAATCTCAGCGATCAGACATCGACGCAGGACATATTATAGTGCACAAGTATTTGCGCAGACACAAGTGCTCTTTCTGTTACCGTACCCTCTTATTTCGATGGGACACGAGTGTGACACGACCGAAGAGGATTAAAACACTATTATCACAAATTAAACAGACGGCTCTACCTAACAGTAATATCTAAGAGTTCGCTGACTTACGCGCTAGGCAGTATTTCGTATCTTGTCTCTACTGAACACATTCCATATACTCTGTCTCTGTCTGACGCCGAGATCTTCAGTTTCTTTTAATATATATTTTTTATGTGTTAGGTGGCAGACGAGCAGACGGATCACCTGATGGTAAGCGATTGCCGCCGCCCACGAACACCCGCGACAGCAGTGGAGTCAATAGTGGGCTACCAACCTGTAAACCCTCCATTCCCCCGGAGTGGGCCTCCAGTACCCTCACTTACTCAGCGAAACACAGCACAGTGCTGCTTCACACCGGTTTTCTGTGAGGCCCTGGTATCACTCTGGTCGAGCCGGCCCATTGATGCCGAACTCTTCCGCGGTTGTTTAGTTTATGTGCATATAGCCTGTTATCTTATCTTATCTTGCTATTGGGGGCTGACTAGGAATAGCCAGCGACACTTCGACCCAATGGGATCTTTTGTGTCATCCCCATTACCCTATATTCCTACTATCTCCCTGTGAATATATTGCATTAGATGCACTATACACTTCGAGGGGAGTAGCCTGTAATCTTCTGGGCTAGGATAAGCTAAGCCCATCAGCCTCATTCTCATGCCTGCCAACGCGTCGCATTCACACAGCAGGTGTGATATGGACTCGTCCTGTTCGCCACAGGCTCTACAGGTAGTGCTGCTGGCCAGTCCCATTTTGCACAGGAAGTCATTAGTGCCAAAGTGTCCTGTGAATGCTCCCACGAGCATATAGCCTGTTAAGCACACAATGTTGGCAGCCGGAGTTGTGTCACTATCTATGTGTTTTGTGGCTCGACCAAAATTCAAATACATAATATAAAATTTAAACCAACCGAAGGACTTACGCAGTCTGTTTATAATATTCGGATTCCTCTTCAGATCAGCATGTATGCTCCGCTCAGTCTTGAACCCACGCACCTGAACGTTGTATCTGAACTGGTTGTCTTGCACGCTGCGAGCAAGGACACCGATGAAGTTGTCGGTGAAGCTGAATCTGGGGGAGAAAAGATATAGATATTCTGTGTTAATGTTGACCCGCTTTTGAAGTGCAGTGGAAAGTTGATTGTAAAGCCCTCAGATCCAGGATTCGCCAAGTCTGGCGAATACGTAGAAGACGTTATCTTTATAAGACTGTATTTTGGGCCACCTTAACGGAGACGAGGAGGAGGAGAACAGCATGTGCATTGATGACCGGTTAGGAACAGTGGTAGTGAACTCTGCCTTTGGTCCAAGGGTTGCGGGTTCGATCCTCGCACAGTACAAACTTTATGTGCATGAACATATCTGTTTGTAGTCTGGGTATTTTCTATATATTATATGTTTGTATTTGACAGCCTTACGGTGTGTTGTGTGTGTGTGTGGGTTACTCGCGAAGTTTTAGCCTTTATTACAAAAGTCTTTATTCAAACTTCAAACCTGCGCAACTACCCATTAGGGGTTGAAAGTTCAAAAGTCACTTTTTTATTCAAAACCGGTGCCCAAACATCAATTTTAAGTTTCTAACTTTTAAACTGTAAAAATACTTGTGCTTGGTTTAAAATAAGGAGAATGTATAACGATTTTCAACATTCTTACAGCTGTGCCACGTTAATAAGATACATCGGCAAAATTCGGCTACGCAGAAGAGCAAGTTAAATCCGATTGATTATGATTGCGAAATCAGTTGAAATACAGACTTTATTGCGTTACGTTAAGATTAAATACAAAAAATCCAGAGAGGAATGTTATCTCTCCCTGAACATGGCGCTGACGCATCAACCAGTAAGAAATCGTAATTTTTGGCGCGCGTAAATGGAGTATTGTGATTGGTTAAGATTTTGCCGCATTTTTTAAAATAAGACTACTGCGCAGGTACTTTGGTGTAACTTATAAAACTGGTAAAACTGTACTTTAAAATGGCCAAACCCCCATACTGGCATTTCACTCAAGATTGTAAACATTATACTAACCATCAGTGGATGATCTATGTTATCTGACAATAAATGAATTGAATTTGTAATCCCACTGTTGATTCTGATATCCGTAACACAGGTCCTTGCTGCCTATCTCAGAGTCAGATCAATGTATTTTTTTTTTATGTCATAATTGGCAGACGAGCAGACGGATCACCTGATGGTAAGGATTGTGTCAGCAGTGGAGTCCCAAGTGAGCTGCCAACCTTTAAGCCCCCCTTTCCCCCGGATTGGGGCTCCAGAGCCCTCACTCACGCAGCGAAACACAGTACAGTGCTGCTTTACGCCGGTTTTCTATCACTCCGATCGAGGCGTCCTATTCATGCCGAAGCGTGGCTCGCCCACAGTCATATTTATTTATTAATTATCAAATAATAAAGAACATTAAATTTTAGTACTGAGGCTTATGAGATTACCATGGTACACCATTGTTCTTCAGAAAAGCTTCTTATTTTTCTGTTCTCACAATGCTATGCTTACAACGTGCACAAAATAACATCCTGAGAACGATCAGTGGTGCAGCGTGGTTCTCACAAAACACTGTGATCCACAAACACCTAAACGTGGAATCAGTGGAAGAAGAAGCCAAACATTACTCGGCCAAATATAGGGGCAGATAACTGCAACACCCGAACCCTGTAACGGGTCACCTACTCCAGCAAAACATGGTGAAATGCCTGATAAGGGCCGACATGTTCTGTGCCCGGGATGAGCTACACAGGAGTCTGCATCCTTGATTACTTGTCAAAGTCATTTGTCAAAGTATCAACAAATCTGACCGGATGACTGGATGGCGCAATTGGTAGTTTTTTTTTTTGGTCAATAAGCCAACGCTTGACCAAAATTGCACCTGATGGAAAGCGACGATGAGGTCTAGGATGATACGCGTTTGCCTAAAAGATGCCTGTTCACTCTTGCCTTAAAGATGCCCAGATTATAGTGGTCAGTACTGACCCTGCCTCTTACGCCAAAAGTCGTGGGTTCGATCCCCACCCTGGACAAACATTCGTGCGATGAACACTTGTGTTTGTTTAGTGTCTGGGTGTAATATATGTATTTAAGTATATATTTGTGTTCCTCTGTTGTCTGATATCTGTAACACAAGTGCTTAAGCTACTTAGTACGGAATCAGATCAACGTATGAGATGTTGTGAGAATTATTATTATTATTATAATCTGATAAGTTTTTTTTTTCAACTGATAGCTGATAAAATTATTAAATAAAAATCTATTCTATTTATGGTGACATTTGGCACAAAAACACAGCAACATTGTTATGCACAGAGAGAATAAATTCTACACACTGTACAAAGTAAAGTAAAAATACAATGTACATTATGATAAAATAGTAGTATTCCAAAGTAAGATTGTGCTATAATTAGTGGAAGTAAACAATTTAATTTAGATAACCAATGAGAGAACATTGATTCTTTTGTTATCAAGATAAATATTATCATGCTACTGCCTAGTTCCTGGTTCATCTTAATAGTGTTAAGATCATGTGGTGATGTAAATACTATGTACCACCACCTCATGTACTCAACTTTCATCAACTCAGCATATCTCCCTTCTTGGAATCAAAGGGAGCAACCAATGAGGGTTATCGCATGTAAAAAATCTGCTAGATGGCGTACTGTTGGACTGAGGTCCAACATCAATCGCATTGGTTGTTTAGTTTGTCAAATTGACATTTTGACAGATCACATTTAAGAATAAGCAATCAAATTGTATATGGACCTCACTCCTATAGTACACGCGAAAAACCTCATAACAAGGCACAACAGCGTGACATGAAATATAGAAACAAGCTACTCCAGCAAGTATATAAGTGAGAATCCATATTGTTGTTCCGTTCAGAGCTGTGGTTTGAGCACCGGTTGAGATGCAAAGGAAGATTTCCACACCAACATAGATGTTAATTGATGAAACAACTATTTGTGTGGGATCTGGGTGTTTGTGGTGTCACCATTGTTCCTGGAAAAACCTTAGTTTGGGACCTGGTGTGTTGCCACAGTAACATTATGGTGTCACCATTACCCCAAATGTGTACAGTGGATATAAGTGCAAGCTATTCCCTGCCATGAACTTAACAGCAGCATTGACTCAGTACATAAATGTTGAACCATTAATTAAATGAGGCAATTTGAATACCTGGTCTTGTTCCCCCGCAAGTCCACCGTGACGGTGGGTGAAGCCGGTAGCGCAGCCCACCCATTTTTATTCTGATCAAAGCTCTCCGCTGACACATAGGAAACTTTCCGGCTTGACAGCAAATCCCCAACCACCCCCAGGGGTCTCTTCGCCGCGGTGAACGACGCCAAAGAGCGTAAATCTATTCTGCGCATCTCACTCAAGACATTTTTATCAAAATTCTTAATCGTCTCCTCAAGACTCTCCACGCACACAGTGCCATCGTAAGAGGCTGCCGCACACTCCTTCCTGCTCACATGGCTGCCCTTCCCGCTGTTGTGCTTCCTCTGCTTAAATAAGCACGAATATCGTGCTGACAATTGGCTAAAACTAACTAGAATCTGAAAGTTAACAAAGGTTATGTAGATGACAAACAATTATTGTTTTTACAAGCAATTTATACACGCGGAATGCGAACATAATGTAATAAAATGACTACCTGATTTTGGGTGTTTATAGAATTCAGTGAGAACATGTTACATGTATGTGAAATGTATGTTTTACTTTTCTTGAAGTGCACTCGAAAATTTTGTAGGCTCTTACGTCAAACTTAATTTTCGTAGCGAAAAATATGGCGAAATCTTTCACTTCTATTAGCTCTATGGTCATGTGCCAAAACAGAGGAAATAAAGGTTTTTGAACGGATTTTAACTTTTTGAATTATTTTCACATTTACCGTTATCGAAAAAAAAACCATTTTTCTGTTTTAGTGACCTTAGCAACAGACAAAAAATATATACTATGTGTAGCCATTTTAATTATTTATAAAATTTAACTGTGCAAATCATTAAATAAAAAATATTAATAGGTCGGATAAAATCAAAGAATTCAATCTTCTGAACGAACCGTGGTTTCTGCTCGGTTTTTGTCTATGCTTTATTTGGACAGTAAAATCCAAAATGGCGACGAGCGATGACGAGCCTATGCATTTATATGAAGTTTTTCAAAACTGTTTCAATAAAATAGCGAATAAACAACAAGGTGAGTGAAATATTGCATACCGGGGCTCGTCTCGCATCCCTCGAACTAATTATCGCGATACTGTGAAGTGTTTCATTGTGAAAATCAGCCTAAGTGTTTGCGTGTTATGCCATCTCAGTGTTGGATACCAGCAGCATTTTTTCAAAATACGTGCAAAAAACACAACGTACACGTCCCAAACGCATCTTAAGATGTCCTACGATGATTAACGCAAGTATATAAATAAGATATAAGCGTCTTTTGTAGCGTGAAACGCCCGAAAAGGCTATGTTTTGGTCACGCAGTCGATTGTCAAATGTGCTTCAACCCATTGTGCCAGTGTACAATTTTTGAGCAAATATGAATTGTTTCAGCGCGTTTATTTACACTGACGGACTCGTTAAAGCTTTAATCAGGTACACATATCGCTTTACGACTCACAATAGTGTTTATTTTACGTTAAACGTGCGATAGTATCATTGTATGCTTTGCAAGATTTTGAAGATGCATTTTTTTTTCAAATTCGCGTGAATGGCATCTTGATATGTCAGCCAGGTATGTTATTGTTACTCTTTGGAGTTATATGGGCGATTGCCGTTTTTACGTCGTCTTTATGGCTATGTTTACAGTGAAAATTTGTTTATTTACACATGGAAGCGCGAGCGTTGTATCTATGGAGTCGCTACGTAGATACTCCACCAGGAACAAGCGGTGCTTTAGGGAGTGCTGAAAGAGTGTTTTTCTTTGTATTAGCTGGCGATTAAGAAGACAATATAATTTTTTTTCCGCATCAAAAGAGTTCTATTTACATATCATCAAATCCTTCATAGTAGGTAGCCACTGACCTATGTAACCTACTTCCTAAATAAGTTTTTTGTATAATTTCTCGGCAGGTAGATGTTGAGGTGCTGGAAGGGCTAAAAATGTGTGTGACAGTTTTCAATAAACAATAATATTGTATGATTATCTATGAAATGATTCATCTCTGTGTTAAGATGATTCTAACCTAATTCTGTACCTAACTTAAAAATTATAGACATATTGAAGAGATTAGAAACTATAATTTTATGGATGACTAGTTTGAATCTATAAGCATCATTAAGATAACAAGTGAAAAATCACTATTACTATGACTGGGATTGGCCATCTTTTGCTTACGCTGTATTCAGTATTTATTTGAACTCTATGGTTTTGCCTTACTGATTATAAAAATGCAATTTATCTGTTCCGTTATTCTTTTGAGATGTGACTTTAGGTCTGGTCCTCAAACCCAATATTCCACCTAGATTGACATCAAAATCTTACAATATTCCGAGTGTAAAAAAAGACTTTTTCTATAGAAAATTAAACTTTACTAATAGGTTTTATCACTTGGCTTTGCTGTGTCCTTATAAAAAAAGTACATGTGTGTCCACACTAGGAAAATGATAGTACATTATAGTCGGATTTTTAATTAGACAAAGTGATTTGACAGATCCAAATGTCAAGTCCCCATACATTTTGACGTTTAGCATTTTGCAAATGTATGGGAATGACACATTGCCCTCTGTCAAATCCCTTTAGACATTATGTACATACTTGTTTCATATTTTAGAAGGGAATATATATTAAACCACTACCCACCTTGGCCAGTCTCCGCTACCACAGTCCACATGTGTTAAATACTTGGGTTTCTACCTGGACCAGCGCATGACGTGGAAACATCACATTCAGCAGAAAAGAAATGATGTCAACAACCGTTTTAGAAACCTCTTGTGGCTATTAGGGAGGCAGTCCACACTATCGCTGAGCAACAAACTTAGGGTTTACAGATCAGTAATCAAGCCAATCTGGACCTATGGCATCCAACTGTGGTCAACTGCAAGCAAGTCCAACATTCTATGCCTACAACGTGCACAAAATAATATTCTGAGAACTATCAGTGGTGCAGCGTGGTTCACACGAAACTCAGAGATCCACAAATACCTAAACGTGGAATCAGTGGAAGAAGAAGCCAAACGTTACTCGGCCAAATATAGGAGCAGATTACTGCGACACCCCAACCCTCTAACGGGCCACCTACTCCAGCAAAACGTGGTGAAACGCCTGAAAAGAGCCGACGTGCTCTGTGCCCGGGATGAGCAAAACAAGAGTCTGCATACTTGATTGCTTATCGAAAGTCATTCGTCAAAGTATCAACCAATCTGATAAAAGTTTTTTCGACTAATTGCAGATAAAAGTAAAAAAAAAAAAAAAACTAAAAACCTTTAAAAAAAAAGGCCATTTTAAAAAAAGGCCGGCATCACATTAGCGATCTCTCTGATTTCGCAGATGTTCATGGGCGGCGATGATTACTTTCCATCAGGTGACTCGCTTGCTCATTTGTCCGCCTCTAGCATAAAAATAAAAAAAAAAACAAAAAAACACTCTAAAAACATGTGTTTTTTTGTTAGTCAGTTTTAGTTTTGTAAATTGCTAAAAAAGCTCTTTCCTTTGATACCCCACAATGTACCGTCGAGCAAATTTTTTTTTCAGTTCCTTACTCTTATGTCCCCTAGAGGGCGCTGTAAACAATGTAGCGTGACGTCATGTCGCCTATAATCCGAAGACAATCAAGACGCTACTAAAGGCACCGTTTGTTCAAATATGATAACTATTTTAGAAGTTATGATGGAACAGATGAACAACCATACATACATACAGGTCAAAATTATAACCCTCCTTATTGCTTCGCCGTAGTTGGGTAAAAATTACCTATTTGCACCAAAAAATACTATAGTAGGGGAGCCCGCCGTGCTAAATCGGGATTTACTCGAGCGTCATTGAGACTTATTGAGTGCAAAGCTTAGATGATAAGAAGAAAAAAATGTCATATGATATATACCTTTTCATCGGTGGGGGGAGCAACTATAGATTTTCAAAAATGTAAAAAAAAAACTGTTGCATGGACATACTCGAGCGTGTCAGATATTGATAGAATCTATGTTTAACGTTTTTTCAAACATGTACGTATGTTAATCTGATAGTTTTCATGATGGGGGTGGTCGTACGTAAGGGTTGAAAATTGAAAAAAAAAAAAATTTAATCGAGCGCGTCATATTTTCGAAGGGAATGTCAAGTGAACTTAAAAAAAGCTATTATGTAATAATCTGACGATTCAGATGTGACGCAAGCTCACGGCCATTATTAGAATGTGGAAAAAAAAATCGTCATCTTGAACTACTCAAGCGCGTCAGATTAAGATATATATGGTTCATCTTAATGCCCTGGACGTAATATCTCATAATCTGACGATTACCTGGAGGGATACGCCTAATCTGACAATTAAAAAAAAAAATTTTTCATTTTTCTAAATCATGAAACTTAATTAATTGAAAAGCTCAAGAAATAGCATGCGAATTAAAAAGTGTGAATGTTTTTAGAAGAATACTTTTATTTACAACAAAATAATTATAAAAAATTAAGTTTTTGTGAGCATTTTTTTTTAATCGTCATCTTCATCGGTAGAATCATCTTCCTCCTCTGGCTCTAAGTTGTAAATAAAATCAATACGTATCTGGACTTCGAGTTTTACTCATCTCCTCTTCACTAGAACACGAACCACAACATATTAAAATCATGAAATAAACATAAACGTTGTTTTTATTACTTCGGCTTGTGGAAATCGTCAGATTATATATTTCTCATAAATCTTGATCTATTCCCTTCAAAATAAAAAAAAAATTAACCACGCTCGAGAATGTCGAGATGACGTTTTTTTTTTTCAACTTTGTAGCCCTCCCCCTTCTTTTTTTTTTTTTACGTCACCCTTAAATTGTCAGATTAGAGGAATATAGATGTTTTAGCATATAACTAACTCCCCCTATCTTAATCTGACGCGCCCGAAAATTTCAAATGAACAATTTTTTTTTACTAATCTGATCCTTTATCCTTTAAATGAGTCCTTATAAATGAGGCTCATATCTGGTGGAAGTAAGTAGCCGGGTACCAGGTATCCTACTGTATATTAATCTGCCGCGCTTTAGTAAATCCCGAAATCCCCTCTTGGGCTCCCCTACTATAGGTAATTGCACATCAAAATCATAGTTTGATGTGCAATAAGTATTTTTTGGTGAGCAAAAAGGTTAGGTTAGCAATTTATTAATTTTGATGGCACGTTAAATACAACCCTTTTGGATTGAGAAAAACTTTTTTAATAGATTTTTCTTATTTTAATAAAATAATCATTTAATGTTGATACATATAACAATCTTTTGAAAATTTAATCTACTGCTGATTTGGAATGTTTCTAAATCTATTGATTAAAGGGCCGAAATCACCAATTTTTCAAACAATGGTAATCACGTTTTAACCATGAAAGCACCAACACACAGCTAAAGTGTGGTTACTGTTGTCTTATAGTTGGTGAACTCTGCCCTAAATCAGGTAGGATGTAATGTTCTATTAAGCGACTGACTTGTTGACAACACAAAGATTTTTTTAATCTTCAATCAGTTGAAAAACTTTTATCCGATATGTTGATAATTTGACGAATGACTTTCGACAAGTAATCCAGGATGCAGACTCCTGTTTTGCTCATGTGGGCACAGAGCATGTCGGCTCTTTTCAAGCGGCTCACTATGTTTGGCTGGAGTAGGTGGCCTGTAAGAAGGTTCTGGTGTTGCAGTAATCTGCCCCTATATTTGGCTGAGTAACGTTTGGCTTCTTCCTCCACTGATTTCACATTTAGGTAATTGTGTATCTCTGTGTTTTGTGTGAACCACACTCACACAAAGACAGTATATCTCCTATGCAATTTAAACCCATAAACAGCTTAACCCACATCTTAGAGAGAGCATAACAACAAGGGAACAGAGGGTGAGCATCCCTAATGAGCACTGGAGGTGACCGGTGCAATGCCGGCGCGGGTACCCCAGTACCGTGCGCTGGCTGGCCACCTCCAAGGAGAGGAAGGAGACGCACATATTGACGGCGTCTCCGACCCCTCACGCTCTTCGGAGCGAGCCTTCCAGGCCTCCTCCCCTGCCAGTATAGATAGATATTTGAATCAATTATTCCCAACTACATAGTGGCCAAAAGACCGATACAGAATGCCAGCAGATGTATAATAATAATTAAAATAATCATTTTTCGTTTTGGCTACAAGCCGGCGAAAATATGAATTCCCCAATAATATAAAAAAAGATAAAAATAATTTTAAAAAATTTAACACACACAGTTTCATTTTCTTACTATATATCATGATACAAATGACTGGGAGAACCACGCTTGGGCATGAATAGGCCGGCTCGACCGGAGTGATACCACAGCCTCACAGTACAACCGCCGTGCAGCAGCATTGTGCTGTGTTTCGCTGTGTGAGTGAGGGTACCGGAAGCCCAATCCGGGGGAAAGGGGGGTTTAAAGGATGGCAGCGCACTTATGACTCCAATGGTGTCGCGGGTCTCCATGGGCGGCGGCAATCGCTTACCTACAGGTGATCCGTCTGCTCGTCTGCCACCTATCACACAAATACAAATTTTAAGCCAGATGTTGGCATATATTGCGTGCTAAACAGGTTTCGCACTCAAAATGCGCGGGTACAGGGAACTCGGCCTGATTAGATGTCAGACAGAGACAGACTATACAGATTCTGTATTACAGAACGTGTGCGGGAGAGACACGATACGAGATACTTGCCTGGTTGACCGCATACAACATAGGGCTGGTCGAATTGTCGGTGACTTTACTCTCTCTAGTCGACTTGATCCTCTAGCACTGCGGCGGGATATAGCTTCCCTCAGCATTCTATACCGCATCTATCATGGGGAGTGCTCTGAGGAACTGTTTGATCTACTCCCTGCAGCTGAATTCTTACATCGAACCACACTCAAGCGATTGTCATTCTATCCCCATCATCTCTATGGATGGCGGTCTAATACTGTGTGTTTTTCGCGGAACTTTCTACCACATACCTCAGTTCTGTGGAACGGTTTGGCTGCGAGATTATTATGCGATGGCTACGGCTTAGGGATCTTCAAGAGAAGAGCATCTCTTTTTTAAAAAGGCCGGTAACACATTAGCGATCTCTCTGATTACGCGGATGTTCATGGGCGGCGTTGATTACTTTCCATCAGGTGACTCGCTTGCTCGTTTGTCCGCAGCATAAAGAAAGTGCCTAGAGCGTTGGTCAACAAACAGGTGCCCAGGAGTCAAAATGTGGTTAATTCTATAAATAACATCTCGTTATGCCCACACAAAATTCTTCTCAAACTGAATTAAGATTTGCAGCTAGAATATTAATCATAAAAAGTATATTTTTTTAATCTGATGTGTTGAAATAAAAACACCTATAATTTTAAACAGTTTAGAGTCTATGCTTGTGTTTACTGACAGCTTGGCTTGTCTATGGCTTGTTCTAGTTTTTAATAAAATAAATTTGGTAATTCTATTTTAATGAAATAATGGTTGTAATAGTTACAGAATTCGATGACACCAACTTTCATATAAATTTACTCAGATTGATCAATACTTTAAATATCTTACCGAGTAATTCTTGGTTGTGGCACTTCAGAGCCCGGTAAATACTGATAACTGAACAGGGGAAACATAGATAGATAGATACAATTTATTGCACAAGATTTACAGATCTTAGTCTATGTTATTATACTAAAACAATATAGGCGGTCTTATCGCTAATAGCGATCTCTTCCAGACAACCTCAGGGTAGAGGAAAAGTATAGCGAATTAAGAAAAGGGGTAAGGCAGCGCAAGTCAGAAAAAGAAAAAAAAGGCATTTGTATAAATACGAGTATGGTATATACATACATTATTTTAAATAAATATATACTAGCTATAAATACTAATACGAAATTTATTACATTTCGTAACACATACACATCGTAAGCCATGTGGTTCCCGGCAGAGTAGACTAGGCCACCCTCACTCTTACCGAGGTGTCGTAAAAGGCGACTAAGGTAAAGCTGCTGGCATGATCATCAGCACCCAGAGAAGGAAAACTCTGCATTTATATCTAAACCCTCGCCAACCCGTCTGCCAAGCGTGGTGAGTATGGCAATTACCCCTCATGTGATTGAGGGAGGCCCGTGCCCCAGCAGTGGGGACTTAAATGTGCTGACGATGACGATGAAATACTAATACATACTAGTAAATTACAAAACAAATAAACATACATACTAACAGTTTATTGGATTGATAGATACATAGTGTAAAATCATTACACATTCAGAATAATATTCAAGATATTTTGTAATCATGGGTGTAATTTGTCTGAATTTTTTTATATTTATTGTGGATAAGGCGGCCATTGTGGTACATTACTCCTATAATACCCTGTAATACAGGGCCTGTATATAGGTAATTAAAACGAAGCGACTGCAGTCTCAACTCCTCAGCCCATAGACAGGGAAACCAGAGCGACTGGATCACATTTACACGTTCAGAATCATTATATCAAATATTGTATTAGTCGGATTTTTAATTAAACATAGTGATTTGACAGTTGCTAATGTCAAATCCCCATACATTTTGACATTTTCAAAATGTATGGGAATTACACATTGACATCTGTCGGTTTACTTTGTCTAATATATAATATATAAGACATGTACTTTAATTAAGCATTTTTAATTTTTTTTATATGTATACTGTTGGTGTACCTTTTCAATATCATCATCATCATCAGCCCATTTAAGTCCCCACTGCTGGGGCACGGACCTCCCTCAATCACATGAGGGGTAATTGCCATACTCACCACGCTTGGCAGACGGGTTGGCGAGGGTTTTGATATAAATGCAGAGTTTTCCTTCTCTGGGTGCTGATGATCATGCCAGCAGCTTTACCTTAGTCGCCTTTTACGACACCTCGGTAAGAGTGAGGATGGCCTATTCTACTCTGCCGGGGACCACACGGCCTTTTCAATAAATAAAATAAAATAATTAAAAATTAGACTTTAGAAATTTACAATTTTGAGAAACTATCTGTGACATATTAGGTTTCCTTACGATGTTTTCCTTCACCGCCGAACTAATGTAAAATTATGCACATAGACCTAGCAACTCTTATCTTTTCTGTTTATTTTTTTTTTCACTAAAATTTTATAATTCGCGGTGTTCCCTGATCGCTACGACCTGAGTTCTTCATTCACGGTAGGCAGCGGCATGACTGTGCTCCGGCATTGTTGATATCTAAGAGCGGCGGTTACCGTTTACCATCAGATGAGCCGCATGGTCGTCTGTCTATTTTCCGCAATAAAAAAAAACCGGCCAAGTGCGACTCTGACTCGCGCACCGAGGGTTCCGCCGTACAAACGTAGCGGTTTACAATCGAAGTGTCGGTATAAACAGCTTTTGATCGCGTTAACTTAGCAGTTTGATTTTTTCACAGCTTAAAGGGACAGTAGTTCTAGGTATTTGGTATAAATTTCAATTTATACCTTTATTCCTTCGTGAGAAATAAGGTAGTAAGTGTCATTTTATTAAAATATTTTTTTTATATAATATGACTAAAAAAATGTGATTTTCGGAATTTTTCCTATATTTGCATTATATGACAATGCTTCATGCCAAATTCCAAGATTCTGAGTTTACGGGAAGTACCCTGTAGGTTTTGATTCCTTTGCGAGTGTCGAAAATTTGTTGAAAATATCGACATAATCGGCTGTATCTTTTGATTGGCTTGGCTTAGAAGTTTGATATTTTCACAGCTTAAAGGGACAGTAGACCTGAGTAATTGATATAAATTTCAGCTTCATACCTCCACGCGTTCCTGAGAAAAAGGGTCTTGACAGACGGACGGACGGACAACAAAGTGATCCTATAAGGGTTCCGTTTTGTCCTTTTGAGGTACGGAACCCTAAAAATAAAAAATAAAAAACCCTCTTCTTGCGCATACGCATCTTACGCTATTTTGATCTCTAACATGTCCATTATAAGGTACAATGTGGCCTAATTGATACCGTGGGTATGATCAATACATCAATAGCTTTTTATTGCCACAATCAGGCTTGTCCTTGCTCTCGATAGTAATATCATAACGTCATGTATGTCATACATTGGGACGGTTATGGGTTTTAACTGCGAAAATGTTTTCGTAGTGAAAACTGGGTCTGTACTTACAGCTTCCAATCTGGACCCCGATTCTGGTGCTGGTGACATTTATTTTCATAGGACATATGTCACCAAAACATAGTTTTTTTTGGTAGGGTATTTGTGAGACATCCGCCATGTTTACTCATAATCATACACAGTCGCCTCTTAGTATAGTTTAAATTTAAATAATGTAATATCTAACTTACCTATCTATGTAAATTATGTAATAAATAACACAGTCCCAATACTAAAATTTTAATATAATAAGGAAGAGCGGAGGTTTCCAAACACAGGCTTTGCAGCTTAAATGGTGACTCCATCCACTAACTACTTAATTCAAACTTTGCGAACGAAAATAAATATTTTTAATTTTAAATTTAATTTTAATGTTTTCAAAATATCACGAGATCTAGAATTAGGCTCCTGTACTATTTATAAAGAGGTAAAATCTACAGAACTCAAAGTCAAATAATTCTTTATTTGCATAGGCTTGTACACAGCACTTACAAATCGTCATACATTTGAATGACTTTAAACTATTTATAAGTACTTATGTATAATTTAAATGTTAATACGTACATAAAATATACAAAAAAATTAATAAAAATAAACAAAATGTGATTCTACCACCGTCTCGGAAAGTTGTTTCTGGTCGAGAAGATCCGGCAAGAAACTCGCCAGTTAGGTACACTTTCAACGGCACTGCTTATTAATAAATCCGAAAACACGAAACGTTTGCGCGATGTAACCGATATCTAGCGCCATCTATTGTTATAAAGTGGAACTAAAGTCCCGAAACGAATTACATAGGCCAGGCCGCTTTTATTTATAATAAAATTAATAAAATACTCGACTTATACCCAATGTTACCACGTCTCTGCAAGAAAACCGTTGTGATATGGCTAACCACACTAGAATACGATGAGGTAGAAAACTTATTTGTGAGAATTTGCTGAACATTTAAAAGCTAAATATCTGGTGCCTGTATGTGGTTCACTATCATCACCGACCCCAAGGCATACAATCCGTAGGGCATACAGGCATCAGCATTTGCCGTACCCCCGAATATGCACTCATGCACTCAAATACCCACCAACTTATACTCCCAAACACTTAGCTACACACACTTTCTCTCTATATCTCTCTCTTACACTCTCACACACACACACACACACACACACACACACACTCATACCTACTCTCTCACGCACAAACATACATACACACATTGAGCAAAGAGTTAGTAGAAATCACATCTTTTTACAAAATTGTTTATCCTTTTTTCTCATAGTTTACATACTTTGTTAATTAAAATTCTCGTAGATTTGCCATTTATGTAATTAGTCTCTTAGCTAACCGTAAGGGAAGAAGCGAGCCATACCCAATACAAGTGTCTATGACAACTTACTGGGTAGACTCGGCCACTCAATGTAACACAGACTATTGCAATAAATGAATTTTTATTTTTTATTTTTTTAGAATTTAGGGCGGGCCACTAGTTTAGTTTATTTTTCTTTATTTCGGCTCGACCGACTTGATCAGTTAGTCGGTGAGCTTTCGCGATTAAATATAGATTTGGATTATTACAAACTTACTAAATTCTAGTCTCACAAAACCTAGAAACAAAACAAATAATGCAAACCAAATAACCGATGACAGAACCGTTGTTTTCAAACGAAGACTTCACCGCTGTTTGTACAAGTGTTCAGGCAATTATATTCAGTACAAAAACTACACGTTTAGTCAAGGATTATGGTAAACTGTTAAGAAAAAATATATTAGGATGGAAGAAACATACAGAGCGGGCCCACTCTCATGGGCGTAGCTAGCTTTCTTTGTAGAAAGCTGTGGGCCCCCCCTTAATAAATACCTGTCGTAGCAAAATATAAAAGCCTCTGGGGGACCCCTCGTAGCAAATGTTGAGCCGCCGGATCCCTACGTAGCAAGCGATGAACCGCTGGGGGACGCCTCGTAGCAAATTTTGAACCGCCAAGATCCTTTTATAGCGAAGATGAGCCTCTGGGGGTCCCCCCGTAGCAAATGTTGAGCCGCCGGAACCCTTCGTAGCAAATGATTAGCCGCTAGGAAAAATCCTTAAGCCAATGACTACGCTTCGCCTAATGAGTAAGGGTACCAGACGCCCAATTCGAGGGATAGGGAAAAGGTTGGCAGCGCATTTAGATAGGATATAAAATAAATAAATAGGTAAGCCGTTTATTCGATAATTTTTACAATTTTGACCGTGGGAAAGTCACGCCTCGGCTTCACAGAAAACCGGCATGAAGCAGCACTGTTGTGCTCTGCTGTGTTTCGCTGCGTGAGTGAGTGTACCGGAGGCCCAATCCGGGGCAAAGGGGGGTTTAAAGGTTGGCAGCGCACTTGTGACTCTATTGGTGTTGCGGGTGCAATCGCTTACCATCAGGTGATATGTCTGCTCGTCTGACATCTGTAGGATAAAAAAAATACACCACTTTCTACAGAGACGAACAGACACAATAATCTGTGATGTGACTCGATCACAGATTATTGTGTCTGTTCGTCTCTGTAGAAAGTGGTGTATTTTTTGTATGTTACAGATGTCAGACGAGCAGACATATCACCTGATGGTAAGCGATTGCCGCCGCCCATGGACACCCGCAACACCAATAGAGTCACAAGTGCGCTGCCAACCTTTAAACCCCCCTTTGCCCCGGATTGGGCCTCCGGTACACTCACTCACGCAGCGAAACACAGCAGAGCACAACAGTGCTGCTTCATGCCGGTTTTCTGTGAAGCCGAGGCGTGACTTTCCCACGGTCAAAATTGTAAAAATTATCGAATAAACGGCTTACCTATTTATTTATTTTATATCCTATCTAAATGCGCTGCCAACCTTTTCCCTATCCCTCGAATTGGGCGTCTGGTACCCTTACTCATTAGGCGAAGCGTAGTCATTGGCTTAAGGATTTTTCCTAGCGGCTAATCATTTGCTACGAAGGGTTCCGGCGGCTCAACATTTGCTACGGGGGGACCCCCAGAGGCTCATCTTCGCTATAAAAGGATCTTGGCGGTTCAAAATTTGCTACGAGGCGTCCCCCAGCGGTTCATCGCTTGCTACGTAGGGATCCGGCGGCTCAACATTTGCTACGAGGGGCTTTTATATTTTGCTACGACAGGTATTTATTAAGGGGGGGCCCACAGCTTTCTACAAAGAAAGCTAGCTACGCCCATGAGAGTGGGCCCGCTCTGTATGTTTCTTCCATCCTAATATATTTTTTCTTAACAGTTTACCATAATCCTTGACTAAACGTGTAGTTTTTGTACTGAATATAATTGCCTGAACACTTGTACAAACAGCGGTGAAGTCTTCGTTTGAAAACAACGGTTCTGTCATCGGTTATTTGGTTTGCATTATTTGTTTTGTTTCTAGGTTTTGTGAGACTAGAATTTAGTAAGTTTGTAATAATCCAAATCTATATTTAATCGCGAAAGCTCACCGACTAACTGATCAAGTCGGTCGAGCCGAAATAAAGAAAAATAAACTAAACTAGTGGCCCGCCCTAAATTCTAAAAAAATAAAAAATAAAAATTCATTTATTGCAATAGTCTGTGTTACATTGAGTGGCCGAGTCTACCCAGTAAGTTGTCATAGACACTTGTATTGGGTATGGCTCGCTTCTTCCCTTACGGTTAGCTAAGAGACTAATTACATAAATGGCAAATCTACGAGAATTTTAATTAACAAAGTATGTAAACTATGAGAAAAAAGGATAAACAATTTTGTAAAAAGATGTGATTTCTACTAACTCTTTGCTCAATGTGTGTATGTATGTTTGTGCGTGAGAGAGTAGGTATGAGTGTGTGTGTGTGTGTGTGTGTGAGAGTGTAAGAGAGAGATATAGAGAGAAAGTGTGTGTAGCTAAGTGTTTGGGAGTATAAGTTGGTGGGTATTTGAGTGCATGAGTGCATATTCGGGGGTACGGCAAATGCTGATGCCTGTATGCCCTACGGATTGTATGCCTTGGGGTCGGTGATGATAGTGAACCACATACAGGCACCAGATATTTAGCTTTTAAATGTTCAGCAAATTCTCACAAATAAGTTTTCTACCTCATCGTATTCTAGTGTGGTTAGCCATATCACAACGGTTTTCTTGCAGAGACGTGGTAACATTGGGTATAAGTTTTCACTTTCTACAGAGACGAACAGACACAATAATCTGTGATCGAGTCACATCACAGATTATTGTGTCTGTTCGTCTCTGTAGAAAGTGGTGTATTTTTTTTATCCTACAGATGTCAGACGAGCAGACATATCACCTGATGGTAAGCGATTGCCGCCGCCCATGGACACCTGATCATCCACAGCTTCACTGGTGTTACGGGATAAAGGTACCTATGGGCGGCAGCAATCCCATCAGGTGATCAGCTTGTCTGCCACCTATCGCTTAAAGGCAGTAAAATAAAGGAGATCATTCAGGCTCTATATATTTTGGGGCCCCCAGTGAAAATGTGCCGGCCGACAACATTTTTTGATACAAACTTGAAGAACTAGCTACTTGGAGCCATAGTTATTATTGCGCGGTAGTTGTAAGGTTCCTGTGAGCCAAGTTGTAATATAATAGACGTGTGTAACTATTTACTGAAACGACTCAGTGATCCGACTCAGCCAAATGATACATAGTTCCAAAAGATTCAAAATATTCAAAATATTTATTTGTATAAAACACGGTGTACATGCATGGTGGAAGTTACATTAGTTTGATCTCGTGTCTTGCTAATTACATAGCATACAAATACAACAAGTTGGAATAAGTAGGTACTAAAAATATTGTGTGTAATATGTTTAAGTTTTAGTTTCGATTTATTATTTTATTTTATTTATTTAGTTATTTTTAAGGGAAACAAACATTATTTTGTAAACTTATAAATAACACAAATACTGATAGAACATGTAACAACAAAGTTTCCACAGATATTTAAAACATGTTACAAGTGGTCACAATAATATTATAATAGTAAGTACCTAGTTTATGTGGCTGACAAAATACTTTTCGAATAATATACTAGCTAATGTTCGATCAGTATACGGGTACATAAATAGCAATGAAAGAAAGATTTATATAAATTAAAATATTAAATATCATCTATTTCAGCACTTTTTAAATTACTTGGTGAAGAATTCTTTTAAACTGTAATAACTTTTTTCAGTCAGCCATTTGTGTAATTTCTTTTTGTTCATTAGTTTCAGTTCCGTTGGAATATTATTAAATATTCGCTCACACATAGCTAGACAACTTTTCCCGTACTTCCCAAGTAGCACGTTTAACAGTATAACTAATCAATCGTGACCTTATGTAAAACTTAAGGTTTATATAAGGCTTTATAGATGTTCAAACGAATGTCTTCCGCTGTATATAGGCATTTCATAAAGCCATCGGTTATACAATAGCGTTTTTAGGTAGAATAAAATGCCTAAAGCTTATTAATAGCATAAACCAAACCTATTATCATGCATTTTCGAACAGTTGTAAAGCTTGCAGCTGTTTTTAATACCATGGGCATCATAAAAGCATCTTAGAAGCAGATATTTGCCTTGAAGCTGCTTTAAAGCATGAATTTGAACTAATATAATGCTTCATTATAGCTTTAAGCAGATTCAATTGCCATTGGTTTTTTAAAGACATGATATTATCAGGTATTGGCTTGAGGTTTAGCTCGGCTCGTTAAAAGAATGATCTTGAGCCAATATAATGCTCCATTACAGCTGTAAGCTTTATTTAGTGCTTTTGGATTTGTAGAAACGTTTTTGAATGCTAAATTAATACTTAAAACAGCTGTGCAGCAGTATTTTAATCCATTATAATGCTGGCATGTTTAAACATCACCCGTGCGCTACTATATATCTAATAGTTCACTTGTTTGTTTTTGTAATGCATCAAGCTGTATTACATAAATCCTTTACGTTTGTAAGTAAGTAACTATCATAAAGAAAAACAATTCGAATGTTATTTTGAGGGTGTACAAAGTGATTTATTTTATTAAATTGTGTTTTGAGTAACCATCCAACAAATATAGGAACCTAGTTTTACCGTTAGGGTTATAATATCATCGTCGTAGTATATAACCTATATCGTCTTTAAAAAAATGGAGAAATCGTGGAAAATAAAAACAGGAACCGGAGGATTTAGGCGAAAGGTTGTAAAGGAATATACAAGAATTATGAATACTTCGGATGAAATAAAAAATAACGAAGATAACTATTTATGTCAAGCGAGTACCAGGGGAAATAATTATAGTTCCGTAGATAAAATAAATATGTACCATCAAAAAAATTAAGCGGATTCTATGAAGAATAAAAACCTACGTCTCCAATACATCCGTCATATTTGCATATTTATAAAGCAAAAATTAAAGATCCTACTGGTTCTGATGTTATCTTAGCTCCTTTGGATATTCAGTGTAAATTAGTATGTGTGGATCATCATAAATATTTGTACTTTATGCCATTAATGCATACACTCTAATAAAAGACAGTTTATTTTTCAATAATTTGTTTTTATCAATGTAACATTTTTTTTCATTCTCATTACAATAATAATACACTACAACACTAGTACCTAAAAATGTCAAAATAATTTTAAGCATTGTTTTGAGAACATAATTACACATTTTTATGACGTAACGGTAATCCGTTACGCCATAAAAATATGTAATTATCAAAGCACAATCAATAAACTTTTGAGCATTTTTTTGAGAAATACAATGTTCTCAAAACAATGCTTAAAAAGATTTTAACATTTTTCACAAATTTCTGTTCCACACAAAATTTTGCACATCAGAGGCCTTACCATGAGTTTGAAATACTATCCTCGCTATCCAAAACTATTGCTCTGTCTCTTTCACATACACCACAATGAAAGGAACAAGGCGATAGTTTTAGATAGCGAGAACAGTTTTTCAAACTCATGGTAAGATTTTTGCCTTCAGTTTCTATATTTTCATCTTCTTTTTTATTTGCGTTATCGTTAAGTTGCCGTAGCCCAGTCTCTTTGTTTTCTTCTCCTTTTTCTTTTATGTCATTTTTTAATATATTATGTTCTTTAGTTTGTTTTGTTGATTGGTTCTCATTTTCATTATTTTTTCCTTTATTTGATCGTCTCATTGCAGACATTCTTAAGTTTTTCATGGCTTTTCTTTGTGTTGAATGTTTCGTAATAGTCTTAAAAAACTTTTCATTCTCTTGATAGGTATATGTTGGATCCCATGTATGTACCATTGAATAAAAAAAATATTAAAACATTTTTGTAATCTTTGATGGCAACTTTTGACTGATCCCCTCAACTTCCACCCGCCCACGAGCATAGACAAAGAAATTCTCTAGTAAACAGAATGTCTTATAATTTGTATGCACAAGTAATTCCTGCTCCATTAACGTTATTCCTTATAATTGTTGTCGTAGTTTATTTTGCTGTTTTTTATCTGCCAATAACTGGTCCAGCAAAATGAGCTCTCTTTGGTTGCTAATAGGCTTTATTGAAAAAGTTTTACGATCTTCGGACTGTACCTCTGCCAATAAGGCGACATTTTGTACGCCAGTTTTCTCTTTCAGAACTAAATTTCTGTAGTAATATTTTGCAACAAAACAGATTGTGCTGCCAATTCCTGAGCTAGTTTTTTTGATCGCAGAGAGTTTTATTTTGAATATTAATCATATTGTCTATTTTTTCAGATAAAATTTGATCAAATGATACATTTTCTGCGTTAAGTATCTGCACATAGTTATCACTGTCGTTAGCTACCGTAGCAGAATTGACGTCTACAGTAGCTGCTACGTTACCATAATTGAATGTCATGTTTTCTTTATTTTCTTCTCCAAATTTCTGAAATTAAAATTGTTATGTTACTTTTTTATGTGATAGGAGGCAGACGAACAGACGTATTACCTAGAGGTAAGCAATAACCATCGCTCATGAACACTCCCAAGAACATTGGAGTCATTTGACAACCCGTTTGGAACAGTGGTAGTGTACGCTGCCTTTGGTCCAAGGGTGGCGGGTTCGATCCCCGCACAGTACAAACATTTGTGTGTATGAACATTTCTGTTTGTATTGGTCTGGGTGTTTGTATGTATTTATAAAAGAAAAGTATTATATGTATATATTTGTAATTCCGCTGTTGATTCTGATACCCGTAACACAGGTGCTTGAGCTACCTATCTCGGAGTCGGATCAATGTATGTGATGTTGTGAAAAATATTTATTTATTTATTTATAAGTACGCTACCGGCTACCGACCATTTAAGTTCCCTCCCCAAATTGTGTCAAATAAACTATTACTGTCTCAAATTACTTTAAGTATTTGGAAATATTGTTTTAAGAAGATAAACATCAATAAAAACACGGAGAATTCAAATTTTCCGGCAAATGCGAAATGTGAGACGAAACCTTTAAGGCGACGGGTAGCCTTTTAAAGATCCTCCCTTCCATTTGGGCCTCTGGCATCTTCACGAACTACATATGAATAAAAAGGATATTTTATTTTCCTAAACGTTTAATCATTCAAAATGGATTATATAACAGTGTTTCCAACGTACCAACGTACAAAGTAGGTACCAACATTCGAGCATTAGCTCAAAATAATTTTGCAATAAATGTTCCAGCATTCAACAAGAAGATTAAACGCCAGGAATAGGTTCTTTCATTTAGCTTACTGATCCCTAAAGTATTTGAATTATAAGTTCACATTAGGGATCTATGGACATTATGTGAACATTAAAAAAGCTAATATCCAACATAAGGCACTACAAATAATTTAAGAACGTTCTTTCTATGACTTCTGGCATAATAACTAATCACTTGTGAGTATTATTAGAATGAACGGCATTACAAAGCTAGTGTAAGGGTTCACGAAGCTGTTTTATATAGACACCATTTTGTAAATATTTAATAACCTAAAATACAAAAAATCTATTCATGAAACAAAGTAATTGGCCTTAAAATAACGAAACATGTGCCTATAACATCGTGAAAAGTATTATTATAATATAAATAGTAATATAAATAGTTAAAAAATACGTTTTTAGACAAAAAAACAAATTATGTTTTATTTTGACACGTACCAAAATAATAACTTAATACCATAACATCTTTAAAATAAAGGCGCGTTATAATTTTGAATGAAAACCATATAGGTAATTACAGTAAACTGCCCGTAGCAGTAATTTAAAAGCAAGAATTAAAAAATAATAGTAGATTTTACTTACCCACAAATAAATCCAAAACAGGGTTTATGATTTGACACTCATTCACCATTACTGTTTTTTTACGACGGATAAAGTTTATTGAAGTTTTAGCAATTATCATTATTTTTGCCGAGAGAATAAGTATGTTTTTCCAATAACAAAAGACATGTAAAAGTTCTTGTCGTGAATACTTGTAGAACTGAAATAAAGCCCTTACTTGTGTGGCATACCACTGAAATACCCATGTAATTCTTTTATCGTGCGAAAAACCTCCTAATGATTCACAGTAAAGCAATTACAATGCGGTTAACGTTTTATTTCTCACAATAATGCTGAATTAATGCTTTTAAAACGCTAGTGGCATGTTGCTTGACCACAATGCAGCTTATATGATGTGTTTTTAATGCTGTTAACTGACCATTTGTGAACTTTTTACCAGCTTGAAGCTGTTTAATTTGTGCCCAAATTAGCATTAACTCGGCACGATAAGATCTTTTAATGCTAATTTTGGAAAGCCATTTAAAGAGCACAAGCACGCAGGTGAGCCTATAGAAAACTGTTATAAGGCTAAAGTGTGTTACTTGGGTTGTCTGACTTTGGCGTGTCACTAAGAACTAGTCTGAGCGGATCTCTACGTGAACGTGAATTTTGCGCCTCAGGCCTTTTTGAATAAGTGCATGTTACTGTGTACGAAGATGCAAATCTCTAATGATCGCTCTGAATGGATCATTCGACTCAAATGGATCTCGAGTTCGAGTGAACCGAATGAGCTGAGTGATCCGATGAGCCGAATGATCCGAATGAGCGGAATGTATCACGGATCTGTCTGAGAGTCGATGTTCCAAATGAAGCGTTTCATTGTTCCGCATCTCTGCACTGATCCAGATGCAGAAGTTCCAATCTTTTGAAAGATACGTTTTTGCCGGGTCTATAATAAAACTTGGCTCGCAGTGATATGAGTTCGAAGATTTGATTGTTGATGAAAAAATGTATGAAACATTTGTTAATTTTTCAAAGAGCTTGAATTAATCCTTCAACTTCCGTGCCATTATAACTTTGGTTCTAAACAACTAGTTCTACACATCTGTATAAAAAAAATGTCCGCCGGCCACTTTCATAGGACGACCCGTTTGGATCAGTGGTAATGAATGCTGCCTCTGGTGCAAGGGTTGCGGGTTCTACCCCCCTCACCGTACAAACATTTGTGTGTATCAACATGTCTGTTTGTATTGGTCTTGGTGTTTTCTATGTATTATAAGTATGTATTTACAAAAAAATTTATATATTTGTAATTTCGCTGTTGGTTCTGATATCCGTAACACAGGTGCTTGAGATACCTATCTCGGAGTCAGATCAATGTATGTAATGTTGTGAAATATTTATTTATTTATAGGAGAGTACAATATGAATGATGTCCTTGCTCGTCTCCAAAAAAAAAATGTTATTGAAACAGCACCAAAAGTCGAAAACAGTCTTATTTTTAAAAACGTAGTCCACACGGCTAGTTTTAAATCCGCGTCCATATTTCACTACGGGCGTGATTTACGCGGGCCATTTGTAGCGAACAAAGCTAAATAACGAATGGGGATAGCTTTACGTCCGCTAAATGGACTGGTGGGATTAACAGTAGCTACTGGTTATCATAAGAGTTTGTAGTAAAATATCAGCCTATAAACTGGCCCACTGCAGGGCAAAGGCCTCCATCATAGAAATCAAGTCATCGCTACTATGAAGGGATTTATCTTAATCACCACGCTTGACTAATGCGGATGGTGATGTTCGGAAATTCCAAACATACTTTTCGCTCGCCCCGGGATTCGAACCGAGGACCCCGAGATGCGTCCTACCCGTCATGACATACGGAGCCGAAACGTGGACACTTACGGTACGGCTGGTCCACAAGTTAAAGGTCGCTCAGCGGGCTATGGAACGAGCAATGCTCGCCGTCTCTCTCCGAGATCGAATCCGAAATGAGGTGATCCGGCAGAGAACCAAAGTCATCGACATTGCTCACCGGATTAGCAAGCTTAAGTGGCAGAGGGCTGGCCATATTAGCCGCAGAACCGACAACCGATGGGGTAAACGAGTTCTAGAGTGGAGACCGCGTCTTGGCAAACGTAATGTAGGGCGCCCTCTGGCTAGGTGGGGGGACGATCTGCGCAGGATGGCTGGCAAGGGCTGGATGCGAGAAGCCATGGATAGATCACGGTGGCGAACAATTGGAGAGGCCTACGTCCAGCAGTATACTGCGATAAGCTGATGATGATGACCCTGAGATCACGGCCCGGTACTCAAAATCACTAGACCAACGGCGACTTAGTATAGACTTTTACAAAAAAAAAAACCGTGCACATTTCTACCATTAGCTCGGCGGTGGGGGAAAACATCGCGAGGAAACCTGCACGTTTCGGACGGTTTCTGAAAGGTGTATGTTGCGATTAAATAAAAGAAGTTGGGTTTATTCGAGTTTTC